>CM039475.1:17645906-18245906 GCA_022433065.1 Begonia loranthoides | reverse complement strand
TATTGTTAGCAATAGCAGTAAGAGTAACGTAAATGAAACAACAAGGCATGCTTCTCAAGGGACTGGAATAGTAGCAAGATGGCAAAATGAGCCGCTCAACACATTTTAGTTGACTAGCACAGTGGTATGATACGAACTAGAGGATTTCAGATTTATGCTATACATGAATCAGAAACAAACAGGAAGTACATCCATACTTTGAACATGAGTAACTAATAGTTTAAAACACTACCATATAATCATAGGTTTTTTGCCATTTATCCTTACATTCAGCTTATATTCGTTCTTAACAAATTCATTACACATACATCTCACTTGTCCTTATTTTTCTTCACCTTCATCACAGCAACAAATCTTTCATAATAGAGAAAATAAATAAAATGAGCGTTAAGGCAATGAACAGAACATGCACAGAAACAACTATCAAACAGGGCATTCCATAAAACATTGTTAGAGGATTTCAGAGATTCAAGAACAACTGGGAAGTAACAGAAATCAACACTAAGGAAATCATACGCACACACACGTTTACTTGGGTGTAGGGCCTCCTCCTAGCCAAGACAACTCATATCCTTCCCCTTGTGGCCAAACCTTCACTCGGACAGCAGCTCTCCTTCCAAGCAGCAGCCCACCAAAACCCCACCAGGAAAAACAATGAAGAAGAAGATGAAGGAGGGCTGGATAAAATAGACTCACCTTGGGGACAAATGGTACGTATGGCAGAGGAGTTGCAGGAAACATCTTCTACTGGTCGGGATTGTGGGGGGTGAGGTTGGGTGGTTCGCGTTCTCTATTCGTTGACTGTCATTTTTGTCCTGATTTTAAATCAGTTTTGTCGTTGTATAGTGAGGATTCGAACTAGAGGATGCGTCTGAATTCTGCTCAAAACGTCCAGATTCAGAATTTGGATGCAAAAATGACGTTCGAGATGTCGTCTGCATCATTCGAATTTGTCCAGAATTTGTACAGATTCAAACACACAACGTTCACCTGCGTCTGCCTCGTCCAAAATCGTTCGGAGTCGTCCGAATTCACCCATAATTCAAACAGATTCAAACGCATAACGTCTGCCTGCATCCACCTCATCCAAAATCGTTCAGAGTCATCCAAAAAGACCAAAATTCCACTTCCTTCACATTTTCAACTTGACTTTCATCCGAATAATTCCCACCAATTTTCAAGCCACCACTTAACGCATAAAGAAACGAGTTGTATCATGAAATTTTATTCTCCAATGTTTAATGACATTGCTTAATGGGAAAAGTTAGTATCGGATTGTTACACGATATTTGGACGCATTATGGTGTCCGTACGTAGCGTCCGCAGGCTCTGAAAGTGCCCTAAAATCGGACAGAGGCAAATCGGACGAGGCTACTCTACCTCCGCAGTCATCCGGATTCGCCTGGAAGTCCCTAGAGTTTGGACAGATTCGATGCAGACGAAGCAACTCGCGTCCGCATCGTCCGAGACCTCATCCAAAACTCCATTGCACATTGCAATCAAGATGCAGAATCACATCCTGAGTCATCCCAACCCATTCCTCGTGTGTATAATGCGTTTGCGGACGATACAACTCGTCTGCAGTGTTGTCCGCAAGCGTTCAAAAATGCCCTAGACAGCTTCTCCTCACATTTTTCTCACTTAACTCCTATCCCGTAATATTTTCCCCATAGATACATGTCATAAAATAACACATACAAATATGCAATGTAATATTCTAATCACTCCGCCATCTCATTACATCGCGTAAATGGGGAGAACGAAACAGAAATACCCATAGACTTTATGCTCTAAAATGTCCTCGTTAATACCTTGATAATTGTCCAACTGAAAAAGTTGAGGTGTTACAAACACCCCTTTCACGATCAATTTAAAAGTTTATGTTTGTTTATAGGATTCTTCCAATGCAAACATGGTTATTTTGGAGTCATTGAAGCTCAAACAATGTACATGAATGATGTCATCAAATTACTTAGAAGAATTCACAGTTTGATTGGAAAGACGTCCACTTTCCCGTGTGGAAAGTCATCTTTTTTATGCGGAAAATATTCTTTTCTGTAACGACTTGGTTTTTCGTAATCTTTTAAAAACGCGTGAAATTTAAAACTTTTATAAAACCATTGAAATCTCGTTTTAAAATGATATCAGAGTGCTTCTAAACAGGATTGCTACCAACCTTTTGCAAACCGTAGTATACTGTGAAATGTCACAGATATAAAATCATTTGTAAATATAGCGGAAGCATTATGAAATCATTTATTTAAAACATTGCGGAAGCGTAAATAGTTTCACTAGTAAATACAAAACAATAAAACTTAATTTAATTACAATCATTCCTTATTTACTCTTTTAGCCTAGCCAGCCACGGGCTCCCTCGCGCATGCAAATCCTTTATCTCTGCATTTTATTATCTGTTCTTTGTTTTCGCATTGACTCCTAATTTGGTACATTTGTATTCACGTACACGTACCTACACCTACACCACAAGTAACTATAAGCCCAAAGGCTTAGTAAGCAAAAGGGTTTAATGCAACATGATATGCCTCTTTTTAGTCCTTTTTGGAATGTGGGCTACCCGAGCCAATCCTTTTTATTATGTCGTTGGTTCTTTTGTTCTTTACTCGTACATCGAGTTGGAGATTGAAGGATTTCCTTTGTAATGGAATAGTGACCAAATTTAACATTTTTCTTGCAACTAGAACTCCCGTACCCTAAGAGGGAGGGGCTTCAGCTAGTGGCAGACTTGACCCGCTACCCATCTGCCCTCCAACTCCCTTTCTCTTCTTTTTCTTCTTTTTCTTCATTTTACCTCACTTAATGCATGTGTGAGTACCACCCCAGGTAGCACTCCCTATTGATTTCTATTAACATGATGCATGACCATACATTCTCACCCTAACATGATGCATGATGCCTTAAATCGTAACATTAATAAGTATTGAATTGCACATAGAAATGAAAGCAACCAATAATTGAATAACTCATATAATAGGGAAAGTAAACAACCATAATTGAATAGCGCACCCAAGGCCAGTAATATCAATTGAACACCTAATAAGGCAGAGCAAAGAACATGAAGGAGACGATTATAAAATAATTAAACAGTAAGGGACATGCTTGGATATATAATTCACGATAATAATAGAAATATAAAAGGATCAACGAGCGACATGCACCTGAACGTAAAGCATAATTTAATTAACATACATGCTTTTATCCTAGTTAACTAATCATGATAAAATAGCATGCTAATAATTATTCTAGTTAATTATTATTCTAAGTAGTTGTCCTAGTCACTTTTCATGCCTCAAGAATCAATTACAATTATGCTCAATTGGTTAACAAATTGGTTAAAATGCTCATTTAGTTAATTAACATGCTCAAGAGTTTGTTATTACTCACAACTAGTTAATTAACATGCTTCAGTAGTAATTAACATGCTTAAGTTAATTACTTACCCAAGTTAAGTTAATTAACATACTTAAATAATAACTGTCATGCTCCAATTACTTAACATGTTAGTATTAGCCTAGTTAGATAACTAAACATGCTTACCTAGTAATTCGATTATTGTCCTAGTTGATTAGCATGCTCAATGAAGTAATTAACAATGGTTAATGAAATGACTAGTTAAACATGCTCGAAATAGTTATAAATTGGACAACTAGTTAATTAAATATATTCATGTTAAATCAATTACTCTAGTTAAGTTAATTAACATGTTGAACATGCTTAGGCAACCATGCTTAGTTATTTAGCATGCGTAGAATTCTAATTGATTAAATATCTAATTAAACATGGCATAACTAAATTAATTGACATGTTAACATTATTGTCGTTAATTAATTAAACATGTTAATTAAACAATGCTAATTACATGGCATAACTAATTAATTAAACATGCTAATATTATTTTTAGTTAATTGTTAAGTAAACATGGCATAACTTAGATCTAGTTGATTAAACTTGCTGCTCAAGTTAATTAATTACAATTATGATTCTAATTAGATATCTTAGTTAAGTTAAAGTGCTAGTTAATTTAACATGTTAATTTAGTTGCTTAAACATGGCGTTTAGATAACACATAGGTATCGACAATGGTGATGGTAGGAAAATGATACCTAGGATGAAGGAAATGACAGTTTATGCTTATCACAGTAGGACAATGTTAACTAAATATGCAGCAAGTAGAACCACAGCAAGTAAAGCAACCATATATATGTTTACATAAAAGAGCCATAGTTTTAATTCCTCATTCTCCACACTTTAGACTTACGGTCCATCATTCTATATTTCACATCAACATTATCAACTAACAATATCACCTAGCAGTAAAGGGAATTACACAATCAACAAAGAATAGCAACAACCAAGAAACGCCTACAGCAAGGGATTCCACAGGGGAACAACAACATAATTCATTCTAGGAACTATCAACTACCAACAAAGGAAATGACTAACAGTAAGGAATTGACAATAAAGAAATCAATAATTCTACCACTCACGCACACTCACTTGTGGTGTAGGGCCTCCACTAGCCAAGTCACCCCTATTTGTGACGACTCAATTTTTCATAACCTTTTAAAATTTACGTTAAAATTAAAACTTTTTCTTTTATTTGATAAATAACGAAAAATCTCTTTGAAATATAATCAGAGTGCCTTTCTAAAAGGTTGAACCATCAAAATCCTTTCGTTATACACGTTATGAAAATCATTATAAGCGATATAAACTATAGTTATAAACATCTTTTCTGAAAACGTAGCAGAAGTGTAAGAAACTAATTGCAGAATGATAAGAAACTTATTACATTTACATTTACAGAATCATTTTTCTCTTTATGTCATTAGCCTAGCCAACCATAACGCTCGCACGTGCAAATTCCTCATCAATTGTTCTTTGATCCGTTCATCATTTTCTTATGTGCATATACATGTACCTACACTATTAGCAACTGTGAGCCCGAGTCCCAGTAAGAAATGAGCTATGAAATATGATATATGCCTCTCTTTAGATCTTTTGGAATGGGGCCACCCAAACCAATCTTTTCTTACGTTCGTTTGTTCATTACTCGTACTTCGAGCTAGAGATTGGAGGACCCATATGGGATGGTATAGTTGGTCGGATCTAACCTCATGTGGGCAACTAGGTCCTGTTCCCAACAAGGTAGGAGCATTTTTTAGTTGTCAGACTAAAACCACTACCATCCGCTCTTCATCTCTCTTTCATTCTTTCATTCATTCATTCTTTCATTCGTTCATTCGTTCATTCGTTCATTTTGTTCGTTCATTTTCCTCACATCATGCATGTGAGTACGACCCTAAGGTGGCACTCCCTACTTATTTCTATGATCATGATGCATGTACATAAGAAACGTTATCGTGATGCATGTCATTGGAAAGCAGTAATAGTCATGATATAAAGGCATGAAATAAGAAGCAGTAATCACAAATATATATAAAAGTAAGGGACATAAGAGCAAAATACTAATATCCTATACGTGGCGATACATTCTAAACATGCTTGATAATTAAAAGAGATAATAACAATTAGACATGCTTGACAATTTAAGGAAAGCGGTAACATCACAGACATGCTTGGCAATTTAAAGAAAAGCAGTAACATCACAGACATGCTTAGCAGTGTAAACGAAACAATAATACTGATATCCTAAACATGCTCGAAAATTAAACTAATATCGTGCGATTGACATAGGCATGATATATAAAGCAACATGGTAGAAACATAAAAAAACAATTTAAAGTAAAGACACTGCTAATGGTGTAGGGCCTCCACTGGCCAACAACTCTACTTAATTTCTTACTTCAAATCTTTATCGCGTTCGGCACTTAATAGCTATCCTTTTTCTCTTTTTGACACCTTCATAATTAAAAACATTTATCAGTAACAACTTCTCATCGAATCCTATAAAGCATAACACTTAACAATTCTACTAATCACAACTTAGTAACCAACGGTGGAGCATTAACAAATCACAAAGCGGATTCTATAATACTATCCTCAATTGCCGAATAACCAACCAACAGTGAAGCTTTCCCAAACCCATTAACAAATCAAACCTTCAACGATGGCATCCAACCCAACTATCCAAACATACAGAATTTATAGCATTATTTCATTATCCAATAACACTAACTCAGCAGAGTACAAATATATAGAGGCATAAATGACAGAGGAAAATTGTTCATCAAAATAACAGCCCATAGAAATTAACAAAAACCTCACTAAAACCAACTAAATATTCGCAAGGCAGTATATACACCAAAACAGGTGCTCTGTAACGTTCCTCAAGGAGAGAAATTCATAGAGCATCAATCTAAATAACTGAGCACAATATCTTAGTATTCACATCATCCAAGGCAGTTCATATTATCCATAACAAGCAGCAAAAGTAGCGTCCAAAAAGGAGCTGAGAGCTTTTACCTGAAGAACCATAGAGACTCGAGAGCTCTCTGTCCAAGCCATCTCCTTCTCTAGACTTTAACTCTTCCCATCACTCCTCTGTCTTTCCTCTCTGCCTCCATTTCTCACTTGGCCTCACTTCACTGGAGAGTTCTTCCTTCTCTGCTTAGCTCACCCACATGTTCTCTGCATTTCAATTTATTAGAAAGCATAACTCCTCCATCCTCAGTCGACAGCATCCCTTAATGCCACAAACTCCAGCCAGCGATAGAGTTCCCCACTCTGTATTTTCAGTGCAATTCCAGGCTGGAAGAAATTAAGGGGTTGTCTACATTGCCGACAATGGTTCAATCCGAACTGTCCAGACTGGGTTCGGACGTAACCAGGTCGCGGGTCGCCATCCGCACCTGTCCATGAACTCACTGTCCATCACAAGTTTGCCACTACTAAATGCGAAATCGATGACTCTTCCTTCGAATCACGCCTCCAGACAATGACCAATCAATAGAAATACACCAAAGGAGGAAAACCCGATCAACCATACCTCGAATTGTCACCGGAAGCCATGCCCGTGGGAGCTCCAATTTTGATCCCTAGCCATCTCGCATCGCTCGTTCGCACGCCGTTGATGCAGTAGCTCGCCGTCATCATCGTCGTCATCGTCGTCTCCCCCGTCGTGAACTCCACCCGCGAGCTCTCTCTTTTCGCGATCTTCGCTCGACTGCCATCTCTCTCTCTCTAGTCTTCTCCCTTTTCTCGTGCTCGCTCCTTCTCCCGTTCTTTCTCTTTGCGAATGGTAAGAGGCCATTCATCTTGTTCTTCGGCAAAACCGGTTCACGGGGTGAACCGGTTTACCTCACCCCTCCTCTTATAAATTTCGCCCATAAATTTAATCCTCATTTTTTCTTTTAAATTCCTAATTTCATTTATTCATTTTAATTTCTTTAATAAATATATAAGTATCAAATATACTTATTGTATATTAATCAACCTAATTTTCAATTCCCGACTTATTCCAAATATCGATTATCGATAATTAAGGGTCTAATTTAAATTTCTCAATTCCATTTCCTAAATTAATTTTCCATAAAATAAATCCTTGATTATTATCCAAATATTTCCCATAAATTGTAATCTTACGAATACGACTTTGGTAATACCCCGATATTTATCCAATAAATCTGAATATCCCCAATTATTTTACAATTATTCTTATTAAATTATGACATATAAAAAGTCAGGGTATTCCACTATTTCCTTACCTAATTAAAGAAACTAATAGGGACAGCAAGGTAGCAGCTCACTCCAGCTCTCATGGCAGCTTCAGCTCCAAGCTCACAGGTGGTACTCCAGCTCAGCTCCCAACTCCACAGTAGCTCACTCACTGGCTCACACCTCACTTCACTCACGTAAAACACTTAGCACACAATAGCTAACTCACAACTCGTCTCATTGAGAACTCTCTCACACACAAGAAACTCACACGCAAGGAGAACCATCACTGGGAGAATTCTCGCAGGAAGGGAGAGCTGGACCAAAACAAATGGAAGAGGAGAGACTTATTTCAGAAGCCTTACCTAGAGACAACGTACATGTAGGGGGCAGAGAGGAGGGCGGCTCTGCGTGTACTATGGCATCCTAGTGTCTCCTAGAGAAATCATGGCTATTAGGACGAGAATCTAATATTTTAAGCAAATTTCGCGTAGGTCTGGGCTATTTCGGACGAGTGCAGACGCACTGGTCTTGTCCGCAAGAGTAAAATCCTAAAGGCAAATTTGTGTTCTCGGACGAGAACTGGCGTCCTCGTCCAATCCATACCATTCAAAAACAACATTTGGACGCAAAATGGCATCCGTATGCAGCATCCGCATTCGTCCGAATGTGTCTAGGAATTGGACAGATTCAATCCAGACGCAGTCATCAGCGTCTACATCGTCCGAAACTGTCCAGGATTAGGACAGATTCAATTCGAACGAGGCATCACCATGTCTACACTCGTCCGAAAGTCCGCGAAACAGTAAAGTCAGGATGCAAAATTGCGTCCTGAGTCTTCCCAATCCTCTAAACGGCACTCCAAACATTTGCAGATGACATGACTCATCCGCAGTGTCGTCCGCAAGCGTCCGAAAATGCCCTGGACAGCATTTCCTCACCTTTTTTTCCCACTTAACATTTATCCCATAACATTTCCCTACAAATACATGTCATAAAATGACACGTATAAATACGCAACGTAATGTCCTAGTTGCCCCATCCCTAATTTACATCGCGTATATGGGGAAAACGTTATCATAAATAACCCCGTGCCTTAACAATTCTACTACGTCATTGGTAATACCCCGATATAAAAAGTCGGTGTGTTACATTTTCTCTAAGAAAAGTAACATTTTTTTAGTTCTATTTCAAGAACTTACTTTTCAAAAAAAAAAAGACAATATTTTTTAATAGAAAACGTAACCACGATATTTGCTCTATTCTTTTCTCATAATTAAGTATTTTATTTATTAGTAAAAATTATTTGGTGGTTGACTTGTTATTGGTATAAATAGTTGTTTTGTTAATTTTCTAATTTTTTACATTCAATAACAAAATATTTTATATTAATTTAATTCAGCAGACTTTTCAATATTTCCCAATAAAACTTAGTTGATTTTATTTTTTTAGTTTAAAACATAATGAGTAGCTCACTAGTTTTCATTTACTTGATCAACAAAAATAAATATTAAAGATCTTATTATTCTTATGGAAAATTAACACTATAAACCCTATAGTTTACAAACAACGATAAGTCAAACCTTGAAGAAATTTTACTAACAACTAAAATCCTAAACATAGAAAATTCTCATCGGCGATCTCGCAGTCACATTTTTCATTCAAATCCGTCGACGTTAACGCCTCCGTTTCATTAAAGGGAAGGATCGTCAAATAGAGACAAAGGACGTCAATTATTAAGGGAGAGAGACATCCCTCCTGCCAGTTATCTGGCGACAAAATGATTATCGGGCGATGGCAGATGATTGTCAATGGCCGTTGGATCCAGGAAATATGTCCCCTGCTCCGAATTGACAGCCAGGATTGAATATGTCAATTTACAAAAGTGATGGCGGATGACATTCTGTGGCCGTTAGATCACGCAAGGGACGTCTCTTATCGAGATTAACTGTCAACATTGAATTTTTCATTTTCCAAAGGCAATGCAGGCGACATTCCATGGTCGTTGGATAGAGGGGGGTGAATATAGCGTTTCTAATATTTTCGTGCGATATTTTAATCTCTAATTACCCTAAATGATTTAATGCATATAATTAAAATATCGATAACAAATATATGCAATAATGTAAAGAGTAAAGGTTAGAGAAGTGCACGCAATATTTGTTTACGCGGTTCGGCAAACTAGCCTACGTCCGCGCTCCAAGTTCTACTTGGAGATACACAAAGCAATTGGCTTACGAGTGCCAATAAAACCGTTTACAAATTGACTATTAAACGGGGCGTCACCCTTGACTAATTATAAGGTCATCAACCTTAGACTCTTACGAGTTGTCACCCTAAATTTGACTATTGCGGGGCGTCACCCTAGTATGATGAATTCTTAGGGAATCACCATTTACAATCAAGCACAATATTAAACTCGGAAATTTAAAGCTCAAATCTAGCTAATCCAAATTCTCCCAAATTAACTTGCAAGTTTAAGTGTGGGGAGAATTGGATATACAACAATAGCTCACAGTGATGAGAATCGCGTATTAAATTCAGCAGGGCTTCGCCACGATTCCCGATTCGTTAATGAGAGCTTGGAGTGATCTCATATTTATAGACACTGCTCAAACGGTCGACCTTTTGCCCTAACAGGTCGACCCTTTTACTAGCCGTTGGAGTTCTTCCCGTTGATATTTGACCGTTGGGAAAATATATATGGTGCGGTCGACCTTTTCCTACATGCAGAAATTCTGGAGCAATCTGTCCATTTCGCGGTCGACCGTGCGTCGACCCTTTCCTTCGTGCAGAAATTTTGGAGCAATCTGTCCATTTCGCGGTCGACCGTGCGGTCGACCTTTCTTTCTTGAGTGCATGACAGGGTCGACCCTTTTGTTCTGTTCGTCGACCTTTTGCTCATTTTTCACATTCTTTATTTTTCTAAGTCCCGAAACGATATGTATTCCCTACATGGACTTAGATGAACTTGTTAGAACATTAATAATACCCATTTTGAGGGTATTTCAAATAAATATGGATAAATATTAATTATAAAACATTAAGAATAATATCCAAGTAACTTAAAATAAAACTTATTGATTTTATTAAATTAATCACCTTTTAGTCATCATCAAAATAAAACCTAGCCTAACAAAAACTATGTTTGTAAAAAAAAAAAGGAATCAAGTGTTGAAATGGCTAGAGAGTATAGGAATATCACCTTCAATTTAATGGTAGAGTAATGAAGGAAATCAATTTGATAGATGTCATGCTAGATCGAAGTGACGTTTTAAGTGAAATGAAAGTGGTCATTTTGTCAACAATTGTCATGTTGTGACTTATAAAATCAGAAGTGATTGCCCAAAGTTATATTTTATTTGAAATGACATGAATAAAGGTGGAATTGTATGAGTCAGGACGAGAATTTGGAGGATTAGGATCTTCAAAATGTAATAAAGTTGTTAACGTTACGGTGTTTTGACATAACTATTTGATAAAAGGAAATAAATTTGGAAGAATGCTTTTCTTTTAAGACAAATAAGGTTGTCTATCAAATAACTTAGATGTGAAATAGGACTTTTTGCTAAGTTCTTGTGCTCTGCAGAAGTAAAAATAATGTAATCTTTTGGACATTTCGTGTTCAAGTAGAATATGAGAAGTTACACTGAGTTGTAGCTTGAAAGGATAATTATGCTGAGCAAATTTCAAGGATGAAATTTCTATATGGAGGGAGATTGTAATATCCCGATTTTTATTTCGAAATTTAAAAATTATAAATTGAAAAATAATTGGGAATATTCGAATTAGTCGAATAAATTATCGGGATATTACTAATGACGTAATTGCTAGATATGAACTGAACCGGTTTCGGTTCGGCTCAGTTCGAAAATAAGTGACTCGATTTTAATTAAAAATGAAGAAAATAAATAAAGTGGGATTATATAGAACGGTAATTAATTAGAGATTTAATAAAATGTTAAGTGAAGATTAAATGTTAGATTAATTGGAATAATTTATGAAGGGAAAATTTAATAAATGAAATTAAAAGAATTAAGGAAAAGTTGGGGGAATAAACTGGTTCTTCCTGAACCGGTTCAGCTTGGAATTAAAGTGGCCGAGAGAGAAAGAAAGAGAGAGCAGGAGAGAGCGAGAGGGAGATTGAAGGAAAGGAGATGAGAGCTCGATAGAGGAAGAGACGATGACAACGGTGACAGGGGGCTGAGCTTCTTCGGTGCGAAGGGGCAACTCTGGTGAACGGTGGTCTGCCGCGTCGTTTGCATGTGCTAGGGCACAGGTTGGAGCTCCCGCATTGCAGCAAATAGTCCGTCCGAGGTAAAAGTCTCGGCTGAATTATGCATTGTATTTTGGTGTTATGAATTCTTTGATGTACTATTGTGAATTATTGGACGAAATTGTGGAAGGATTTGGCAGTGACGAAATGGTGTGACGGCAGGGGAAGGTTGGACAGAACTGGAGCTGGTTCCTCTTGCTACAACTCTGGCAAGTCTTTCCACATGGATGCTTGGCATTGGGCCACCCTTTATTGGGGTGGGCAACTTCCACCTTGCGTCACTGGATGCCTTCTCTTGGCTATAAGTCAGTTGGAGCAGAGACAGTGAAAAAGCATAAGAAGAAGAGAAAAGAAAAATGTGTTAAAGTTGGAGGGAGTGATGCTTTCTGGAGTGGTGGATACCCTCAGTCAAATTGGTTGGTTCTGATGGGTTCCTTCTTTGTCTGTTTTCTGTTGATGTGAACATCGGGTTTTTCTGCGTGTTATGTTGCCATGAAAATGGCCGAGGCAAGGAAAGGGCAGTGGCGAGGTGGCAGGGTTTCTCGAGTTCTATAGGTAACATTTCTCTGCCATGTTTTGTAGAAGCTGCCTTCTTAAGGATGTGCTGCTAAAATGCTTTATTGGTTTAAGCTTATTGCCGTGGTTAATTGTTGTTAAGTGGGATTGTTGAATCTGATTAATTGTTGTTAAGTAAATTCTTTATTATCAGGTCACATTGATGGAATGAGCAACTATTATGAGTTGTTGCTAGTTAGTTACACATGTTGGCTATGAGACTGTTGTGGTGTGTTAAGTTGTCCTATTCTCTATGAGTGAGATTGATAATGGTCTAATAATTGTTCATTTAACAATTTTTGAAGGTACTAAGTCGATTGACATAATCGTATTGAAGACTCTAGGTAAGTTGATACTTACTGTGTTTTGGTCTTCGGACCCTACATCGCAAAAATTAGGATTGTATGTTGTGTGTTTACTAGATTTAGGTTCTTTTAATGATATGTTTATTAGACATTTATATCATCATATAGGATTGTATGTATTCATGAACATATTGCATGGCATAATTAATATATGTAAATAGGAGTATAGGGGTTTGGGTGAATTGTGACTTTCTATACGGTAGATTCCTCCCACGTAGGGAGTGGTAGCTTTAGAAGTTAGCTACGTGGATTCTAAGGTACACAATTACCCAGTTCTGAAACCCCCAACGTCTTCAACAAAAGTGAGGATAGCTGCTTGTGGTAACACCACCGATGGATATATCTCCTTATCGGAGTGACTGGTTAGGCCACATGACTCTTGGGAGTATTCCACCTTAACTTCCAGAAGAGATACGATTCTCTTCTGTACTGCATTGTATGATCATGCATATCATCTGCATTGTATTTCATTTTATCACTTATTAAGCATTAGGCTCATTAATTAAGTCTTGTGATGGAGGTACGTACGAGAAACAGGTGAATAGGTCAAAGACAGTTGATGAAGGATTTGCACGGGTGAATCTTGTGGCTGGCTGGGCTAAAGAGTTTGAAAGGGAATTTATTTGTAAAAAAGTTTTCTAAATTATTTAATATTCTTTAATACTTTGTTTTAAATTCTGATGCGTTTCATAAAAGGATTTTGTTACGTGTTGCTGCAATTGATAAATATTTTAAGTAAAGAGTTTTAACCTTCGGGTTTTATAAAAGAAAAGTTTTACTATGATTTTATAAAAAGAAAAGTTTTAAATTTCACGCAATTTCAAGTAAATAAAAATTCAGGTCGTTACAAGTACTCTCCTCAAAACCTCTTCTCCTTCACCAAGAAAACCTCACGGTTTACTTACTTTTCCAAGGACTTCCCTTCATTAAACTTCACTGATTTCATAGCTCCTTCACATGGTACTCAAACTATTTCTCTCACAACATTACACCACTTCGGGTCTCTGTGATATCTCTCACACACTCACAATTTTTCTCACGGACACAACCCTTTTCTCTTTTCTATTTTCATATACATCAAATGCAAAACACTTTCACTGCAATTCCTCACACCAACATTCACTCTAAAATTTGGAAGAGTAATATTACTCATTCACTCTCCCAACTCACGTCTCCCTCCTCTTCTATTTATAGACATCTCTAGTAACTCCTTCAACGTCTTAAATTTAACTCCATAGGAAGATGGAAAGCCAAGAGGTTTGCAATCTATCAACGCCATCATCGCGTGAAGACAATAGGCCATAAGACACCACCCTTTAATGTCCAGCAACTCTCTGCAGTCCATACGCGTAAAACCTCACCCTTTTCAACTTCTAGACATTCCAGACAGTGAATCGTTTGAACTCCATATGTTCGTTATCATCTCTAATAAATGGTAGATGATCATGCAGGCAGTTCTCCTTCCCAGATGATCGACTGTCAACAATCATTCAAAATTTTTCTATCTGCACGCCGGTCGATCGCACCTCGACGATCGACCACCCCGATCAACTCCTAGCACCAAGCGTTGATTCTCATTTAAATGTCCAAATTATCTCATTATCCCGTGCAAATAAAATAATGTGACAATATATATATAAACTATAATTCACTCTTCTTAATAATATAACCTTCAACATATATCATATATCTCACCATTGCTTCTTCACATTATTCCTTATTACATCGAATATGCCCAAAAATATTATAAATCCTATATCTTTTGTTCTTATAATATCCAATTGTGTCCAAATATACTCCCTCTTACTACCTCGACTGACTATTAAACCACTTAATATCACTTACTCTAACTCCAATACCATAGGATAGTTCCTCAAGTAACCTCAATACTTCCTTTAAACTAATTATGAACATAACGAGTTATCATAATTCACTTGTTCCAAATGCATTTCTCTTTACCAATATCTTTACTTGTCCAAATTAGCTCCTAATATCCCCAAAATTATCACTTAAGCTATGACTTCAGTTCAACAAAGATTTAGGATATTACAACCCTCCTCGTTATATAAATTTTGTCCTCAAAATTTGTCTAGTCTAAAGTTATTTATGTCTATCTAAGACGTATTCTACTTATATTCTTTCTTATTATTGTTACCTATCCTTAAAACATATGTGAAGATAAATACTAAACAGGCGCACATAACGACATTCTTAATTTTATTAAATCGTAAAGTACTTGGCCTAGACATAGATGGTTCATCATCTTGATCTCCATACATTGAAAATACACGCGGTGATACTAATCCTTTTTGCTTGACCAACAACGGGCAGTTTTTAACCAGATGTCCTTGATTTCCACACTTAAAGTACTTTCCAGTACCAGCTCTACATTCACCATAATGTTTCTTATTACACTTAGGACACAATCCAACTTCAAAATTTCCAACCAAAGCTCCATCTATCTCATTCCTCATACGCTTATCAATTGCGGATTTATCTTCATTATCAAATACCCGCCTCACCCTCTTTCAATTATCTGCTCATCCACTGGTTATTAAGTTTGATTATTCCTCATTAATTTTTGATCAATTTCTCTCTGCTTAATAACTTGCATCACTGTCTCCTCGATCTTCAAAACTTTTGTTATATCCTAAAGTATGATACATCTTCAGTACTATATCTCTTAATTCCATGTTATATTCCAGCCTTTAGTCCTTAAATGAATTCCTCAAACTTCACTAACATACCTAACATCTAAGTCCAAGCCATTTTGTTCAAATATTTATCAAGGAAAATATCCTTAAATTGTGTCCAAGTCATTACTCTTACGCCCTGAGTTGTCACTGAGTTGCCTTAATAGTATCCCACCAAGTAATTTCCAATCCTAACCCTATTCTTTCCCTCACTATCATATTGATCTACCGCAAATTCTACAAACAAAACACTATTCTGAATAAACCATTGTACTTAATACTTACAGTTAATGAAGCATTCCCGTGTTGAGTTTGCATTGTTCGTAGTCTATAGAAATGATTTTGACCCGGTTACGCACTGATACCGTTTGTAAGATCCCGTAACTTTTTCCTTATAAAAATTTTCTTTTCTTTTTAAAACCATTACGTAATAAAATACAAGAGTAATAAATAGCGTAAGTCTTAATCTTATATAACATACAGTGGGAGTCTTGTACAATTTAATATCATAAACCCATTGTTTAAATAAACACTATAACTTAAAATATTTATTTGAAGTCATAAAACTCTTAAAAACTTTTAAATACATTTATTTCATCTTCATGAGCCATAACCATAGGTCAATGTTGCCAACAGTACAAACGCCCACACAGGAATACTCCATCAACTACATCATTTAACAGCTTTATCCATTCATCTGCTCCTTACCTACATCAACGGGACCTAACTATGAGTTTAACGCTCAGTACATAGTATAAACGTAAAACATGAAATTCACATACAATTTCTATAACATCGTATAATATTTTTTGTTTTGTTTCTCCATTACTGTTCATGTCTTTATCATTATTTCATTTGCTTATATGTTGGGCGTATCAAACCAGACCAAACAAACATCCGTTTACTGTTTTTGTCTTTTACTTTTTATATGTCAGGCGTATCAAACCAGACAATTCAAACATCTGTCAGATGTAACAAACCGGACCACAATTGATTTCTATGCTAGGCATAACTAACAGGACCATAGTCATTTATCTTTGGTTTCTGTGTCAGGCGTAACTAACTGGTCCATAAAAACAACTATTTACGTATCTTACTATTTCATTCTGTTGTCTTATATTGTTTTAGTCTTTTTCTATTTATGTGACGGGCGTATCAAACCGGACCACACAACCATCTGTGCCGAGCTTATCAAACCAGACCACAGTTGATTTCTGTGCCGAGCATAACTAACCGGACCACAGTCATTTATCTTTGGTTTTTGTGCCGGGCATAACTAACTGGTCCACAAAAACAACTATTTATGTAGCTTACTGTTTCATTCTATTTTCTCATATTATTTCAGTCTTTTACTGTTTATATGTCGAGCGTCATGAACCGGACCACACAAACATCTGTGCCGAGCGTATCAAACCAGTCCACAGTTATTTACTTATCTTGATTTATATGCCAGGCGTAACAAACCAGATTATAACTATTTACGTATATTCCATTTTCGTATACTTTAGAATTTCAAGTATTAACGTTGTTGTGCAGATACAATTCTATCTAACGTTTTCCTTGATCGTATCCTTAAAACGTGATCCATCTTAACTAAGGAACTAAACTTAAATCTATAAATATACAATTCATAACAATCAATAACACAAATAGTAAACACTCCCTAATTCCTGTGATGTAAGTCCATTCGGACAAAACACATGTAGTACTACGTACCTAAAGTACTTAGCTTTAACAAGTTACCACTCAGAGTTGTCTTTTTTCCAAAAACCTATTCACATCATATACATATTAACTTATTAGATCTCTAAAACAATCATCTATTCATCGGATTACATATCCTCAACGTCTCAAGGAATATCATCCTAACCCTCAACAATAACCAAGACAATCATATGACATGCTTATTTCATTCCATTAAACAACCCTAACTACTAGCAGTTCATAGCCCAACATATCTCCTTAATTCAACCTAACAATTTATTCCAATAAGGTATGGCTTAACAATATGTCCAACAATGACAATCCTAAATCCAATAATTACATTCTTTGAAATCTCACATAATAAGACTCATTACTCATTTATGCCACCGTTTAGTATTTCCTCACAGTCATGATCAATAATAATATTATTGAAATAACATTACCTAACAACTAACAAGAATCAACTACCCAACATAACAGCGATGAAACTCATATCACCAACCAATTTCAATATATTTATCTCATGCAGAAACCAAATCTAAACATAAACAATAACTTGTGTTTTCTATGCAATATCCAAGAATAATCAATGCATACCTTGAGTACTCTCCTCAAAACCTCTTCTCATTCACCAAGAAAACTTCACGGTTTCCTTACTTTTCCAAAGACTTCCCTTCATAAAATTTCACTACTTTAATAACCCCTTCATACAGTACTCAGACTATTTCTCTCACTCTATGATATCTCTCACACACTCATGGTTTTTGTCACGGACAAAACCCTCTTCTCTTTTCTATTTTCATATACATCAAAAGCGAAACACTTTCACTGCAATTCCTAACACCAACTTTGACTCTAAATTTTGGCAGAGTAACATTACTCATTCACTCTCCCAACTCACGTCTCCCTCCTCTTCTATTTATAGACATCTCTAGTAACTCTTTCAATGTCTTAAAATTAACTCCATAGGAAGATGGAAAGTCAAGGGGCTTGCAATCCATCAATGCCATCCGCGTGAAGACAGAAGGCCATGAGACACCACCCTTTAATGTCCAGCAACTATCTGCAGTCCTTACGAGTAAAACGTCACCCCTTTCAATTTCTAGACGTTCCAGACAGTGAATCATTTAAACTCCATACGCTCGTTATCATCTCTAGAAGGCTTTCATAAATGGCGGATGGTCATGCGGGCTATTCTCCTCCCCAGACGATCGAGCGTCAACAATCATTCAGAATTTGTCTATCTGCACGGCGGTCGATCGCACCTCGACGATCGACCGCCCCGATCGACTGCCAACTCCAAGCGTTGAATAACGTGACAATATATATATATATATATATATATATATATATATATATATATATATATATATATATATATAAACTATAATTCACTCTTTCTAATAATATAATCTTCAACATACACCATATATCTCACGATTACTTCTTCACATTATTGCTCATTACATCCAATATGCCCTAAAATATTATAAATTCTATATCTTTAATCCTTATAATATCCAATTGTGTCCAAATATACTTCCTCTTACTACCTCCACTGACTATCAAACCACTTGATGTCATTTAATCTAATTCAAATACCATCAGACAGTTCCTCAAGTAACCTCAATCCTTCCCTTGAATAATTATGAACATAACAGGGTATCATAATTCACTTATTCCAAATGCATTTCTCTTGACCAATATTTTTACTTGTCGAACTTAGCTATCCCCGAAATTATCACTTAAGCTATGTCTTCAGTTGAACAAAGATTTGGGATATTACAAGACACTTCTCTAATTACCATTTGGGAAATTAACAACGCAGATCCTACAATTTATAGTTAATGACAAGTCAAAGTCTAAAAAAATTTCGTTAACAACTAAAATCCTGAACTATGAAAAATTATTTCAGGCAACCTTGCATTCACGTTTCCCATCCAAATCTATCGAATTTAACGTCTCAGTTTTGTTTACGCCAAGAAATGTCGAATGGAGATGAAGGACATCAATTATTGGGGTCATGGGACGTCCCTCCTGCCCGTTGAAAGACGGACGGTCGTTGGAACGGTTATCGGGCGATAGAGGATGATCTTTATTGGCCGTTGGATCGAGAAAGGACGTCCCTCGCATGAAATTGATGGCCTGTATTGAATTTGTCAATTTTCAAAGGTGATGGCAGACAATCGTCCATGGCCATTGGATCGAGGGAGGGATGTCCCTAATAGGGATTGACGGCCATAATTGAATCTACCATTTTTCAAAGGCTAGGGATGTCTGTTTCTCGACGAGAGACATCTGAAATATGTCTAGGGGTGTCTGTTGTGGAAAAGGGACGTCCGTCTTAATTGAGGGAATTCAAACATTTTAAAAATGTGTGTGCCTTGCAAGTGACCCTTCAAATGAAAATACTTAGGAGTCCATCCTGACCGTCCATTCAAATCCAGGGACATCCTTCGCTCGATCCAACGGCCATAGATTGTCATCCCCCATTGCCTTTGGAAATTGACGGATTCAATCATGGCCATTGGATCGAGCGAGGAACATCCTTGGATTAATTTCAGACATCCCTCGACCTATTTCAAACATCTCTCATTGACAAATGGACTACCCTCGACCAAGACTACGTCGTTTTGTTCGCCATGGACGTCTCTCGTCTTAAGACGTCGTCGTTCAGTATGCAACGGACGTCCGTCTTAATACGAGGGACTTCCATTGTGAAACGAATGTCATTCTCTGAAAGCTAAACGACAACATTTCTCCTATCAAAAGACGACCTATATAATCATGAAGGATGTCCTATGCCCTAAATATTGAAGAGAGAAAGTTT
The DNA here is from genome assembly GCA_022433065.1 of Begonia loranthoides. Lineage (NCBI taxonomy): Eukaryota > Viridiplantae > Streptophyta > Magnoliopsida > Cucurbitales > Begoniaceae > Begonia > Begonia loranthoides. The sequence continues at coordinate 18,225,848 of CM039475.1, read as the reverse complement.
GCCTTCCTCAGACCAACTCAAACTTCGATATCTATAGTCCACATCACCCAATAATCATTCCAATGCCTGATACTTGGCAAGAGGGATGTCACTCGCCCCTCGATAATTGATGTCATTCGTCTCTATTTGACGGTCCTTCCCTTCAATGAAATCGAGGCGTTAAAGTCGACGGATCTGAATAGGAAACGTGACTGCAAGGTCGCCGGTGAAAATTTCTCATAATTTAGGGTTTTAGTTGTTAACAAAATTTTTTTTGGGTTTGACTTGTCATTGATTACAAACTATAAGGTTTACGGTGTTAATTTCCCATAATATTTCAAGAAATTTAATAGTTGTTGTTCAATCTTTTTACTTCTATCCAATCAAAACTTCAATTGAATTAAATTATAAAATTGTAAAATACTTATAAAATAAAGGGTAAAATATAATTTAAATTCTAAGTGATTTACATATTAGATATTAAAATATTTTTTTAGACAAATTAAATCTCCACCTTTGAGAAATCATTAATATGAATGTTAACGTCAATTTATTCGTTAAATGTAGCAAGTGTATATACGGTTTTTCATTTAATCATACAATTTAAGCCAATTTTAAACACTTATGGTCACTTCTAACTTGAATTCATATTTTATTTATGTCCTACCTAATGATTTTGAATTCTGTTAACAGATTGATACTATTCAAAATTTTGTTAAAAATTGTGAGAAAGAGAGGGAGAGCTAATTAAATATAAAACAAAAACTATGTAAATATGTATTGGATTTAATGGATAGTGCAAATTATTGATAGTTGTGAAGTAAAAACACAATTTATCAAAAAAATAATTTAAAATCTATTTTATAAATAATTAAAAGATTAAAGCCTAAATTTCATTCTATCCAAAAATTAATGGAATGATTGAGTTTCACGTGTTATGGGTTGGATTGAATTGAACAAATTATTTAAATTCAATAAAAGTAATACTGAAAAATTTTTCACAAAAGGAATAACTTAGTTCCAAACGAAGGAAATTCAATTTACAGATAATATTGAAAATGGCTATTAACAAATCAAACTACTATACTATATATTTAATGATAAATTAACAACTGAATAATTTTTATTAACATTTAACTACAAAAAATGGATGGAGTAAACACCGTAAATACATTTTTTGTTAAAAATCGTTATCGTTCTGCTACGGAATGTTGTCTTTTCGCGACATAACGTTGTCTTTCTACTATTCATTAAAAAGCGTAACCGTTCCGCGGCAAAAAGACAACATTCTATAGCGAAAAGACAACATTCTTTAACGGAACAATAATGTTCTACCTGTGGAAAAATTACTTTCCACTGTAGAACGATCACTTTCCGCAGTGGAAAGATTACTTTTTTCTACTAAAAATGAGATATTGGTGATGAGCACTAGACGACGACGACAACGAACCAGGAAGAGGAAGGAAAAATGGTGATGAGAACTTGATGGTGAAATCAAGAAGAGAGAATTGTTTTCGATGATAAGAAGATGTTTGGAAAACTAAAAATATCAAAATTATTTTCGACGACAGACCGTGTAACGACCCGGTTTTTCGTAACCTTTAAAAAAAATGCTAAAATTTAAAAAAAAATTATTTAACCACTAAAAGCCTCATTATTTAAAACTCTTTTAAAGAAATATCAGAGTGTGTCTAACCGGACCACTACTAACCATTCGTTAAACTCGTTATGAAAATCCAATTAATAAAATATTACTTTATATTTACAGCTTGTTCATTTTTACTTTAATTAGCCAACCAATTGCAAGTCTCGTTCGTGCAAATCCTTCATCAGCTACTCCTAAATTTGTTCGTCATTTTCCTAGATCGCAAGACGTAAGCTATGAGCCTAATGCTCAGTAAGTGATAATACCTATCATAATACTACATGCAGTTTCAGTTTTCGTCTTTTTCTTATTTTCTTATCGTTTACATTTTACTTATCGTTTTTGTCATTTTCTTCTCATCTTTTTATCCTTTATGTTTTAGATCATCATTTTCGCCTTTTTCTTCTTATTTTTTGTCTTTTTTGTTTTAATTGTTATCTTTCATTGGTAGTTATGTTCATCGTTGACCTCAAATATAGCAGCAATATCATAATCTGAAAGCCTAGTAACCATTGGCCGTTTGTCCTAGCATAATCCAAGGCCTGTCCCGAAATAATCCGGGGACCTTACAAATGATATGAGCAGCAATGGCATAATCCGAAAGCATGCTAGCGACGATGGCATAATCCGAAAGCTCGCTAGCGACCATGTCCACGAAGGACTTAACAATTTCGGATCATATTGTTGCCATTTTCTCTTCTTTACTTGCATTAGTTATTTCTCATTTCTCTTTACTCGTTATAGCTTATTATTCGTTCGTTATCTGTTTCTTCATTCGTCATCTGTTTCTTCGTTCGTGATTTGTTCCTTCGTTATGCATTATTATTCATTCGTTATTTGTTTCTGTTTCGTATAATACTCGTGAATGCATACAATTTCTGAAAGCATAAATAAACATCGAAACGTGTTGTAAAAGCAGTAAATAACGAAACGTGCAATTAAAACTGTAAACAATGAAACATGCTATTAAAGCGGTAAACTATGAAACGTGCATTTAAAGTTGTAGACATGCTTGAAAAACGGTAAGCAACAAAACATGCGATTAAAACTGTAAACAAAGAAGCATGCTAGGAAAGCAGTAAGCAACGAAACATGCATCTCCTAATCTTGCGAAATAGGGTCCGAAGACCAAAACACATGCATATCACTTACCTCGATTCTTCGTTCAACGCTTAATACTAATGTCTCTCCTTCTTAGTACCTTCACGTTTGAAACATCTTGTCATTAATATATTCATCTAAAATCTTAACGTTTTGCCTATTCTAATTCCTTATACGTTACTTCTAAAATCTCCTAAATAGAGTCGTTTTGCTTAATCACTACTTAGCTCACTAATTTGCTCCAACATTCATTTCCAATTATGTCGTCGTCCAATTAATGACTACATTCTAAATCAATAGAGTAAACAACCAAAGCTGCCACTTACTAGATTTAAATCCAAGCAAAATAACACTTTCAACATTTATCACCATCCATCGACTTCCAACAACATATAAACAACTCCTTTTCTGATTACTACCATAGAGAACGAATCTAACTTATTAATTATTAACTTACCATTCATATGGCAATGCTAAATATTCATGCTTTGCAAAATAATAAAAACAGTAGCTAAACAATTTATTAATGGCATTCCAACACAGAGATCCCATTTGACAAGTTATATATATCCAATACTTATTACCGTCTATTGAGCTTCACTCTTCCAATCATAGAATTGATAACAGAAGTTCAACAGAGGTAGTTATGTTCATGCTTCACAATTGCAGTAGCTAAACTGATTACCTAACAGGTTACCTACTTAACATACTCTTAGCTAACAACTTATCATATCAAATAAACTCATGCTTCACAAGGCAATAGAGGCAGAATCACTAACACTGGCATACTACATCAAGCAATTAGTATTATCTTCAGACCAACAGATTAACAATTCCATCAAGCAACTCATTCGGACAATCCAACAGAAGCACTACTTATCATTCAAACAAAATGTTAGCTAAAACATTTTACTAACATAGCATTAACTTTCCAAAATGAACATCCAATATATTCACCCAAAAAAATCCAATAGATAGAGCATATTTCCAACCAATATTAGTTCCAACAGATCATCCAAACAAGTAATCACTCCTACAAAATATTTATCCAACTACAAAAACTATTCCAACACAACTAATAGAATCTTACGGAGGAAGACAAGCACAGGATATATATATAAGTCACTGAATTAACCCACAACAGTTATGTCATCTCACAACAGAATCCATTCCAACACTCCAGAGTTCAACAGAATCCAAACATCCAAAAAACATCCAAACTTCCAAAATCCATATTACAAAGAAGGAAACATCCTCACCGTGAAGACCTGAGACCAGGAGCTCCTTCCCTACAACCTCATCCTTCTCGGCCTCCAGCTCCAGGAAGCTCCACCACCATCTCTTTCTCTCGGCTTCTAGAAGACTCAGACAGACCAACTCCTCATTTCTCCCTGTCTTTGTTTTATATATCCACACTCTCTGCCAGAATGTTTCATAGCGTGCCCGATAAACAAACCCGACCAGCAACCCTAAAGCCGTTCTGCACGCCTGACTAGCACACCCAAGCCTACAAAGTGTTCCCCACTCGTACAAACGGTCGCTGTCTTGCTACAGGGAATGGGCCAGACTCATCCAGACCCAACAACGGGCTAGAGCCTGGCCTTGGGCAGGTCCAGCCCAATCCTGATAGCCCATCGTTCTGTCCCGAAACTCTAGCACAAAAATTGCCCCTGCCAATTCATCCAAACTGCCGATCGCAAATCGACAATGTCGATCGTCCCTGCCATCACACGAACACCAGAACGGAGGTGGAGGAACAAATTGACTGAACGTACCTCCATCGTCGCTGGAAACGCAACCCGAAGCTTGAAATCGTCGCCGACAGCCACCACCCGAGCCTTGCCCTAGCGCGACTTGTCACGCCCCAAAGGGAACTCGAGACAGATGGGGAACGATTCGGCCCAAAAAGGAACCAAATCGTCCAACCCTCACTTAAATTCAATAAATAGCAGCGAAAGACTTAATTATTAACGTTACATATTAGGCCCTATAATAGAGGTCCAGAAGTGACAATAATCTAATCTAATTTAACAAAGTCTAAATTTTAGCGGAAATAACATAAAATAGGACTAGGTTACAAACCTCACTAAAATATCTTTAGTCTAAAATAATTAAAATTGGGGAAACTCCAAATTTTCTCTTGAGATGGCAATGGGGAACTACTCTGATCATTTCTTGAAAAATGTAGTCATATTTGAGGTGAGTCGACAAAACTCAGTAGGGAATTATTTTATTTTCAACTTATATGTCATATGAATTTAATAGACTTTTCAGTTAATTAAATTAATAGATTAACATATAAAGAGGTGCTGATGAGCAATAAATTGAGTAACAAAAATTAACAAAGGCGATACTCAGGCAATCGCAAGCCAAAAAGACCCTGATCAGGTTTAGGGTTTTGCGCCTAGGGACACGGCACATACAGCTGTCTCATTACTCTAGTTAACAATAAAATAAATAAACGTAAAATAAATGTAAATGAATTGAAAAATAAATGTGACATGCTCGAATTAAATTTAATATTTACATTTTAGGAATTAAGGTACGTTAAATATAAAATAAGCCCTACCTTGAAATTGAGCATACCAATACCAAGTCCAATGAGGCTCAACATAGCAACATATCATACGGTGCTCTATATTTATATATGGCCAGAAGCAGTAGTATCTCCTAACAAGGAAAACAAACATAGTCTAAACTTAACCGTCTATTAACAATGGGTATCAAAACTCAACAAATCACTGAGAGCATGAGTAGCAACCATTCCCTTTTATCCATTCCTTTATATCAACCCAAACTATTCTCTAAACTATTGTCTTATACAAATAGAATTTCATCATCAGGTATTAATTCATTAACATGAACTATATTGAAGTTAAAGAGACCTTCTCTTTTTCACTTAACAGTACATCACGTAATTTATAACCCAATAGAGGTCACATTCTTTAATTTATATAATCAAGGCATTAGTATCCTCTATAATCCATGGCATGAACTTTACATAATTGTATAAAAATAAAGTTATAACAACCAGAACCCAAATATCAATCTCTATCATTTGCTCAAATTTGTCCAAAATTCACAAATACCAAAATCTCCAAATTCTTGTACATGTTGTAATTTCTCATATCAATTTTAACATATTCTAGAAAAATAAATGGCATATAATTAACTAAAACCACTTGTCCATTTCAAAAGGAATCTTAATTCCTTTGCATTGCAGACTACTAACAATTAATTATACAATTCTTACTCGGAAGAGTTTTACAATCCAGACTCTTCCACAATTTCCCAAAATCATTACCAAATCATAGATAGAAATTTCAACAACAAATTTCCAATTTTTGCATTACCTGAAAGTTTTGTTTCACGCCCCCAACTGCTAGCCGAAAGTAATCCCACTGAACCTATATTCACACCTACCATTAAAATTGCCTCTGAATCGACAACTCGCCGGAGATGAATCACTTGTAAATGCCCAAAATCGACCCTTACATCAAACAAATCTGTCGAATTTAGTCTCACCAAGATATTAGAACAGATAGAGGAAAATTGTAGTTTGCCTTAGCAACAAACGAAACCAATACCCTGCCAAAGAATGAAAATCAAACTTCACTGCCAACAACAACCCAACTGTTATCGACCTTCGATCATTGATACCCACAACGAAACCTCAAATAAAAATCATCCCACTTGTTAATTACCGAGTAACAATGGAGAGGAACAGAGAAATCCGAAGAGGCTGACACTTACCGCGGACAGAATGAGACGCCAACCTCGTCGAAGAAAATCTTCCGCTGAGAACCATCGACAACCTTTGCAACCGATCCACACTAAGAGAGAGAGATGGGAAATCCAGTGAGCAAGAGAAATAGTGGGGGATCCTTCCCCCACTTGATCTGAAATAGGGGGAAGTTCTCCCCCCTGTTTCGGCAATTTTGGGGGAGTCAAAAAAATTTTATATTTTTTATATTTTTATTATTTATTTTATATATATATATAATTTTATATATATATATATATATATATATATATATATATATATATTTTGGGCCACCTGGGCCAGGTTTTACACGACTCACCCTTTCGCTTCACCAGCAACTGACTGCTCGGACGTCGCCGCGCCGCAAGGAAGCAGCTCCGTCGCTCGTCGTTGTCGCCCGATCGTTCGCGCTCCGATCTACCTCTTGATCTCTCCCTCTCCCTTGGCCTTCTCTCTCGTCTTCTGTCGCACCAAAGGGCTGAAGGCCATGTTAAAACAAATCCCCCATCTAAATATTCTTTCTTTATTTAAAAAAATGTTAAATTAAAATCAACCCACACTTAACTCCATTCGAACCGAACAAGTGAACCAGCCATCCAGCTTGAACAAAATCAGTTCAGTTTCTCTTTTTCTATTTAGTTTTCTATTAATTCGTTCATCTTTTACCCAATTAAAATTCTCTTTAATAATTTAATTAAATCCTTCATTTAATTAAATTTTTTACAACCCAAACTCAATTCTTGATTTATTCCAAATATTGCTTGATGATAATTAACGATTACGTTCTTGGGTAATACCCCAATAATTACATTATTACATTCCTCCCTCCTTATAAAAATTTCATCCTCGAAATTTGCCTAGCGTAACATCTCTTTCACTTATTATCCAAGGTATTTCTTTTCCTTAATCCAATAATGTTACTAATCACGGTAACTTATCCATCATAATTGCACTAAAAATTCATCATAATTGCATCATCCTTATAAGAAGACACATTTGGTGCAATCACTTTCCTATTCCTTAGGCTAGATTCACTTCATCCAATGGTTAACTTCTTCACAAGTCATCACTTATCTCATAAGGATCTAACATTTTCACTTTTCCTCAAAGAGTTAATGTGTCACCTTAGTAGATCTTCTTAACTCCATGTGAAAAATCCTTTATATAGGGAACTCATCTATTTTCTTTTCTCATGTTTAGCTATTCATCAGCTAAGGGCATCAAAATTTCTAAACTCTATAACATGTTATTCAACCTTGAGTCCAAAACTAGATGGTCGCCAATCGTAACTTCCTCATAACATCATCTTATTCTTGTCCTTATAATACGCAAAATTTTTTATAACCAATTGTACATAAACAACTTTTTGTTCAATTACAACCTTCAAAGTTTGTTGGTCCTAACTACCTTTTCCAAAATACGATGGCTTGAGTCATCATTGAAAACTCTAAATCCTTAGAAACTATCATCCATTAGTTTCCCAAACCAAAATTGGATAGGTCTCCACCAAATGACCACTCAAGTTACTGCGTTTAATCGTCAAGGTACCTTCCAAGATGATTCTCTTTGCTCCAAATTCTAAGTACGACTTAAGTAAAGAAATATTCCGATGATTTAGCAGTAATTTAAACGCAAACAAAACCAAGTTTGCATTCATTTCCCAAATGAATACATTATAACGTCACATATGAACAAAACCTAAGAGACTTCGAAATCCAATACTTCTACATCCTATCTTAGATTTACCTTGTTCTCTAAAGATCATCCTAAAGATCATTCAAATATCCCCGAGAGCAAGACATGACATCACTCATTAGACCCTCGCTTCTGTTTTCATTTCGATTTATGTCTCAGTATCTGTTTCGGTATCTGTGTTCATACGCGTTTCCCTATCCATTTCTGTTCCTCTTTCCATTCCCATTTCTGTTTTTGTATTTGTATATGTTTCCATTTCTGGAAACTCATTTCCGTTTCTGTTTCTGTTCTTGTTCCTATTCCTATTTCCGTTTCGGTTTCAGTGCTCATACCATTTCGGTATCCGTTTCCATTTCTGTTTCCATTCCCGTATCTATTTCTGTTTCTAGAACAATATATTTAAAAGAACAATTCATCCATTTATCACACCCCCTTAACAATATATTTAAAAGAACACCGTGCTCATAAAAACTACGGAAAGTAAATTACAATACTATTTAATTTGTCTTACATTTTTACTTTCATTACACTTACTACTAACTAAATGCAAATACTACAATAAAGGAGTACATCATTCTTTCATCTCTTACATCCTTGAACAATTTCTAGCAAAATGGTCAATCTCCCCACATTTAAGACACTGACATGACTTAATCAAACATTCTCCTTCAAGGTTTCACCTGCACCTTGGGCACCGAATCTTCCGTTGGTTTCTTTCTTCTTCAAAGGGTTACTTTATTCCCTTGGACGTACACCCTTCTTCTTGTGAATATAGCTGAAGCTTTACCACGGACTTGCGTTGTTTTGAGATCCGAATCTTTACTTCTTCAAGGTCAAGAGCACTTAATACGATCTCGGAGTAGACTACATCTTATGTTCCTGCTCCAACCACACCTTCTTGAATCTCCGTTTTAAGTCCTCGTATAAAGTGGCATACCTTGTGCTCATTACTCTCCACCATGTGCGGAGCAAACCGCGACAATGCCTCAAACTTGCAAACATACTCATAAACTGATCCTTCCTGCCGTAGCTGAACAAATTCTACAAACTTCTTTGTCATTGTTGTGCGGTTGAAATATTTCTTATAAAAGATTTTCATGAATTCTGTCCAAGTCATTGCAGTCACATTTTTAGTTATCTTGACTGAGTCCCACCAAAATCTTGCGTCCTTGACCAGCATAAACGTGGCAGATGCTACATTTTCCTCTTCCTTTATCTTAGCATAGGCCAACATGTCTTCCATGGTCCTTAAGCACTCCTCGGCACGGTCTGGATCAGTAATATTCCCATCAAATTGAGGTGGTCGTAACCCCCGAAACTTTTCCCAACTTACATCCGATTGCTCAGCCACGCGTTGTTCCGCAACTCGCTCATTTCCATGCGCCATGATATCTATCAACTTCTCCAAATTCGTGGAATGTCCTTCCAATTGGCGCGATTGTTGTTCCACTAACGTAATCAACCGAGTGATCGTTTCATCTGCACCACTCGCACCTCCTACTTGCTCAACCCTTCGTCATCCTCTAACTATGGTACCTTACACGGCAGAATAAAATAATTATACGTTAGGAAAAATTAAATTTAGTAACTTACTTGCAGTCGATGGAGTATTTCCACATCGAAACTTGTGCTGTTAGGCATTTACAATATATATTTTTTTTGACACACTTATTAAGCAAAATCGTGTCACAACAATTTATAAAATTGTTGTTGTTTTTGTTTTTTTTTATCATTTCAAAAATACACTTGTTAAGCAAAACCATATCAGGGAAATTTTAAAAAATGTTTTTTTTTTTGGTAAAACGTCTTTAACTGTAGCAGAACAATTTAAAACACGGGTAAGTTTTAAAACACAGTTGAGCAATTTAAAACTGTATCAGATCAATTTACAAAATCAGGTAAATTTGAAAATGCAGTTAAGTAAGTTTTAGTTTTAAAAACGATTATCAGAGCAACTTACAAAAATCGTTTTTAAAACCTTTGCTCTAATACCAACTGTATTCATACAGTTGGTCTTCGAAACAGACGACTACAAACTTAGTTTTAAAAACAATATCATAGCAATTTACAAAAAAAATCGTTTTTAAAACTCCTTACTCTGATACCAACTGGTATCAGACAACTTAGCATAGTTAAATTTGAAAACACAGTTAAGTAAGTTTTTGTTTTAAAAACGATTATTAGAGCAACTTACAAAAATCATTTTTTTAAAAACTCCTTGCTTTGATACCAATTGTATTCATACAGTTGGTCTTCAAAACAGGCGACTACAGACTTTAAAAATGATATCAGAGCAATTTACAAAAATCGTTTTTAAAACCTTTGCTCTGATACCAACTGTAATGACCAGGTTTTTTGTAACCTTTTAAAAATACACTAAAATTTAAAACTTTTATTTAACCACTAAAACCTTCTTTATTTAAAACTCTTTTAAAGAAATGTCAGAGTGCGTCTAACCGGACTGCTACTCACCATTCGTTATGTTGTGGAAACCATATCATGTGAGTGATTGTGTCCTAATAGTCAAAAGAAACGAATCACAGAATGCACGTAATTTGGAATTTCACGTTTAAAGTCTGTCTGCTGAGCAGCGGGTGTGTAAGCTACTGCAAGGGACATCTGTTTCAACCAATTCGACCAATGACAGTAAGCCACATTAGCCCTAAGTCATTAATTCGCGGTCGCTAACACTACCGCCAAGACCAATCATTTTGAGGAAGCCTACGGTGCCACAGATTCCCAACGTTTCTACTAAATCTTACTTCCAAACAACACAGTTCCTTTCCTTAAGTTCGCTACCATGGACACCCATGTTACCTCATAAAACAATGACATTTCTCTTTTAAATACGTTGTTGTAGACACATTTGCTACGCAGAAACATGCTCCATGAACTAAAAGACGACATTCAACTTAAACACCTTCCTTTTGCATAACATCATTTTCTCTAGCAGAAGAATTCTTTTCTTAATCTAACGGTTCATGTTCAATCCGTAAGTTCAAATCTAATGATCTCTCGTACTCCCACTTTCATTTGGCATCCAACACTTATATGGGAGCATCTTTTCCCAAATCTAATGCTCCATATTCCTTCCTTAGATCCAATCCAATTGTTCCTCATTCTCCCACATCCTTGCGGAGTCTAACCCTTCTGTGGGAGCATCTTTTCCACTCTAACTCAATCTTAGCCGTTCCATGAATCCATCCAACGACTACAAACTCATTTGTTCTTCCTTACACATGCAGCACAATTAAATCTCACAAAATGGTGATGTTTTCCTTTTAAAAAATAGTTGTTTCGGCTAAGTTTCCTTCCTTAGTGATCTTACCTTGCAAAAAATCTGATTCCTATTTTATTTATTTAATTATTTCATTATTAATTTACTTTATAATTTATAATAAAATCCTAAAATACTCAACATGTAAAATTCTCCAAATTGTGACACAAAATTACTTTCTAATAAATTTCTAAACGTCACATTACATAGCTAAAATTATTGTACGAAAAATTCAGTTGTTACACCATTGAACTAGTTTCACTATATCATCATGAAGCTCTGACCTTCCTTTTAGATTTTCCTTTAATTATACCAATCTGACATGAAACTATAACGGGTGATGATGTGGAGACTGTATCACTCTGAACATCTATAATAAGCTTACGTATCGACTCTAATGTAAATTTAGATCCCAACTTGAACTTTACCTCAGAACCCAACTTTTTTTAGTCATTTTAAGCAATCCTTTAGAAGGTGAATTCACAAATTTAGCATTCTTAGTACTCGTTGCTATAGAACCGTGTAACACATACAAATTTATAGATATTCTTTGTCCCTTTAACATGATGATAGCACCCTACTGGTCTTCATAGCTCTACCTTCAACAATGTACTTGTACCTTTTTGAATTCAAAGTACTCAACAAGATCATATTATTCTTTAAATTGGGAGCGTGTCCTACATTACCCATTGTCTTGAAAATTTTATAAAACATTATTATTCTGATGGTACCAATACTAGCTACCTTACCAGGTATGCTATTACTCATCATCACAGCACCTTCTGAAAGGGTCTCTCATATGTCGAAAACCGCTCCTCATTAAAACACATATTAAACAAATAAGCTGAATCAAGAATCCAATCATTATTTGACTTTGGGTTTCTTGTGATACAATTTGAAGATTTTCATCACTATAGTCTTCTTCTTCTACAATACCTTCTTCACTAGATGTCAATAGTTGTTTTCACTTCTCAGCAACTCTCTTAATTTCATTATGCAACTTTCGGAGCTCAGATTTTTTAATATCCCGAATCTTCATTGAGCTGAAGGCATAGCTTAAGTGATAACTTTGAAAATGATAGTTGCTGAGTTGGACAAGTAAAGATATTGCTAAAGAGAAATGCATTTGGAAAAAGTGAACTTATGAAACCCCGTTATGTACGCAGTTAGATTAAGGGAAGGGTTGAAGTTAATTGAAGAATTGTTTGATGGTATTGAAGTTAGAGTAAATGATATAAACGAGATTGATAGTCAGTAGAAATAGTCAGCATGTTATTGGTAGATTATTCTTGGAGAAAGTATTAATGGATTAAGGAGTTATTCATGAAGTTAATTATTATCATGTGGTATTAGTTGTTAAAATGAGTTGTAGGATAAATTTGAAATTATTATTGGTCATTGCATGCAAATGAGTGTACCTAATATACATGGGTTTATGCTAATGAAGTTGGAATACACTGTTAAATTGGAATTGTGATTGTGGGATTTTGGAGAAGGTAATTATTGGAGTAAGGTTTTGTCATTGTTGGACATATTGTAAGCTATACCTTTTTAGAATAGATTGTTAAGTTGAATTAAGGAGATATGTCAGGCAATGAACTGCTAGTAGTTAGGATTGTTATTGGGAAATCTTTATTGATTATCTCATGTTGTTAATAACTAGGTTTTTTTTTGTGAAGAATCTTAAAGTGTTAAACTATTAAAGCTAATTACTTCAGATATGTGGTACTGCATTGTTTTGTCTGAAAGTGCCTACATCATGGGAATTAGTGGGTGTTTACTACTTGTGTTATTGATTGTTATGATTTGTATGTTCATGGATTTAAGTTTAGTTCCTTAGTTTGGACGGATCACGTTTTAAGGATACGATCAAGGAACACGGTAGATAGAATTGTATGTGCACAACAACGTTAAGACATGGAATCCTAAAGTACACGAAAATAGAATATACGTAAACAGCTATGGACCGGTTTGTTATGCTTGGCACAGAAACCAAAGATAAGTAATAACTGTGGACCGGTTGGTTATGCCCGACACAGATGTTTGTATGGTCTGGTTTGATACGCCCATATATAAACAGTAAAAGACTGAAACAGTATGAGACAACAAAATTAAATAGTAAGATTCGTAAATAGTTGTTTTTGTGGACCAATTGGTTACGCTCGGTACAAGAACCAAAGATAAGTAATAACTGTGGTTCGGTTGGTCACGCCCGACATAGATGTTTGTACGGTCAGGTTTGATATGCCCAATATATAAACAATAAAAGACAGAAATAGTGAACAAATGTTTGTGTGGTTCGGTTAGATATGCCAAACACATAAATAGATGAAATAATGATAAAAGACATGAACAGTAACAGAGAAATGAAACAGAAAACAATATACGATGCTATAGAAATTGTATGTGAATTTCATGTTTTACGTTTATATCACATACCGAGTGTTAGACTCATAATTAGATCCCGTTGATGTAGGTAAGGAGTAGATGAATAGATAAAGTTGTTAAAGGACGTAGCTGATGGAGTATTGCTGTGTGGGTGTTTGTACTATTGGCGACATTGACCTTGGGTTATGGCTAACAGAAGATGAAATAAATGTATTTAAATGTTTTAAAAAACTTTTAAGTGTTTTATGACTTCAAATAAATGTTTTAAGTTAATGTGTTTATTAAAGTGTTTATTTAAACAATGAGTTTGTGGTATTAAATTGTAAAAGACTTCCGTTGTATGTTTACACGATTAAGACTTCCGCTGTTTATTACTCTGGTGTTCTATTATGTAATGGTTTTAAAAGGAAAGAAAATTTTTATACGAAAAAAGTTACGGGATGTTACAGATTTAATGTGTCATTTTTTTTTACAAAAGTAACATGTTCTGTCATGATTCCTTAACTTTGATCTACCTTTCGAACGTTGAACATCATTACTATCATTGTTGTTTGACTCTCTTTTTCTTCCCCGAACGACAAGTCCTTCTCTTCAAGACTCTAATCTAACAGCAATCTACTTTATTTTCTCATTTGATAACAAAACACCATAACTTCTTATAGAGTTAGACTTTTTCTATTATATAAGATCGTATCTTTGAAAGCACCTAATGAAGCAGCCAACAAAAAAAGTAGAATTAACTTCAAATCCTTCTTATCATATTTCACTCCATGATGTAAGCATTTTATCAAGCTCCAATAAAGTATCGTCTAAATCCATATGTGTTAAAATATCTCGCATATTCACTTGCTCTAATAGAAACATTGTGTTTCAATCCAACGATGAGATATCAAACTTCTATCACCTCATTGCATCAAAATAACAGCTTCAACAAAATATTCCTCCCAAACACTTGAAACTCCAACAATATATATATATATCCCAACCAAAATCAGCTCCATTGTAACTAATTCAAAAAAAATTTTGAGTTTTTTTTTTAATTGAATTAATTTCAATCTCCACAAATATGCAGGTCAACAACATATTCGAAAGCTTACAAAAATTGAAGCTCAGCTTTGATTCCAGATTGAACAGATGAAACTTCGACTGCAACTACCTTTTGAATGAATGTATTGAATGGGCAGCTTTGAAAACTAGGAAAAATCAATGCTTGCTCTGATGTAGCTCTAGCAGATTGAAGACAAAGACTTCTATGTGTACATAGTGACTGGCGACTGGATCTCTTCTATTCAGAGGTGTGACGGGGATCAATCGGCGGAGGTGAGGCAGAGGCGAAAGAACGATGTTGGAGAATAAGAAAAAACTTTATCTACTTCAAATCGACCCTTTAACATAGGTAGCAATTCAATGGAGGTTGGTGGGTGGAGCAGCTTCCTTAGCAGGTGGTCTGAGCAAGGCTAGCAATGGCTTCTGGTGGGGACAATAGGATAGTCGACGTCTCTTTCTCTCAAGCAATGGCGGAAGTTATTCTCTAGTGAAGAAGACATGTTGTTTTGCAAAAAAATAGCTCTCTTTTTTTTCCAAAAATTGCAACTTTTTCACAAAAATTGCACACCCCAAAACTTTCTTCGATTTGAGTACACAACTCTTAACTTTGGTCTGATATCAATTGTTGAGAATCAAATGCAAAATCTAAAAATAATATGCGCGGAAACAAGAACACCGAGATTTAAGTGAAAAACCCTTTTGGAAAAATTACAGGCAAAGGAGAAATTCACTAATAGAAAATTAAGGTACAATTGAGTTTTGCGACTAAAGCAATAATATATAGAGAATCATTAAAAACCCTAATATTAAATACGAGTCTGACCTAACCCATATAGAATTTGAATAACATCGAACTCTAACATATATAAATTTGAGTTATAAAACTCACTATTGTAATTTTGTTTTCATATACTGAATTTCTCGTTTATTCATAATTTAATCTCAAAATGATTTTTTTTTCATTTAGATTCATAATAGTATGTAGGAAGCCTTGATTTCTCATCATCCATGTGTGAGGTTGTGCTAGATTTGTCTCAACCTATATTTGATAGATTGATTCATCCTCGCTTCTATGTGAACTTGATTGAACATGTGGATCACAACATGCAATTACATGTTTTTATTTTTATCAAAAGATTATCTTTGAATGAATTAAAATAAGTTATCATTATTTTATAATCTTAGCTATATGGGCCTGAATTAAAATACTACTATTTTTTTGAACTGAATTCGATTGATTGACTTAATCTATAAAACCATGGAATGAAAAACTATAGTTTGTCTTATCATTATCATTTGGCTTAGCCTTTTTTTTACGAGAAACGTGACTGTAAGATTTGTCTTCTTCATTTTTCATAGTTCAAAATTTTAGTTTTTCAAAAACTTTCTTTAAGGATTAACTTATAGCTAATTTTAAAGTTCAAGGTTTATTGTGTTAATTTTCCTTTTTTTCAACGTGGTAACAAAGTTTTCTACATAAGTTAAGACAAATCCTTTCATGAATAAATATGATACAACCACATATTAGAATCAAGGTTAATAAAAAAATTTTAAGTTTCTTTAATGATTCAATTAGTTTAGAATTTTTACATTCTTATTTAGATTTTACTTATATAAAAAATAAGTTAATTAACTAGCATTTTTTAGAAAAAAAAAATTAATTAAGAAATGAGAAAGTAAAACCATTTGCGTTCTTTGCTAAAACATCGGTCTTTTTAACTACATAGTAACGTTGTCATTTTCAAAGACAGCACAAAATAATAGGGCTGTGGGAAGCTTTTTTATTACCAAATTGATTATAATATTTGAAAATTTTCTTTTTTGGTGTTATTATTTCAAATTGGATAATAAAGCATGAGTCGTTGAATTTTTTTTGGAAAGAATAAAAATTGTATCACGTGTCCAAATTTTAATGTATTTCCACGTTGGAAATTTTAGTACTCCAATATTTGACAGAAATAACTAATTTTAAGGACGATATTTTAATTATTTTCTAAAAGTTCTTTGTCCCTCACTCAAGTGTGATATTAAATTCAAATAAGCCAACAAAAATTTGAGTTAATTCATTGAAAATGAAGCAGGTGGATATTGTATGTTGAAAATTTTAAATTGTATGTTAATTCATTAAAAATTTTAGTGTGTTGTATTGAGATGGTGGTTTAAGGTAAAGGTTTCGTGAATATTGGAAGACAGTAAGGAATCAAAGTGTACTTTATGTTTAAGGAATGGTGGAATATTGTACAGTGAGGGAGATTGAGTATTTTGGTGATAAGGAGGGTGTCCGTTATGGACTTTAAAATGTAGTATGCGGAAAGAGAGTTGTCTACAGAAAGGGAGGTGTTTGCGATATGGAAGGTGTCGTTTGGCAAAGACCTTGTATCATAGTGAATAGTGAAGCTACGGAAAGGAACGTGTCCGCATAAGGAGATGCGTCCATAGAAGGAAATTTGTCCACAGTAGATTAATGGAACAAATAGAATGTCTTCATTTGGGCAAAGAATCCGCTAAGGATGAGGATCTACAAAAAGGAGAATGTCCAGGGAGTGGAACGCTTGAACGTCATTGTTTGGACGAAGACTTTGCTAAGGACGAGGATCCAAAAAAAGGAACACATGTGCATTAGGTAAGTTGAATGCGTGAAATGCTGTCATTAAGCTATAATGCTAGCTAAAGAGGGAATTCATGAAAGGAAACACGCCCACGGTGGGTAAGTGGAATGCATAGAACATCGTCATTCGGGTGAAGAAATCTACAAAGGACGAAGATTGGCATAAAGGAACGCGTCTTCAGTAGAAAGGAAGAACAAGTAAAACATTATTGTTCGAATAGAAGTAAGCTGCAAATGAGTGATCCATGGAAAGGAATGCATCTACAGCTGGTGGATAAAAGTGAAACGTTGTCATTTGGATTACAGATTGTGGAAAACAATGTGTATTGCTGAAGCGTAGGCATCTATGGAAAGGAATGCGTTAGCTGACTTAAGGAAACAATGTCAATTAGATTAAGGATTCATGGAAAACAATGTGTATTGTGGAAATGTAGGTGTCTGTAGAAAGGAACACATCTGCCAACCCAGGAAACATTGTCATTTAGATTAAGGATTTGCTAAAAATAGTGTGTATCACGGAAGCGTAGGTGTCCATGGAAAGGAACGGTCGGTGGACTGAAGGAAATGTTGTCGCTTAAATTAAGCATTTACAAAAAGCAGTGTATATCATGGAAGTGGAGGCATCCCCTGTAGGGAATGAATCCATAAGAATAATGGACGTCATCGTTCTTTGACTAGGGGCCATCCGTCCACACCCTAGCCGCAAGTATACAAAAGGGGATTTATGAAAAACCTGAACTGTTTGATTGATGTCGACAACAGTAATATTGTCTTAAAAACTCCAGCAAAGAAAACAAGGTCTTTAAGGAAAATGAGGCAGAGATGTGAGAGAACTAACTTCCATTAAAACATTTGACTAAGTAGTGTAGTGTGTGCATGGTCTTTGGGTCCAAAACACAAGGTGATAGTTGAGGTAGTTGTAAGAGATTTTCATAAAAATGATGGCTATTTGTTGTTGACCATTAAACTGCGATGATATAAGGCTATTATCGACTCCTTTACTGTCGGTTATTTACTGTCTTGAAGATTAATGTAGACTGTGGTCTAGCTGGTTAGAATGATATGCCTAGTTAGATGATGTTTTCCCTTCTTGTACAAGGACTATGGTTCGAGGAGCTGTATATGCTTTTTATGATGTTTGTGATGATGAAATATGGGTTTTAATGCTATCGTGGTTCAGATAGTTAGTATAGTTTATATAGATGTCTTAAGCAGCTATTAGTGGAATGGATACAAATGGTTATGTTGGTTGTGATTGCATCATGTTCATGAGCATTTTCATGCATCACGAAAGTGTTTCTAAGAAAGAATAGAAAATGAACTTTTCATGTGTACATTTTATTAAAGAAAAGAATGAACGAATGAAATGATGAAAACAAATGTAGGTTTGGTGATTCAATATCCATGTAGCTTTGGGGGTTTATCCCCCAATGTAGTATTTGGTGGATGTGTTCCATAATGTAGCATTGGTGGACTTGTTCGTCAATGATTTAGGTTGGTGTAAAATCTTAATGATAAAGAAAGAATGAATGAAACAAATAATGAAGAATGAAAGACAACTTGTAAATGTTTTCTATAAACACCATGTGCATGACTCATATGTTCATAGTCTCATGCATTACTTACAAGTTTTAAACTTATAGATGAACCTTGTGTTGTAGGTGAGGAAGTTTTGGAAGAGATATTTACCAATTGAGTACAGATTGAAGGGGCATGTCGATGATGAGAAATTGTTGTTGTTGGGATTCCTTGCAAAGAATGACTTTAAACTATTTTTTTAAAGGGTTATGTCTTAAGTCAAAGGATTTTATTATGGTTATAAAGTATTTTAGATATATGTTTTAAAGATGAAACTATGTTTTGAATTGGTAAAAGTCTTCCGCTGCAGTTATTTTATAATGCATGATTTTCATAAGTTAATTTAAATGGCACATTTTAATTGTTGTTAATTAAAAAAATCTATAAGAAATTGAAATTTACTAAGAGAGGCACTATAACTATAGTATCAAAGCCCCAGGTTTTAAAATCTTTTTTGTAGTTCATCCAACAACACAAGTCTCTGCATAAAGATGTGTAACATCTTGTTTATTCTTTCAATTTAAAACTCATGATTTTTTAACACTTTTTTTTTTAAGTCACAACGGAAGACTTTTCATTTGAAAACTAACTTAAATAAGAATTGCATACATAATTTCCTTTTTGTTAAACCATTTATCACTTAAAACATTTCATACTGTAAAACCTTAAAACATTGCAACAGCGAAAGACTTGTATTTCGAATACTCAAATAATTTAACATCATTTGAAAATCTACTTAATGTAACATAACACCATAACAAAGTCATTCTTTTAAACATTTTATTTCTTCTTTAAACCTTTTAGCCTAACCAGCCGCCAAGCCCGCAATGTACAAATGCCTTATCAACTGCTACAATCTTTAATCCTTTGCATACCTACATCACAGGAGGAATAATAAGCCTATTGCCCAATAAGGAATACCTTAACTCTATGACAATTCTACATGCTTTTGTTTCATATACCATTGTAAGTTGGGTAAGAGCAACCTCTTAAGTCTCTAAATTCACCACTTGGATTTGTTTTTACATGAGAGAAAACTCTTCAGTCTCCAAACCTAGTAAAAACAGATCCACCTACATTACATTCATTACTGTTTACTGTTTTACCGTTAGGTGAGAGCAACCTCTTCAGTCTTCGAACTCACCACTCGTTGACTAAGAGCAAACTCTTCAGTCTCCGAACTTACTCAAACGAGGTATTTTCTATGTGTGAGCAACCTCTTCAGTCTCCGAACCCATGTAGAAAACACCATTCTTATCTTCATTATTAGCCCATGAAATGCATGATGTACATTCTATTAACATATCTACATAAGTGTCACACACAACAGTTCATATATTGCAAATAATACTATAAACAAGTAACAAACAATACTATGCTTCAAGCATAACATTAATATTAAACACATTCCAATTACACTATAACATCGTCCAATCTTCTATCCTTGACATATTATTTCTAACTTAGTCTTAAACAATAAAAGCATTATCCTATGGTATTCATCACTTGAATATTAATTGGGGTTCTATACTAATTAACTATATTAAATTTAATCTAATTTTCCTATATCTTAGACTATCATCTTAGAAAACCATTTTCATCATAACTGTCAGTAATCAAACGTAGGAATATAACCTAACCAAATAACCATCAATAAATACTAACATATCAATTTACATAAAAACCCTACTCCTGCGATGTAGGTTCTTTTGGACGAAACACAAGCATTATTCCTTACCTCGTGTCCTTAGCTTTACGAAATTAGCACATAAATTATCCTTCACAAAACTTCTGCACTCCCATCATAGTTGCTCATTGAATACTACCTCCCCCCCTCTCCCCCTCATTTTTGACTTTGGGACTTCATAGAACCTTCCTAGATATTTCCCAATTTGTCCTCGGTCACAGCGTCACATACATCGCAACAACCTTCATTCTTTTTCTTCTGTTCTTATTCTTCACATTCTCTTTCTGTTTTCAGAATTCTAAAACCACCTCACTGTCTCAACTTCTTTCAAACCTTTAAACATTCTAAAACACAACATCAGTGTATCATTACTTTCTCTCAACTTTCACTCATGGTTACAAACACTCTTTCTCAATCCCCTCTTTCATAGAGTCCTACAAAGAATACAGAAGCTTCACCATAATCGTCATGGTTTCAAACTCTCCCTCTCTCTATTCATAATTCCATAACATCTCCCCAAAAACTCCAGAAGAAGAACCACTAGCTTTCTCAAACCATTTTGGAATAGTTTTCGCATCATTCCAACTCCCTTCAACCTCACTACCCTGGTCTTTATTTATAGATGACTTCACATGGTCCTTCCATGTCCAGAATATAGAAGGCCACTTAACACTCTGTTAATTATCCAGACACATTATCATTAACAGAGGTAACCATTTGATGATCCAATGTATAAAACGTCAATCTTCTCAGCTTCATACACATTTAACCATGTCTCCTTCGATTCCCAGACGTTCAGACAACACAGACGATGTTTCCTTTCATCTTCCAGATGCTCCAGACTCTCAGATTACTTCTCATAAATTGGTGGCTGATCGATTTTTATGAAGGACGATCGACCGTCCTTCAGCCAAATGTCCGCATATTTCATTCTTTTGTTTTTCTGCCAGTCGATCGACGCTTGTCGATTGACCACCGAGATAGACCGCTATCATCAAATGTCGACTTTCGAATAGTTCTCAAGATTATGTAAACGCACATGTTAAATAATGTGACAATTCATACATACGTCAACCTATATACATATATATATATATATATATATATATATATATATATATATATATATATATATATCAATATATATTTTTATATTGAAATCATAATCTAAGGTTATAATTGCAATTGCAATACGTTTCATACCACTTCATCTTTTCCAAACCTTTATGCACCAAAACCAAATATATATATATATATATATATATGAACATTTATATCATTTACCTCCACATTTCCATACCTAATCATTCCAAATTTCCAATATTTACAATATTCTTACAATATCTAAATACGTCCAATTACGTTCAAATATATTTTCTCTTTGGCTAATACTTGAATTATCCGACTATCCATAATCTACCCCATAATACTCAAAGCATATGTATTCCACAACTTCTCTTCCACTTTATTCTTTTATTAAATCCAATATACTCCAAAATATAATAAACCTTATAACTTCAACCTTATTATATTCAATTACATTTTCTCTTACTAATCCACTAACCGCGAATCACTGACTCAGTCTCAATATCATCCTTTCTAATTCCAAACATCACTAATCCATTCACAAATAACCTTAATCCTTCCCTTAAGCTAATTATGAACACTACGAGGTATCACAATTCACTTATTCAAAATACGTTTCTCTTGACCAATATCTTCAAATCATCCAATTCAATTCTTAATATCCAAAAACTATCACATAAGCCTTGTGCTTAGCTCAACGAAAATTTAGGATATTACAAGATGCCTCCTCAACTGTAAGTACTAATCCCTAATGATTTTAGTAGCTTATTTGTTTTTTTTTTTGTACTTATCGTGTTTGGAGGTGAGTAGTGGTGAGGATGGTGAGAGGGCAAGGACATAATGTGGCACATGGGATGATGCCATCTTTGTTTTGGTAGAAAGACAATTCCAATACTTGGAACGATTCATGGAATGGGATGTGCCAGGGAGTATGCATTCGACCGCTCATAGAGAGGCTAGATGGAAGACGTTCCAGAAATTGAAACCACGGAGTTTCAATGGAAGTTCCTCCAATCCCACTAGAGTTGAAGAAAGGATGAGATCATTGGAAGACATGTTCGAATAGAAAAAGATAGACAAAGGCTTGTGCTATGTATCTAGTCATATAGGATGCCAAGTATTGGTGGGATTCGATTAAGATGAACCCTGATGTAATGATGATGACTTGGGATGCATTCAATGAATTATTTTTTGACAAGTATTTCAATCATACCACAAGGAATTAGAAACTAGTGGAGTTTGTATAGGGGGCACCTCAAGCCACCCAATAACCTAGATGTAAGAAGAACCATGTTGGGGAGTGTAGAGCTGGAACAGGAAAGTGTTATAAATGTGGAGAGGCTGGTCATATTGCCATAGACTACCAACGTGTGTTCCAGGACCAGAAGAGGGTAACACCGAAAGTTTTTGCTCTCATTGAACCTGATGGTGTTGCACAACCCGTGGTGGTGTCAGGTACAATCTTAATTAGTGAAGTTTTTGCCTATACATTAATTGATTCGGGTGCTACATAATCATACATGTCGTCTACATTTTGTGATAAATAAAAGGGGGAACCTAAGAAGTCAGAGAATAATTATGATGTATTGTCACTGTTTGGCTAGAGATTGCACTAAAGGTGCGTTCTAAATGACTATATAGTTGATATGTGGGGTTGAAAACTACAAGCCGATCTTATAGTAATAAACATGAAGGGTTATGATGTCATCTTAGGCATGTACTGGTTGTTTCGTTACACCGCTAATATAAATTGCAGGACGAGAACAATTTGTTACAAACCCTAAGAGAAGAAGGATTTTCCTTCCAAGGGATAAAGGAAACAAGGAGACTGCCCATTATATCATCATTGGACGCATTGCGAATGATGGAAGCAGGGTACGAGATTATTTGGCCAACATAATAGATACACATGTTGAGCCTTGCAAGAAAAGTAGAGAAACACCTATGATTCGAGACTTTTCAAAAGTATTCCTAGAAGATATACCAGGTGTACCTCCCAACAAAGAGGTGGATTTTGCCATTGATGTTATCCCTGAACTCCCCCCATAACTAAGAATCCATATAGAATGGCACTAGTGGAACTCAAAGAACTGAAAACTCAATTGAATGAATTGGTAAGTAAACGCTTCATTCGTCTGAGTTTCTCTTCGTGAGGAGTACCGGTATTGTTTGTCAAGAAGAAGGATTGCTCAATGCGGATGTACATCAATTAGTAGGAATTGAATAAGGTAATCATAAGGAATAAGTAACTGTTAGTGAGGATTAATGATTTGTTCGACTAACTTCAAGGTACAAGAGTGTTATCAAAGATTGACCTCTGCTCGAGGTACTATCTTCTAAAGTTAAAAGAGGAGGATGTGTCAAAGCCAGTCCTCTAAACCAGATATGGTCACTTTGAGGTCATGGTTATGTTGTTCAGATTGACTAATGTGTCGGCTGCATTTATAGACTCAATGAACTGGGTCTTTAAAGAGTACTTAGATATATTTATCATCATCATTATTGATGATATTCTGATTTACTCTCTATCCAAAGAGGATCATGAGGAACACCTAAATTTTAATTTGATAATCTTGAAGAAGCATCAGCTATATGCAAAATTTTTCAAGCGCGAGTTCTGACTTGACAAGATTACCTTCTTAGGACATGTTGTATCTAAGGAGGGTATATCAGTTTATTCGTCTAACATTTTCATAAAATCTAACTTTTTCTTATTTTTTTTTTCAAATAAATCCATATTTTAAATTAACACAAATAAAAATGTACTAAAAATTACTAATAAATCATGTACAAATAAAAGCATGCATAGCGGAAACTTCAGCCAATTTAACACATAGTCCTTTTAAAACTTGTATTTGAAAGTCCTTTGCAATTCATATAAAAGTTCAATACTTAGAAAATAGAACCCTCATCATAAAAGAAACCAGTTTAAAAGATAGGTTCATCAATCAAACATAAGTCATTTACAACATTATCTTTTTCCCTTAGCTCAAGGTCAAGAGTTCCAACAACAACGAGTGCTCTTCAAAGCATGTCCATCAACCTGTATCTTCGTCATGAAGTCTCATTATAACTTCTTTACCTACAACACAAAATTCATTTATAAGTGTAAGACTTAGTAAGTAGTGCATGAGACCATGAACATTTTATAACATTAGTTTCTCTTTCTTCTTTCTTCTTTAACTTGGTATCAGATCCCCAGGTTTGAAAATTGATTCTATAGACTATCCAACAACATGAGTCTCAACTTAGACATGTCGCATCAACCATTAGTATGTTGCCTTATAGTACATTTAGTTACTTGGTTGTTTTATTTGGACTTTGTAAGGTGTTTATTAATAGAGAAGGATATTATGGCAAAAAGAAATATTGATGTTAGAGACGAGACATTAAAATAATTGTATTAGCATTAGAGAAATAGGTAATAAGCCTAGAAGGTATAGAGTACAAAGTTAGTCCAAATTTTTAGGCATTAGGATTTTGATATAGTTATAAGTAACTGTGTAATCGGTGTGGAGGGGTTTTGATAAAATATTTGAGAGGATGATGATATCACTTAACCCAAGTGATACCATACTAAGGAGGTTATTATTGTTAAGAAGGATCGTACTAAGAAAGTGACCAAAGTGATAAGTTGGGGATATCAGAAAGCAATGGTTCTTAAGACGTTGAAGATAACAAATTTGGTAATAACAAAGTTCAAGTATTAAAATTTTTGGATTGGTCTAACATATAATGTTAAGCAAGGGGACCACCTTATATATAAAAAAAATTGGAGATTTTGGAGTGCCTCCGGATGCTACTAACTGTTGTATCACTTAAATGCAACATGTAGTGGTTAATGGATATGTTACACCTTCAGGTTTGAAAGATTAATGAAATGATCTAGTCATGAATGACCATGGGGCGTAGCAAGGATTAGTAAATTCAGAACTTAAGAAGGTGTAGAGTATTATCAAGGATGAAGGAAATAAACTTGAGGTATTGATGATTGATAGTAGATATTCAAAGATGAACAAGTGTTCTTGATTAGATTCCAACATGATTATGGAAAATCGGAGACAAAAATAAATAAAGATAATTTGGACGAAATTTTCATTAAGATAAGTGATGATCAATAGTTGACTCAATGAGAAAATGGATGAAAAATAAGTACTTCACTTGCATTGAGTCAACTCTTTGTGGAAGCAAATGTTTGACTAAGGAGATCATTTTACTGATGAAGAGTACTATGGAAATATGGAATAGCAGTTCAAGTTAGATAAAAGTAGAAGTTTTAGAATTTTTAGATTCAAGCATAAGGACTATATGAGGTTTTTTTTTTTGATGTCAAACTAGAAGGCATATACATAAGATCAGGAAAGAGGAAATGATGAAACCCATTTCCAAGGACATATTCATCGTCATGCAATGCAATAACTTAGTGAAGAAGATATTCAGTGGTGAATATGCCTCGACTCTATAGTATGATGTGTTATTGCACATGCTCAATATAAGCATTCGAGGATTGGATGAGCAAGACCGCCAAGATTGAGAGAAATATTATAGATATGACCAACGCTGATAAACGGAATAGAACCTTGTAAGATAAACCCAACTACACTACATCCAAGGAATGGGAGAAAAATGCTTGTCTTGTTGTATCTTAGCCTAGGTTGCAAGATTACATCAGGAATGCGTCAGAAGCAGCGTAAGAGGCTGATTGAATCAGTTTTTGGTAATAGACGTTCAATTTAGTCCCTGTCTCCAATTGTTGTTTACATAATGAGGCTAATGAGAATAATATATATTGGTTATATAAGTATCTGGTATACAAGATGTACCATAATTGGTTGATGCAGCAAAAGCGCTTGGCGTAGAAGAGGCAGAACCGCACAAGTTGCAAAAATTCCTTAAGTAAATCTAACCCCAACAAGGATTTTCAAAGACGTTAAGGGATTTTTTTAAAAAAGAGGCATTCTAATGGTGGAAACAATGAGGAAAAATGAGACAGGTCTATAGGAGATCATTGGAGATGGAACTAAATGTTTGAGCACTATAGGCTGTTTGGTGTCTAATGCACAAGGGGAAAACTGTTCGAAGGGTACGAAACTAAAAAGTGACAAGTGATTTGTAAGAACAAATTTTTGGCAGCATAGCTGAAGACTATTCAACAATAAATAAAGAACTGAGGGAAGTTGCACTAGGAGTTTTACTCTGGTTAGAACTAATTGCTGAGCACCATACTGAAGTATTAAGTAAGATTATTTTGGTTGTGTAGTTGGATATGCCCCGATAGACGGAAGAGCTACACACATTCATTAGTAATCTCAACATTTTGGTGCTTGAGTGATTGGTCTATCTAGGGTTCAGGAGTGTGAGCACTAGTAAGATAAGGATTAAGAATTATAGAATTTTGGTCGGAATTGTGATTTTGATTAATTATGCAAAAATGGAGGGGGTTGTTCTTCAAGCAACGAGGAGAAGAAAGATTGGAAATATTTTGAGGATTATTAGGGTCTACCTATTGTTGCTTGCAAATAAATGAGCACTTGGGTGGGCTTACCCCTTCATCAAACTAGAAAAGGATGTGTCATGCACAACAAAATAGTACATGAGAATTCAACATAACCGAGGTACATGCTCAAGTAGTACAGCAAGAGGCGATTGGAAACTTCAATCAATATTGAGTTGGAGGAAAAGCCAATTCATGATGTATTCAACATGTTCATGCTGAGGAAATGCATGGAGCAACTCGATCAAATTCTGGACTCTGCAATAAAAATGCTTAGGAACAAACAAATCCCACTGGTGAAGGTGCTATGGTAGAATCACACCTTTGAAGAGGAGAAGAAGGGGGGTGGGTGTGGGGGGGTGGGGGTATTGAGAAAAGGGGAACTGTTTAATTCTGTTAGCAATATCAAACTGTCTTAAAACTCTTGCAAAGAAATTAAAGCATTCCAGAGGACGAGGCCGAGTTGTGAGAAGCCTATCAGACGAGGCCGGCTGGGAGAAGCCTATCTCTCAACTAGCGGATTTGAGGTAAGTAATGATGCATGTGTATGGCCTCACGGCCTACACAGCAAGGTGTTAGGATCTCTGTTTGTTTTTGTTACTGTTTTTACTATGATGACTAGATGATGTGTTGTTTTGACCCTTGATGATAGGTGATATAACACCTGAGATTTTCACAAATAGTTTAATTATGTAAATAAAACAATTTAGAATTTAATAGATTTGTATATTTCTTTGAGAGTTTTAATAGAAGAATTATTAAATTAGTATTGGACATTAAGAAAGTTAAAGTAAATGAATAAAAAAATACAAGAATTATTAAATAATTACAAATTTTGAAAAGCTAAAATGAAAGAATTAGAATGTAACATCCCGTATTTTTAAAATGCGTAAAATTTAAAACTTTCTTTCCGTAAAAACATTAGGGTCTTTTTCCTTCATAAAACCCGATCGCTAACACCCAATCACTAAAACCCGATCGCTTTACTTTTACTTTTCTCAGTTTTCTTTCACATTTATCAATTTACATTCAAAAGCCATAACAATCTTTGAATAAAATGCAGCGGAATAAAATCAACATTAAATAATAAAAAATAAGTTACAAAACTCTTTTTCAATTACTTTTCCTTTCGCTTTCTAGCTCAGCCAGCCACAAGATCAACCCCTGCAAATCCTTCATCAACTGTCCTTCACCTGTTCATCTGTTGCTCGTTCGTACATACATCACAAGACCTAAACTAATGAGCCTAATGCTCAATAAGTGATAAAATGAAGTGCAGATGATATGCATGATCATATAATGCAATTTAGGCCAAGAGTGCATACATGACAAACACCGTGGGACCATGAGTAACCCGGTCAATCCACAAAGGAGCAATATATATCAAGGGGTTACTCAAGCCGTATACACTCCTTTGTTATGAGAATGTTGGGGATTTCAAAACAATAAGCAATGAACCCTGGTATCCCATGTCGCTAACCTATTTTCTTTCTAATCCATCCAACATGGATCTATATGACAATGGGACATCATTAACTTCCCGAACCCCCACACGCCTATTTACATAGATTATTATGTCATACAATATACACGTGGATTCATACAATCCTATATGCAATAAATGTCTAATAAACACATCATTAAAAGAACCTAAATCTAGTAAACACACAACACACAATCCTAATTCTTACGATGTAGAGTCCGAAGACCAAAACACAATCCATATCAACTTACCTGGCGTCTATAGCGCGTTTCTGTTTCTTTTTTCTTCTTCGTGCCTTCAAAACCATAACAACTACGCATTAATAACAATCCCCTAAACCTTCATACTTAATCAATCCCATTTTCATTTCCTAGTAACGCAATACTAATTCCAAGACCTTCAGATATATAACAGAATAGTATTAACCCACAATGTTGCTCATTCCATCAATGTGACTTTATTTTACAAAATCGAATAGTACTTCATCATAAATTCATATTTCCCATAGCCAATAATGACCAATATGCACAATATATACATTTCAAACCAAGAGGCAGTTTACCAATCAAGAACACTTAACAACAAGGCAATTTAATAAACCATTTCTAGCAACCAAGCCTAAGTCCATCATATTAACATTCAGGATAAGCACCAACAGAGACATCATGTTAAAGCTATGACTCCAACAGAATTCAACAACCAAAGCAGCATCGAAGGAATTCCATAAGAATTTAGAGAGAAGTCATTATACCTATTGAGTACCCGAGGAAGCTACTCCTTACTCTTCTCCTCACCTCAATTCTGTACAATTAGAGAATGTCTCACTAGAAGACTCCAAGAGTAAAAGACAGTTTCTCCAAGAGAACACTGCCATACTCCAAGCTCTTTGTCCATTCCAACAAGCTCTTTGTCCATTATACAATTTGCAATGACACACCAACAAGAAACAAGACAATTTGTCAACCAACATAACAACAGATTCTTCAGTCATTTAACAGAGGCTGTCCACACCTTCCATCATTCAATATTCCCTAGACAACCTTAACTCAAACTAAATATCCATAGCATAACCCAAAACACAGATAATCCAAGTCACTACACAAAATGTAGCCATAACTTCCTTCTGTTTTCAGCACAACTTTCTAAATTATCCATCAAGCAACAGTTTACAATTCATTACTCACCCTTATAGTTCTCGGCAGGAACCAAGCTAAACAAAACCATTTCCAGCAAGACAAAGTTTCCCACAGTTTAACAATAGAAATAGAACAACAATCTAACAACCAGTATCCATTTCTTTTCAACAACCACTTTCATAAATCCATGAAGAAAACAAGGAATTACCTCAGAAAGTAGAGAACAGGACCTTCCCTCACTGCACGTCATAGCAATACACTATCCAAATTGCAGAGGACCAAATGAAATCTCTAAGAGCAGTGAAGAATAGATACATAAACTGGGTACCTACCCCACTCAGTTGATGGAAGCTCCCAAGATGACAACTTGAGCGACATATAAAGAAGGAGAGTCGGTTCCCATCCCAAGGGGAAGGGGTCCACTCATTTGAAGCCAGGTAAGACACTCCCTCACCGTCCAGACGTGTCACCAGCTAAAGGAATCGAAAACAATTGGGATACGTATGAGAGAAGCATTAGATTTAAATGGGTTTTTCGGCCAATTTTGACCTTCCAGACGCGGTGCGTTGTCCGGAGTATCGTCCGCATCGTCCGAAACCAGTTTTTGGACGAGAAAATGTGTCCCAGTCCTTCATCTGTATCGTCCGCAATGCATATTCGAACGCCATTTAGCGTCCGCATGAGGTGTCCCCAGTTGTTCAAATGTGTCCAGACTTAGGATAGATTCATTCGGACACCATTTTCTCTCATCTGCAGTCGTCCTTTACCGTTCGAATGTGTCTAGTTTAAGGACAGATTCATTCGGACGCCATTTTCTCTCGTCCGCAGTCGTCCACAACAATTCGAATCGTCCCAGAATTGGAAAAATTCAAAGCGAACGATTTTGTTGTCGTCCGGATTGTGATAATTTTAGAGTTGAGGATGCCAAATACCGTCCCAACTCGTCCCAAAATCAATTTTATGTGTTTTTCTTTAACTTTTTATCTTAAATTTCATTGGCCACATATGCTAAACCATATGAATACCTACTATGATCTTAGCACAACGTCATGCATGGATTATACGGGCTTTTTCTTTTTTCGGGACATTACAATCCTCCCTCCTTATAAAAATCTCGTCCTCGAAATTTGCTCAGCAGCACTATTCCTTCGATCTATGACTCAGTGTAATATCTCATATCTTACGTTAGAATTACATCACTTTTCATCCAATAATTTATGTTAAATACTGCAATGTTGTTCTTACTCACAACTTGTCATCTTCATTCGTGTCTTCACAATAAAATATACCCTTGATTAACAATTTCTGTACTTTAAGCCAAAACTAGACAATCTTTGACTTATACTTCATTTAAAACATCACTTTGAGCTCGCAAAACATCTTCTAAAATGATTGCTTTTACTCCTTTGGCGAAGCTTAGCTCGTGAAGATCCTACGGTTTCTCTTTGAAGTCATGTATTTGCTTGAATACTATCCTTATTCCTTATGTTTTTTTTCTGATACTATTTCAATTTGAAAGAGTTGAGCGCCTCCATCATCTTTCGAGTCCTTGTGATACGCTTTCAGGTTACCTCGCATAACAAATTTCCTTAACCTCTCTCTAAAATCATGACTTAGAACTTAGCACGTGTGAACTTTCTCGAATCGTTTACTTGCTCTTTGACATTGGTGTACTTAATCATAATCATCTCCTTCTACTTTGGTCATTTAAACCCTTTTTGTACTCTAGATCTTTGGGAACCATCAGCCTCTAGTTCCTTTATTCTTCTACTTTTCCAATATGTTCCATAATTTAAATCCGACAGTCCAATACTCGTTCATTTCCTCTCGAGGATTTTCACTTTACCCTCAACTAACTCGTTCTTCACTTTTCCAAATTCCACAGAAAACATACCACTATACTATACCCAGTCTAGTGCGTTCCAACCATTATTGTCGTGCGGAATAAAATCTCAACTTACTTCGCCCATCCCTTCAACTGAATTTAATAGATTTGGAGCATCATCGTAATCCATCTCACAATTCAAAGTTCGTTATTGACCATTTCATCTTCGTCACCATTTCCGTTTCTGAATTCAATTATGTTTCCTTCTCTGAATTTGTCAATTTACAAAAAGCAAATTGAAATCCAATCTAGTTACACACATAGACGACATCACAACTTTTCTCCATATCGTTAAACCTCTACACATCGATGCCTCAAGTCCTTGTACAATTTAGTATCACCCATGTGCATTACTACTCACACAATCCGAGGTAGGTCGTGATGACACTTTTAATTACTTTACCCGCAACCGTTTTCCTTACAGTCGAAGCTGAGTAAGTCCTATTGGCTTACATGTTCATAGGGTGTGAGTAGGATCCTCGCTTTAATGGCTCTTTTCTACTTTATCCTTAAAATCATGTTTTGGTTCATTTGCTCATATTCTAATCGGGATAGCGACTTAACCAATTCTATTACAGGCCTTATTATCCATTTTCTATCCCTTCCAACACTCCATAATTAATTATCCAAGAAGCAACACTCTATTAAATTCTGAGTTCAACTTCAACTTGTTCATTATCCTAATTCCTTATGTTCCAAGTCCTTATAGTGTAGATGACCAAACCGAATTATCTCGTTCACAAAAAATTTTAAT
This sequence comes from Begonia loranthoides, assembly GCA_022433065.1. Taxonomy (NCBI): domain Eukaryota; kingdom Viridiplantae; phylum Streptophyta; class Magnoliopsida; order Cucurbitales; family Begoniaceae; genus Begonia; species Begonia loranthoides. The sequence goes on along the minus strand of CM039475.1, from coordinate 18,193,242 downwards.
TACCACTTATCCCTTTTTCCCAATTTATAAAAATTTGGGCAGAGTCTCCCTTGTTTCTTTACTCCCCCAAAACTAATTCCTGCATTCAAAACCCAAACAGTTCCAGTATCGTTTATCTTTTATCATATCTATTAGTCTATTCTATCAAAAGAAAACTATGATCACTTACATTAGTTACAACCATTCCAAATATTGCACAATTGAAAATACATTGCTCATACATTCTCTAAACAACAAATTCTTGTTCCGCCAACAAATTCTGCAAGGGCGTTTGGTGTAACTTGGACGCAGAAGAATGATGAGCCATTAGATCAAACTTAGCAAAAGAAGTGAGAGCCATTGAATTAGGAAACAATTCTTCCACAGATGGGAAAGATGTCGTTTGAGTGCGTTAAGTAAATAGGAACATCTTTGTTTTAAGTTATTGCATGCTTAGAAGATAAGAATGGCGTCGTTTAGATTAGTAATGCCTCGGTTAGCCGCATGTGAGCAAAAGCATTTACTTTTTGGGATGCATTGGTGTCCACAAATAAGTCTTACACAACATGAAATGTCGTAGTTAGGCTTAATGAGTTTGCGGTCTATGAGAGCATTAATGTCTGTAGATGGGTTTTAGCGATATATTAGCACACGTGGCTAGTAGTGAACCTTTGGATTGGGGTTCCCACAGAACCGTTGGCTTCCACAACAGTGTTTGTTTCTACAGTTGCTTTGGCGATCGGGAATATGAGTTTTAGGGCTGATGTGTCAGTTGGCCAATGGTCAAGCGGCTTGTTGCAGACGTCCGCTGTAGCTAGTTGTGCGTCTGTCATAGCTCAGGCAGTTTTTAAATACACCAGTTTAGACATTCTTTGCGAGCCATGATTTAATCCTCAAACAGTTTAAGAAAGGATGAATTTAGGATGTGATTTTCATGGGATTTACTCCTGCGTGATTCTCTGATTTCGGGTCTTTAAATATAAAAAATGGGCTGAAGCCTTGGTTACCCTAGTAGCCACGGCAACGATGAGAACTCTCAAGCCCTCAAGTAGACCTCTCTCCAGGCTTTCTTGAGGGAGGTTCTACACCTTTTAATTTTTTGATTTTATGTTTATAGTGAGTAATTTTAGGAATGTTCTCTATTAGCTAAATTCTTTGTTATTTAAAAGGATAAGACAGGGTATGGATGGTTTGGGAAAGACAGCATTTAGGATGAGTTGAGAATGATCAGACCCTTAGAAAATATCCAAGTAAGTGATGTTTTTTATGTGCTTAGCCCTTGGTCTACATCACAAAGATGCTAGGGTATTGTGCATTTTCATGATTTATGTTGTCTATGAAGCCTAAGTGTTGTTTTTCAAGGACATGTTATGTGATGCGTATTTCATGCTTATGGATTAGAGGTTTTCCTAATTGTTATGTTATAAATATGTTAACTAATATTATGTCAATTGATGATTTATTTACTACTTAATGTCACTGTCTATGTTATTGTTCATGATGTCTAAAGGTTGTTGATCAATGATATCTATTTTTTGATAGATTTTTTGATAGAATGTGATGCCTTCATTATGAGTTTCAAGGATATAGTTACTATTATACTTGGGATATGTTTATTGTTATACTAAATTTATGTTGTCTATGATGCCTACAGGCTATTGATCGAGGACATGTTAGATGATGTGTGTTTCATGGTCCTAGATTAGAGGTTTGACGAGTATTATGTTATGAATATGATGACTGATATCATGATGATTGATGATATGTTTACTACTTGATGTACTATTTACATTATTGATGAGGATGCCTACGAGCTGTGGATCAAGGACTTGTTATCATTATGTTCATGCATGTTAGACTGTCATTATGTTACGAGTATGTACATGCATTCATGAAAAATGTTTTCATTAAGAAATATAATAAAGAGTAAAAGACGGACTGAATAAATGTAAAGGATCGTTATGGGCGGGATTCAAGTTGGTTTTCCCTCATGAGGTGGACCTAATGGTGTCACTCTCCTTTAGACTAATGACCCACAACGATCGGACTATAAAGTGAAAGAAAAAGAAAAAGATTGTTGACTGAATAGGGCATGGTTTTTACATGTTGCATCTCATAGTCATGTTATATGTTGCACTTTATAGTTATATTATGTTATACATCTCTTACTAAGCATTATGCTCATAGATAAACTTTGTGATGTAGGTATGGATGGAGTTTTAAGGGACATGATGATAGAAGCATTTGATAGCATAGTTGAAGAAGAATTCTTATGGGCGAAGCTTGAGCGTTGTCAAAGCGACGTTGACTTGTGGGTGAGAATTAAAGGAAAGACAAATTTTAATAACGTGTTTTAAATACTTTTATTATGAGTTATGTCTATTGTTGTTTAGATTTAAATAGAAACATTTATAAATGCTTTGGATGATTACTGCTTTTAATTCTAAATGAGCTTTCATAAAGACTTCTGCTACATGGTTTTAAAAGAATACAAAAAGATATTCAATAAAGGTTGAGTTTTACTAATCTTTGACTTCAAAAGAAGTTTTTCTTAATAATTTTTGCTGTACATTTTTCCAATGGACCTAGTTTTTTATGAAAACATAGTTTTAAAACAAAAAGAGTTTAACGCTTCAGGGCGTTACAAGTGATATGTTCATCTCCAGTATATATCAATCTTAAGGATTTGTTATATAGTTGCTTTGAGATATTGTTTCTATTTATAGCGATAGATGTTATTTAAGGATATATTATATAGTTGTTTTGAGATATTGACTCTGTTTAAGGTGGTAAAAATTTTATTTGAGGATCTGTTGGATAGTTACTTAGAATTGTTGATCTTGGTTAAAGCAAATAAAGGCTACTCGTGAACCTAATGTTGTTATTTGTCTAAATAATGCTCTATGTTTTGATGAATGATATATTGAGAACATGTTTTAGTTGTATGTTGGATGATATGTTTCATGCATGAGTCTGCACGTAAGAAAGATAAAATATGAGGAATTCATGTAAATAGGTTTGAAGGACAAGCTATCTAAAAAGGAGAACCAGTGGGTATATAAGTGGGTTAGTTTGTTCCCAAAGGTTGGAGACTCTCCCAAATATTGGAGAATAGTGGTGGGTGTCTCACTGCCAAGCCTACTCATTCCTAAAAGAGAAAGAAAAGAAAAAGAAAGTTAAAGAAGAAAGAAGAAAGAGAAACTAATGTCATAAAATATCATGTTCATGGTCTCATGCACTACTTACTAAGTCTTAGAATTACAGATAAACCTTGCGTTGTAGGTTAAGAAATTATAATGAGACTTCATGATGAAATACAGGTTGTTGGACATGCATTGGAGAGCACTCAATGTTGTGGAACTGTTGACCATGAGCTAAGGGATTTCAAATGGAAATGGTTTTTGAAAAGACAAGGGGGATATATTTAAAAAAAGGAAAAAGATAATGTTGTAAATGGCTTATGTTTAATTGATGAACCTGTCTTTTTAAACTGATTTCTTTTATGATGAGGGTTCTATTTTCTAAGTATTGGATTTTTATGTGAATTGCAAAGGACTTTCAAACATACGTTTTAAAAAGATTATGTTTTAAATTGGCAGAAGTTTCCTGTAACATCCCGTAACCTTTTCCGTTTAAAATTTTCATTTTTCTTTTAAAACTATTACTTTATAGAACATCAGAGTAATAAACAGCTGAAGTCTTAATCTTATAAAACATACAGCGGAAGTCTTTTACAATTTAAACTAAATCCATTGTTTAAATAAACATTTAAATAAACACATTGACTTAAAACATTTATTTGAAATCATAAAACATTTAAAAGTCTTTTAAACATTGATTCCTTTCCGTGAGCCATAACCACAAGTCAATGTCACTAACAGCACAAACGTCCACACAGCAATACTCCATCAACTACGTCCTTTAACAGTTTTATCCATTCATTGGCTCTTTACCTACATCAACGGGACCTAACTATGAGCCTAACGCTCAGTACCTGATATAAACATAAAACATGAATTTCACATACAATTTCTATAATATAACATAACGTTTTTTGTTTTGTTTCTCTTTTACTGTTAATGTCTTTTATCGTTATTTCATTTACTTATATGTCAGGCATATCAAATCGAGCCATACAAACAACCGTTTATTGTTTCTGTCTTTTATTATTTATATGTCAGGCAGAACAAACCAGACCATACAAACATCTGTGCCAGATATAACAAACCGGACCACAATTGTTTATATTTGGTTCCTGTGTCGGGCGTAACAAACTAGTCCACAGAAACAACTATTTACGTATCTTACTGTTTCATTATGTTATCTCACATTATTTCAGTCTTTTATTGTTCATGTACAGGGCGTAACAAACTGGACTACACAAACAACTGTGCCGGGCATATCAAACTAGACCACAGTTATTACTTATCTTGATTACTATGTCGGGCGTAAAAAATTGAACCACAGCTGTTTACGTATATTCATTTTTGTGTACTTTATGATTCCATGTCTTAATGTTGTCGTGCACATACAATCTCATCTAACGTATTCCTTAATCGTATCCTTAAAACGTGATCCGTCATATCTAAGGAACTTAACTTAAATATAATAAACATGCAAGCAAACACTACACGTTTCCATACAATAACATAACTTATGCATTTAGTAAACAAATATCAAACAAAACCCTAATTTCCCGTGATATAGGTCCTTTCGGACAAAGCACATGCAATAGCACGTACCTGAAATCCTTAGCTTTTAACAGTTTAACACTTTAAGTTTCCTTCACAAAACCTATTCATTATTAATACACATAATCATTAATAATTAATTTCCAATAATAGAATCTCCTAGCTAACATGTTCATCCCCTTAGCTTCAACTAACATGCTCATGCTTCCATGATGGATAACTTATATTATATCCAAACTATCAAAGCACCTTATCACTTTATCCAACAACGATAATCCTTAATCCAATAAATACTTTCTCCAAAATTCTACATAATAATTCTCATTTATGTCACAGTCTACAACTCCCTCACGGTCATGATCAAAAATAATATTATCAAAATAATCCCACTTAACAACTACTAAACACTTCTTCAGATCCACTAATTAACATGTTAAAAGCAACAAAAGAACACATACCTCTCCACAATTGTCTACTATATCAAGAATAGTGAAGACACAACAATTCACAACTCTCTTTTATTGTCACCTTCTTTTCATCAAAACCTCAACAGACCAAAAATTCTTACGGCAGCACACTCATCATTAACCAATGAAGCAACTTCTCTCTCTCAAACCCTTCTCTCTCCTTTTTCCTTGAAATCTCCAGAACTCCTCACACTCGTCTTCCCAAAACATAGAAGCATAATATACAAAACCTCTTATTCCAGAAGCAAAGCGTCACTCAACATTTCGGCAGAGCTTCCGCAGTGTCTTCACCTCCCAAAATAACGTTGCCAATCCTCGTATATGTAGGCAACACATATTACTCTTCATCGTCGGCCGTGTGAAGACAGAAAGCTTAGCTTCATCAATGTCCAACAACCCCTTTGATGTCCTAACGTAGATAACGTCAACCTCCTCAGCTTCAGACACATTTAACCACGTCTCCTTCGATTCCTAGACGTTCCAGAAGATGGCTCGCTTCATCTCTCGTCGATTAAAACACTCCAGAATAATCATCAATAAATGATGGATGATCACGCTGGTTGATCACCTCCATGACAAACTACCACCACAAACAGCCGCATATTTTTCCTTCAAAATTTATCCATTTTCACACCGGTAGATGTCGCTAGTCAATCGACACTCTGTCGATCAACCGCTCCAATCGGCCTCAAATTCCAAATGAATGATATATGCATTGTCTTCAAATTATTTTATTTACGTTATTTCCTTTAACGTAATATATGCATGTATCCTATATATATGTAACCCTAATCTAATGTCTTTCATGTATTTGAAATATCTTCCATACCACTTCATCTTCACATTATCCTTCATTAAATCCAATATGTCCTAAAGTATTAGCAATCTTATACTATTAACTAACTCTCAATCTTTACAATATCTAAATATATCCAAATATATTTCCTTTTACTACCTTTACTGATTATCAATCCAATTGATATAAACCAATATAACTTCACGTATCATTGCACAATTCTCCAATTGATTTCAATGCTTCTCATAATCTAACTATGAACCTAACGGGGTATCATAACTCACTTATTCCAATTACGTTTCCCTTGACCAATATCTTTATATGTCCAACTTAGTTCCTAATATCCCAAAATTAACACATAAGCTATGCCTTCAGCTCAACGAAGATTTGAGATATTACATTTCAGCTGCTTTATTTGTACATGGTTTAATAGTTATTTTTAGTACGATTTTATTTGTGTTATTTTAAAATATGAACTTATTTGTAAAACACAAAATATAAGAAAATGTTAGGTTTATGAAAAGGGGCATTACACAAGTGGTGATGGAGTGGTCGTAATCAAGGAATGTGGGCAAGATACAAAGTTTTCTCGGAATGGAAAGGTACTATAGAGGGTTTATAGTGTGGTTCTGATGGGCCCCAAGGACCGTTCACCTGAGACCGAGCCAAGTACTCATTTGTTTTCTAACATTTTTATTTATTTTGTAGGTGTTTCTTCTCTAGCTAAGTTGGAGGAGAGTTTTTATCAATTTCACAAAGAGGAATCGGTGCATTTGGACTAGTAGATCTCATGCTAAACATAGAAGAAATAATGGGCTTTCCTTTCCGCCTAGAATCTGATCTCTGGGCGTTCAAGGGCACTTTTGGCATTTGGGAAAACTTCATATCAAATTGTCTCCTTCATACAAGTTGTAGCAGACATTACAAGCTTTCCAAAGTAGTATTTTTCTTATATTTGGGGTTCGTTTGCTATGTCAAACGGCCCATTTACAGAGACAAAAATCCAACCACAAATTTATTTTGTGTTTTATTGTTGAGGTCATTTTTGTCATTTGAAGTTTAGGGTACTTTTGTAAATTGTAATTTTCCATTAGAGAGGTATTTTATCCTCCCTAATGAATGGCTAATCTAATTTGGAAAAACCCTAAAGAAGATTTTCTTGGCATTGTGCTTGAAGACTTGCGGAGGTCCTCTCTCGAATTTCCTTCATTCTATCAAATCGGTTTGTTTGTTCTTGCTGGGTCTCAAGTAAACCGATCTTTGCTGTCTCTTCCAGCCCTCTTCCTTGTGTTGTGGTGCTTGTAGTGTGCAGGTAGAAGACTTAGCAAAACCCCGGTTGGGAGAGTCATTCTTGCAGTGGCCGAACTAGTCGCCCCCTTGGAGTTGGAGGGTTAGCAGACCTCACCGGTTTGTCATCTTTGTTCATCCATCCTCTTGAGAAGTATTTCTTGTGTTCTTGAAGTTCTTGACTGAATCTTTATTGGTGTGGATTTTGGTGGAGATTTTATTTGATTTGGATTTGAAAGTCATTGATTTAAAAAGGAAAGATTTTGTTATCAAGAATCTATTTTTTGCGAGTTCCATATTTGATCCCAATTTGTGTCACGCATAACTTCATGTATGTGTGACCTTTGAGGCTGAAAATTGATAGAGCTATTGTTGGATTTGTCAAGTACTGAACATCCAAAATTGAGGCACATTGGATGTATGCAAAAGTTGTTCTCATCGTTGTTCTCTTGGTCGCCTGAATTTGTCCATTATAACCCTAATCGGAGGGTGATTTTCTTGAAAGCGTATCTCCGTGATTATAGCGAATGTGAAGCTGGGTTTTGGAGACAGACCTCTTTGAATTGTTAATCAAGGGCCCTGTAAATGTAAGCCCTTAACTCCATATGCCACTGAACTTACACCTGCTTTCAAATTACAGTCTGGATTGTTCATCCAGAAGAGAACCGATTGTGATTGTGTTGCCTAGAGTCTTCTTGGACTCTATTTGTACATGGTTTAATAGTTATTTTTAGTACGATTTTATTTGTGTTATTTAAAATATGAATTTATTTGTAAAAAACAAAATATAAGAAAATGTTAGGTTTATGAAAAGGGGCATTACACAAGTGGTGATGGAGTGGCCGTAATCAAGGAATGTGGGCAAGATACAAAGTTTTCTCAGAATGGAAAGGACTATAAAAGGTTTATAGTGGGATTCTGATGTGCCTCAAGGACCGTTCACCTGAGCCCGAGCCAAGGGCTCCTTTGTTTTCTAACATTTTTATTTATTTTGTAGGTGTTTCTTCTCCCACTAACTTGGTGGAGAATTTTTATCAATTTCACAAAGAGGAGTCGGTGCATTTGGACTAGTGGATCTCATGCTAAACATAGAAGAAATTGTGGGTTTTCCTTTCCACCTAGAATCTGACCTCCGAGCATTCAATGGCACTTTTGGCATTTGGGAAGACTACATATCAAATTGTCCTTCATACAATTTGTAGCATACATCTAGAGCTTTCTAAATTGGTATTTTTTGTTATAATTGGTATTCGTTTGTTATGTCAAACAGCCCATTTACAGAGACTAAAATCCAACCACAAATTTATTTTGTGTTTTATTGTTGAGGTCATTTTTGTCATTTGAAGTTTAGGGTACTTTTGTAAATTGTAATTTTCCATTGGAGAGGTATTGTATCCTCTCTAATGAACAGCTAATCCAATTTGGAAAAACCCTAAAGAAGATTTTCTTGTCATTGTGCTTGAAGACCCGCGGAGGTCCTCTCTCGAATTTCCTTCATTCTATCAAATCGGTTTTCTTGTTTTTGCTAAGTCTTAAGTAAACCGATCTTTGCTGTCTCTTCCAGCCGCTCTTCATTGTGTTGTGGTGCTTGTGGTGTGGAGGAATGAGAGAGCCATTCTTGAAGCGGCCGAACTAGTCGCCCCCTTGGAGTTGGAGGGTTAGCGAACCCCACCGGTTTGTCATCTTTGTTCATCGATCCTCTTGAGAAGTATTTCTTATTTTCTTGAAGTTCTTGACTGAATCTTTATTGGTGTGGATTTTGGTGGAGATTTTATTTGATTTGGATTTGAAAGTCATTGATTTAAAAAGGAAAGATTTTGTTATCAAAAATCTATTTTTTGCGAGTTCCAGATTTGATCCCGATTTGTGTCACGCATAACTCCGTGTATGCGTGACCTTTGAGGCTGAAAATTGATAGAGCTATTGTTCGATTTGTCAAGTACTGAACCTCTAAAATTGAGGCACATTGGATGTATGCAAAAGTTGTTCTCATCGTTGTTCTCTTGGTCACCTGAATCTGTCCATTATAATCCTAATCCGAGGTCATTTTCTTGAAAGTGTATCTCCGTGATTATAGCGAATTTGAAGCTGGATTTTGGATACATACCTCTTTGAATTGTTAATCAAGGGCCCTGTAAATTTAAGCCCTTAACTCCATATGCCACTGAAGTTACACCTATTTTAAAATTGTAGTCTAGATTGTTCATCCAGCCGAGAACCGAGAACCCTAGATTGTGTTGCCTAGAGTCTTCTTGGACTCTTGTACATGGTTTAATAGTTATTTTTAGTATGATTTTATTTGTGTTATTTAAAATATGAACTTATTTGTAAAAAAACCAAATATAAGAAAATGTTAGGTTTATGAAAAGGGGCATTACACAAGTGGTGATGGAGTGACCGTAATCAAGGTTTATAGTGGGGTTCTCAAATATTGCAATGCCACTAATGTGACTAGCAAGGAAAGGTGTGAGATTTTGGTTGTCCGATTAGTGTGAAGCTAGTTTTTAGGAACTAAAACAACGGTTAACTTCAGCCCCTGTCTTGTCCATTGCCATGGATTAAGAAAAGTTTTGTGTGTACTCTAACACATCTAAGGTTGGCTTGGGGTGTATTTTGATGCAAGAGGTTAGGATGGTTGCCTATGCCTCTCGACAATTAAAAGGCTATTAATAAAATTACCTGACACATGACTTGGAATTATTTGCGCTAGTTTTTGCTCTGAAAGTATGGAGACACTAACAGTACGAGCATCAATGTGAGATTTTCACAACAATAAAAGTTTGAAGTACATCTTCACTCTGAAGGAGTTGAATATGAGATAACGACGATTATTAGAATTTGTTAATGACTACAATTATGAAAACAAGTATCATCTGGGGAAGACAAATGTTGTGGCAAATGTCTTGAGTATGAAGTCGAGGTTAATGGATTCTATTAAGATCAGACTCCCATTGGCATTGCAGAGAGAAATTCAGAGGTTTGAGTTGAAATTGATCTCTACCCAAATGACTACGACCTTATCGATAATGACCATGCAGTCCACACTACTAGAAAGAATTAAAGAGTGTAACGACCCAGATTTTATTTCCTTTAAAAACGTGTAAAATTTAAAACTTTTGAAAACATTTTTCTTTTATAAAATCAGCGGAAGACTTTTCTTTCACAAAACTCTTTTTACAAATCGCAGCGGAAAAACTTCTATAAATAAAACTAATTATTTGAATAATAAAATAAATAAATCATTTTCTTTCTCTTACAAAATTTCCACAATCAATTTCCTTTAGTGCCTTTAGCCCAGCCAGTCACAAGGTCCGCGCGTGCAAATCCTTCATCAACTGCTCATTCACCTGTTCAACACCTACACACACAAGTAAACTGCGAGCCTAATGCCCAGTAAACGATAAGATGTATGATGCATAAATATGTCTGATTATATTTATCTCATATAATTAAACTCACTCAATGAGCCGGGACATTGGAAATCTTTTCAACAAGGAGAATAGTTTCTAGACTACTTCCTCAACTTCCAATTCCTGTTACGTTTATTAAGTTCGATCTCTCCCATGAAATGTCTCTCCCATGCAGTGTGAATACCAGCTCATCGTGACATCACCCCTATGTCTATTAATATGATGCATGATTTCTAGACTTGATAATGCAGGAATATCAAAGAACAACCATAAGATGCATATATGAATCGCAAATGCATGAATATGTCTGATTATATTTATCTCATATAATTAAACTCACTCAATGAGCCGGGACATTGGAAATCTTTTAACGAGGAGAATAGTTTCCAGACTACTTCCTCAACTCCCAATTCCCGTTACGTTTATTAGTCAAGTCTCTCCCATGCAATGTCTCTCCCATGCAGTGTGAATACTAGCTCAGCATGGCATAACTCCTATGTCTATTAATATGATGCATGACTTCTAGACTCAACAATGCAGAAATATCAAAGCACAATCATAAGATGCATATATGGTTCACATAATTAAACCAAAGATTATCATGAATTTACTATGAATCTTAAGTCATTCTTCACAGTCAATAATCCAACATTTCAATTATAATCCTGGAAAGAAGAACAGAGTCACAAGCATGAATTATCAGAGCATTCTTCAGGATGTGTTTACCAGACACAAATATAAGAGAATAACAATTAGAAAGGTAGAGTATTATCCTCATCTAGTTCTAGAAATCCAAAAATCAGAGAGTATCATGTGAAGGTTAATTATACATTATCAATGTAGTTCATCCGCTCCTGAAAGCGAATAGTAAAGAGTAGTAGCCATTATACAGACAGAATATCAACTTAATCAATTTCTTGAATTCAATCTAACAAAGGGCAATCAACTACTTTACAGAACAAAACATTATGAATCTTTGATGTTCAATAACAGATAGCAATCAACAGTCTCACAGAAGAGGCATGTCAACTTCTGGACTCCAATTAACAGAGATCAATTAACAATTAGAACACATTCGGAAGGCAATCAGAGGACAATTAACAATCTTATACAGAATGAATTCAAGAACCCAAATAACAGAGAGCAATTAGCAGAACAATATGTTATCAAATTCTGGAGTTTGACTAACAGGCAACGATCATATGTATATATGGAGGTCTATTAGCAGAATTTAAACTTATGAACTTAAAGGAATCGGCAGAATCGGAACTCATGGAATCACACAATCAGTCAATAAAATCACAATCCTATACTTGTGGTGTAGACCTCCACTGATCACGACACACTATTATCGTTTACCTTAATGGAAGCCCACGAATTTTTCTTCCCACCGAAGCTACAGCCGCTGGTAATCCCGAACAGTGGCGATTTTCCTCCTTTCCTCTTCGCCGGATTCAGGTGCTCCACAAGCGACTCGGGCTTTGATTTTTATAGGCGAAACACTCCTTTATCTTCGCCAATCTATTCAAAAATCATCCTTTCAATCGATCGTTTCAAAGAATTTGAAGGGAATAAATCTTACCGAATCTCTACCGAAAAGGGGAAAGCAGTCCATACGTCGCGTAGCCCTAAATCAGAAGAACCCGTCGAAGCCCGCGATTCCAGCCGAAGAATCCGTCGAAGGACCGGACGCGATCTCGCCGAATCGCTCAGACAGATTGTTATGGTGATGTACACATATAGCCTAGGTGGCACTGGGGGTATATTGGTCATCTCTTTCTTCAAGTTAACAACATAAAAGGGGATTAGGGCATAGGAGTGAGTGGATCGATGAAGCTGAAATCCTTCTGTTTCCCTCTCTCTCGCTGTATTCTCCTTATTCTCCAGCCTCTCTTTCTCTTCTCTGGACTCTCTTCTCTCTATCTTCTTCATCATCTTCTTCTTCTCTTATTTCTTCTCTATTCTCTCTGTAATTCTCTTCTTCTCTGTTCCTGTTGCTATCTCATTATCAATACAACTGTTGGTTTCCTAGCAATACCATAACAATTGGTATCAGAGCCACCGATTCTTCTGATGGACACACGCTTCAAATCATACGACTCAACTATTAGGCGGCTGGACATTTCGTTTCAGAGATTGGACAATTCGTTTCAGAAATTGGAACAGAATATTTCTCCCAAACTAGACACGATGATATCCTTGCTTACTCAACAACAGCCGGGGCACTAGGACTCTCACTTCCGGCAAGGATTGTTACTGAAACCGGTGGGAGCATCGAGTTCTATGGGACTGTAGCCACTCCGACAGATGGATACCTTTAGATATGCTTCTCCATGGGAATTCGACTCCTGGGCGAGTGATGAACAGCCAGAGATAACTGACGAGGATCATGACTTGCACCAGGATATGGAGGATTTTCTCTTCCAAATGCTTGGGGATGCGGGCAAGTTGAACAAAGATGCGGTCCATAAAGTTCTTGGTAGCTTTGGATATGACTTGCACAAGAGCATGGAGAACATGCTTGCTCTATCTGCCATTACTTTGGACATAAGGAAGGATTTTGTCTTTAAGTCCTCTGGCTTGTCAGACCTAATTTCAAGATCAGAATTGCAAGAGACTAATGGTTATAGAGAAAATGCAAATAACACTTTAACGACAAATGGCATAGAATCAACAGAACATTAGAAGCCAACATACGATCTTCAACAGGAAGTTTTAGCTGCTTTGTTTGATATTTCTATTCCGAGGATTGAGGAGTCACCGAACGAAAAATTTTCAATGTATTCAGAGGTTTGCAATTTCAAGACTATTAGTGTCAGGACCCCCAAAAGACACTGATATTGGTATGATTTTGAATTATAGATCAACTAGAAAAAGACTATCCAAATTATCTTCACATAATGTTTCATCTGATGAATTGCAGATGCTTGCAACTATGCACATAATCCTTCCAAATTTCTTATGGGGACTATTCGTCATGATAAAGATTGTGAAACTTCTGGAACGAAATGCTTTGCCTATGCAATCGGGTACGCGTTCATTGAAGGTGTTAGGATATTTCAGCATGGTGGGATTTGATGCGTGTTCATTGCCTTTTGGCTGCTTATCATACCAGTTTAAATTTTAGATTCTCCACTCTGATGTTACAAAGGTATGTCAAAGGAATTCATGAATTTATATATGATTCTTTTATGCATTTATAAAGGCAAGCAAGACCATAAGAAATCTCCTCAATATGACCAAATACTGATTAAGAAGGAGCAGATTTATGCATTGTTGGCAACATGTCTTTCACTTTACCCTCAAGTGAAGCTTGTTGAAGAAACTGCGTATGCTCAGTTACAAGGAAAAGGTGGCAAAAAGATGAATAGAGCACAGATATGATGATAAGGCATATTCTATTTATAATGAGCTCTTTTCAGATACTTGCCCAAAGTTCATAACAACTTCAGTCCCAAGTTTTGAGGAGGCCCTTATAAACTATAACCTGGATGCTTGTCAACTTCAATTGAAACAATTCATGTATGAAGTGAAGCAGCAACAACTATTATCAGGGGATCGAACTTTCTTGAAGGTGTTTACTCGAGGAAAGGTTGCAAGATATATGCCAGTAGATGCACCAACTTTATGGACCATCCTGATAACATACAAGCACAAAAGCCACGCTGTTGATGCTAATGGAGAACTTCTTCCCTTGATTCAGTCACGAGTGCGTTTATTAGGCCAGGCTTTTGCAGTCCAAATGTATGCAAAAAATGTGTCAAAAGGATTTATTCCAACCACTGGCGTTCTTCACCATTATCAGCCTGTTCCTGCATCTCAATCTATTCGTGTTAAGATGGGCATTGAACACAAAAATGAAGTTAGTATGCTCTATGATCCTATGCTTGCTACGCAGGATGTTTGGGGATCATTCTTGCTGCAGCCTTAGTAAGGTTGAAGGATTGCTTATCCACGTTTCCGGTTGCAGGTTTGCCAACCAACATAACTTTCCTTTTGAAACTTGCTCACCACTGGGCATTTGTGATTGGCAATGTGGAAGCCCATTTTATTTACTGCTTTACAGATGACCTCTTTGTTGATCCTTCTGATTCCGCATTAGCTACAGATGCTTATGATGCTGCTGCGATGACAGAAAATATCTGTGGGGGAAACAGTTCCCTATCAATATGGTATATTTCTTCTCTCTTCTGGGTCCCTCCTTGTGCTGGACGTGATATCGACCTTGAGTGGTGTAATAAAAATGAGGATAATGGCTCAAAGCTTTTAAGACTTGCAGTCACCTATCCACTGGATGGGAATTACCTAATTGAGGATGGAAAGCACACCCATGCATGGGAGATCAAAACAACACAATTAGGCAACCATGAATTCAGACTTGAAATTGATAGTGCTATTATGGAAATTAGCTTGGATGTTTATTCAAAGGATTGGACTCAGCTCATCCATTTGTGGCGGATATCAGTCCATCCTCACTTCAAGCAAAAGTTAGGAATTGCAGGGTGGGACGAAGATAATTCTGAAGATAAAAACTTGATGGTTGCTCGTACCCATAAGATTCAACAGTTCTTAAGCCAGCCTTTCCATGCAGATGAAGTCTTCACGGGTGTCCCTGGTAAATACGTCAAGCTAAAAGAACAATATCAATGGTTCCAGGGAGTATTGGATGGGAAATATGTTGATTTTCCAAAACAATTGTTTTATATAGTTGGAGGGATTGAAGAAGTCATTGTGCAAGCAGAGCAGATGCTTTTTATAAAATTTTATATACTTGAGGACAAGTATATTTTAAGGGGTGGGTTGTTATGGTGATGTACACATATAGCCTAGGTGGCACTGGGGGTATATTGGTCATCTCCCTCTTCAAGTTAACAACATAAAAGGGGATTAGGGCAGAGTAGTGAGTGGATCGATGAAGCTGAAATCCTTCTGTTTCCCTCTCTCTCTCTCTGTATTCTCCTTATTCTCCAGCCTCTCTTTCTCTTCTCTGGACTCTTCTCTCTATCTTCTTCGTCATCTTCTTCTTCTCTTATTTCTTCTCTATTCTCTCTGTAATTCTCTTCTTCTCTGTTCCTGTTGCTATCTCATTATCAATACAACTGTTGGTTTCCTAGCAATACCATAACATAGATCTTCAGCTGAAGCTTCTGTTGAAGCTTCGGTCGAAAATCCTCCCGAGCCTGACTGTGCGAGTTTAGACCGCACCGCTTCTGGTCTTTTCCTTTTTCAGCATATATTAGACTGAACCAGTTTGGGGGTGAACCGATTCCCTGAACCGGTTCACTTATCCTACTTAACTATAATCCTTTTTAATTTATTTTAATTAAATTAATACATTGTTTCTTCCTTTAATTAATCCCCTATAATTTATTCTCAACTAAACACTTCCTCAAAAATTCTCACTTAATTAATTCCAATAAATTTCCAATTCTATTAAATAAATTTCCATAATATCTATACTTAATTTTGTTATGGGAAAAATCGTCCAAAATCTCCAAAATTCATAATTATTTTTATTTTTAGACTCAATTAAATTTCGAGATATTACAAAGAGGCTTAAAAGGAGGATCAGAATTGCAAGGATCTTACGTTAAGAGTACAATCAAACTCGCTGGAAAATTTCATCCTATCCAAGGATGGTATAGTGAAGTTCAAGAACAGGTGGCTGGTACCTAAAGACGAGGCATTGCGGCAGGACATACTATAGAAGGAACACTTCCACCACTACAGTCCACCCAAGAAGCACCAAGATGTTTCAGAACTTGAAGACACACTATTAGTGCTCAGGTATGAAGAGAGATGTGGCTAAGTATGTGGGATTATGTCTGGTGTGCCAACAGGTCAAGGCGGAACATTAGAGATTGTCAAGTATGTTACAACCCTTACCTATACCAGAGTGAAAATGGGACTAGATTTCAATGGATTTTGTGATTGGGTTGCTGAAGATGACAAAAGGACAAGACTCTATATGGATTATTAAGGATAGACTGTTGAAGTCAGCTCACTTCTTACAGGTTAAAAAGACATACTCAATGAACCGGTATGAAGAGTTATATATGAAGGAGATAGTTTGATTGCACATGATTCCAATCACAATTGTATTGGACCGAGACCCTAGGTTTACATTAGCTTTTTGAAAGAGTTTTCACAAGGCCATGGACACTAAGCTAATGTTTAGTACAACATTCCATCCCCAAAATGATAGACAATCTAAGAGAAAGATTCAAATATTAAAGGACATGTTGTGAGCCTGTGTGCTTGATTTTCATATTGGTTAGAGTAAAATGCTATTGCTAGTGGAGTTTACAAATAATAACAGCTACCAGTCTACCATCCAAATGGCCCCGTATGAAGCTTTGTACAAAAGAAAATGTGTAGCGACCCGATTTTTTGTAAATTCTTTAAAATGCACGAAAGTTTGAAATTTTTATAAAACTCCTTTAAAACAAATCAGAGTGCGTCTAAACCGGACCGCTACTAACCTTTCATTAAAAATGTTATGAAATCGTTACGGAAGCGTTATAAAACCTTTTATCGAAACATAACGGGTTTATCAAAACTTTGCAGAAACGTAAATAAATCATTTAATAAAGAAATTCTAAACAAATAAATACTGCATTTGAGAAAGGAAAACTAAATGATTAATTACAATTCATTTACAACTTTTTCTTTTCTATTCTCTTTAGCCTGGCCAGCCTCAATCTCGCACGTGCAAATCTTTCATCTCTACTTTAGATTATTTCTTTATTATCTATTCGTCATTTATACCTACACCACAAGTAATATGTGAACCTAATGGCCTAGTAAGAAAAATGGTTTAATTCAATTATGCTTATGACTCTCTTTAGTTATTTTGGAATGGAGGCCACTCAAACCAATCCTTTCATTACGTTTGTTCGTTCATTTGTTACTCGTACATCAAGCTGGAGATTGGAGGTTGTTCTTTGAGATGGCTTAGTTTGATCGACTTCTAACCTCCTTTGTGCACACTAGTCCCTTTCCCGACCAGGTGAGGGTGTATCCTAGCTGTCAGGTTAGATCCGAACTACCTATCTACCCCAACTCCCTTTTCCTTTCTTTTCCCTTCAGGCGTATCCCGCCCTCTAGGTTTTGTTTTCTTTTCCCTTCAGGCGTATTCGCCCTCGAGGCTTATGTTTTTCTATTTCTTTGTTCCTTAACGTTTTTCCTCACTCATGCATGTATGAGTACCACCCCAAAGTGGAACTCCCTACGGGTTTCTATTATTATAATGCATGACCATATATTCTCAACTTAACATAATGCATGATGCTTATCATAACACTAACAATAATTGCGCGTTTAACACCCTGACTTTTTATATATCGGGGTATTACCAAAGACGTAATTGTAAGATTATAAATTAAGAAATTAATTAGGATTTATTGGGATTAATTAGACTTATTTTAAATTTGGGGAAGAATTATGAAAGCTTAAATTAGAAAGGGAATTATTAATTAAGTGAGAATTAATTTGAATTAAAGATTAAGTAGAAATTTAATTAGGATTTAAATTAAGGATTAATTTATTACAATAAATTACTAAATTGGATAAATTAGAAATTATAATAGTGGGTAATTAATAAATGGAATTGGTGTTGGTGTATGGGCTGAACCGGTTCAGCAAGAACCGGTCCAGTGCGTTGAAATACAGAATGGCCAAAGGTCATTCTCTGTGTTTGTGTGTGTGCGTGGTTCCCAAGTAGACGGAGAAGAGAGAAGAGAGCCCAAGAGTGCCGATCAAAAATTGAGCGAGAGGTGACGACCGACGAAGGTAACGGTGATGGCGAGAGAGAGGACGGGTCCGACTTGTGCGATGTCCAGGCGGAGGCGGAGCAGCGAGTCGCGATGGTTCGCGGTTAGGGCTCGTGATCCGGACTTCCAGACGGCGATTTTTGGCATCAATTCAGGGTACATTTCGCCGGGTTTTCTTCCTCCTCTTCCATTTTATGTTGATCGGACGTTGATAGTGAGCGATAGGTGATGGAAGGGACGGTTTGGACAGGGCTTCGGTTCACTAGCCAGCTTCGATGGTCCGGTCTGCGTTTCGCATTGGACTGAACCGATCTATTCTCTAGTTTGTGCCTGTGAAGGATGGCAGATTGCAGCTCAGATTGTGGTCGATGAATCAGCTTCCAACGCTGATATTGTGGGATAATCTGTTGTGTTTTTCAAAAGTGGTCCTCGGAATATAAATTCAGGAGAGGCAGTGAGGAAAAGGCAGAAATGGAGAAGAATTGCTCTCAGGTGTTGGAGCTGCTGGAGCTGGGAGCCATGGAGTTGCTATCCCTATTTGGTTTTCTTCAAATGGTAAGACTTGGGTGTGTCTTGGCTAGGTGGAGGCCCTACACCGCAAGTAGAGTCTGTTTGCTTGTCGTATGTTTTGATGCTTTGTATGCTAATTCTCTGTATTTTTTGTGGTTGGTTTCTATATGATTGTTCTATATGTTTCTTTGAAGTATGCGTAGGTTTAGTTATTGATAGTTCCTTGGATGAATTCTGTTATGAATCTTTGATTGGCTCTCTTGCTAGTTGCTTTTTCCTTTGTGAATTGTAGTGTAGAATATTAATATTCAGTAGATTGTTAGGTTGCTCTATATGTCGATCCTCGTTGTTAGTCAGTATGTTGTCTATGCTTGTTCGTTGTACGTTTTGGATGCTTCGTGCCTTAGATTTTATAAGCTTCTTATGGATATGTTTATGTAATTTCTCCTGTGTATATTCCTCTGTTATAATTCCTTGGATTTTTGTTGTGAAATATTGTGAATTCCCTACTACAAACCAACCCCTCGAGCATGCTATTTAATTAGAATGAATAAAACTAATGTAAATGACTAACCCGTGATCATGATAATCATCTAATCAAGCACGTTTGAATTATAGGACTATATCTTGATGCATGTTTAATGTGATAATTGACTATAGACTAGAATCTCGAGCATGTTAATCAACCAAGCAAGTAAACAATTAAATTAATATAGACATGTTAATAAATTAGGTTTAAACCTTCAAGCATGCTATTGGTCATTAATGCATTGTTTGTTTAAAATATCGGTCTGTATTGTCCAGCATGCTTACGTCCGTTAGGTCTGTTATATGAACCCCCTTGTTGCTTTGTGTTTAATGTTTAATATTGTTAGTCCTGGTGCTTATGGTTGTGTTAGCTCTAGAGTTTGTTATTGATAATCAAAAACTGATAATTTATTTGTCAAGTTTTATTGCTTTGTTATTAGCTTGTTGTTAGCTCTTTGTTAGTTTTGTTGTTAGTTGATATCCTTGGTCAATGCTACTCTTGTTGGTTTTCCTTAGTTCCCTGTAATTGATTATTGGAGGTTCTGTAGATTTTTGATAAAATGTTAATGCTCTACAATTAACTAAAAATGTTTTGTAACTAATACAACTAGAGGGAATGGTAATTCAAGCATGTAAATCAATTGAGCACGTTAAATACATTAACCTAATCAATTTAGTAAACTTAGGTAACCCAGTTATTTAATATAAGCATGTGCATGAACGTAGGTTATGAACCTCTCAAACTGGCTATTCATTCTTTATTGTATTATTGTGATTGTTGTATTGTATGGTTTGATCTATTTCCTTGTATGTACGTTTAAGGTAGTCTCATGATGATAGAAACAATTAGGAAAATCACCACGGAGTGACCACACATCTTGAGTGAGGAAAAGAATTAATCCTTCCCTCGTCGGGATCCTAAGATCAATTAACATAATTAATTAGAAATTATAGGATTCCCCTAACTCTATGTTAGATGTATGAGCTATTACTAAAATACGTAACTATGCCTAATATACGTAATTAAAATATTGGTTTGGGGTGGACTCATTCCAAAGAATTAAGAGAGGCACTTCATCCGGCATAAACTCATTTTCTTACTAGGCCTTTAGGCTCACGTCTTACTTATGGTGTAGGTACACGTACGTGCGGAGTCCTCGAGCAAATGAAGAAGCAGTTGATGAGGGATTTGCACGCACGAGTTTGTGGTTGGCCACACTATGAGAAGTGAGAGACAGTTAAATTATAATTAATTTGTAATTAAATTCAGTTTTCTCTTTCTAAATTGTAATTAAATATTTAGTTTCTTCTCTTTAAATTATTTATGCTTCCGCAAATGTTTTTACTTCCGAAATGTTTTATTTTTGCAATGTTTTAAGTGTTCTAAACGGCCTAGCTTGCACTTTGATATGTTTTTCTCAAAATTTAATGCATTTTTAAATGTATGAAAATTCGAGTCGTTACAGCACGTGTAAGAAAAGTAAACAACAGTTGCATTGAAAGGCAAGCAGTTGAAATCGAAGGCATATATGAAGAATGATGGGAATTAAAAGCGCACAACAGGGAACATTTGTATCGAATTGAAACAGCACATGAACAATATAAGACGATAAGGGCACATGAACAATATAAGACGATAAGGTAATGTGCGACGAATTACAATCAACTAGACATACTCGTTAAACTAAGCTAAACTGAACATGAAAACGTGCTTTAAACAACAAATAACATAAACATGCTCATAAATTGGTAATTGCATATTCTAGTTGATTCAACATGCTTTCATTCTACTAATTAAACATGTTGTAATTAATAATCTAATTATTATCCTAATTAATTACATACTCAAGTTGATTACATGCTCAAGAAAAGATTACGATTATAGCTCTAGTTAGTTATCCTATCAATCACATGCTCATCTAATTAATTACAAGTTCAGATTTCATGCTTAGTTCTTTACATGCTCAATAAGATGTCACATTTAGTATCAATTTACCTAACCTAGTTAATTAACATGCTCATTGATTATTTAATTAACTACACGCCTAGATTTGTTAATTAGTTAACATGCTAAATTGAATGACAATTAACTAAATTGATTGGCAATTAAACATGCTAGTTATATACTAAATTAAAGATGCCCAACTAAGTGGTTAGCAACTATTAATTAAGCAACCAGTTAAACATGTTCAACTAGTTAATATATTGTCATCCTAATTAACTAACATGCTTGACGAAGTGATTAACGACTATGAATTGAACAACTAGCAAACATTAATTAGTTCACATGTTTTTTGTTAACTAATTTAGGATTCTAATTGGTTAACATCTAAACATGTTTTGGCCTAGTTGATTAATATGCTTATTAATAACATGGATATCCAACAAGAGAATGGCAAAACGATTTACGAAAGCACGAAACAACATAATTAAATGACAGCAAGTGATTTAGGCAGTGACCATTCATCAGTTCACACTTTACACATTCGTTGCCCTTTTAACATTCATCCTTTCTTTATAAAACAATGCATTTAATCACTAAATAGAGCATTTACCACAAGATTTATCACAATCACAACCTTTATCTCTGTCAAGTAACATATTCATAATAAGGGGAATAAGCTAACAATCACCATTATCAAAGGAAATCCACGCCAGTTAAAGAAAACAACTAACAGTCAACAAGGAATTAACATGGAATTACCAAAAGTACATAGCACTAACAAACTATCCTATTCATTAACAAAGGGACACACTCATGCACACACCCACTTGTGGTGCAGAGCCTCAAAATGGCCAAGACACACCCAAATTCCTTACCTGAAACTTTATCACGTGTCGACGTTAACCGTTATCATTTTCTTCTCCTTTCCACACCCGATGAGTCCTCCTCGGGCCACTCACTGCAGACAAACCGAACCCAAGGAGCTGCACATTGAGCTCCACTCTCCACTCTCCACTATCACCCATGCCCTATTTTGGGGCCGCACAATTGTCGGCCATCCCTCCATCACCAAAGGCAAAGTGCTACCCCAGCTGGAAAAGCAAATGGTGAGTGGAAGGTGGCTTGCAGACCATGGTTCAACCCGAGTCGTGTTGAATTGGAACCGATTGCAGCCGGGTCGTAGGTTCCACACTGCCACCTGTTCGGATCCCCTTGCCCTAGGCGAAAATCGCAACGTCCAATCGGAAAGGAGCACCATAACGCCTCCTATCGACTACCAAGTTAGAAAAATGCAAAGGAGGAGGGAAACCATACCTCTATTTGTCGTCGGAAAACGAAACCCGTGGAGGTCGCGATTCCGAGCCCTACATGCAAACGTTCTACCGAACGTACTCGCGTCATTTGTCGCCACCAGACAACGCCTCCTTGCTCGCCGTCGCCGTCTCCTCGTAGCGGACCTCGTCTACTTGTCGTCGCGCTCTCCTGAATGATCACTCCCTCTCTCGCCTCTCTCATCTCTCTCTTCAGACTCCCTTATGAAGAATGGTTGAAAGCCATTCTTCTTTCCCCTTTCAACCGGTTCACTTAGTGAACTGGTTCAAATGGAGTGAACCGGTTCGGGCAAAATCGGTTCATGCCCTCCCACATCCCCTCTTAATTTTTTTTAACCCCACTTAATCAATTTAATCCCTTTTTACGATTTAACCCCCAATAATTTAGCACCTCCCTATTTTTATTCAATGAATCCTTAATTTAAAATGATTATAAGCAATTCCAAACATTATAATTTAATTTATTAAATTAATATATTTATTTTAATTACGGTAATTTCCATTTAATTTTAACAATTCTTTAAAATAAAAACTCATGAATACGTCCTTAGTAATACCTCGATAATTTCTCAATTAATTCAATTATTATTAATTACTTTTCTATTATCCTTAATAAATTCTGATATAAAAAGTCGAGGTATTACATTCCTCCCTTCTTATATAAATTTTGTCCTCAAAATTTGTTCAATGTAAACGCTCCCTTGGCTTAACAATCCAATATAGTCCTTAATTGTCCTCATCCTCCATTGGTTTCATCACTTCCTTATGTCCTTGCTCCTACATCTGCAACGTTTATGACTTAACAAGCAATAAATTGCGTGTCAAATCTCTTCTTTAGCTATCTCATCTTTCTGACAACTTGTCCAACTACTGCTATTAGATCATCTTGACTACCTTTAAACGCACCTCTTTGTACCAAAAAGTCGATCCAACCCTCGTACATACTCACTACACTTTCGCTGCGCAACTCTGATTACATTCATTCCGATGAAAGAAATGCCTAATCAAAGCCATTCTTCAACATCAAGAGCAAAATGACAACTCTCTTATATCCAATTATCACTTCATTCCAATAGTTACTTCATAGTTGCTGCTCAACTCTTGAATATGCAGCATTTATCTCCTAAATTTAATGTTCCACATCAAATTTTTCACCTCTTCTACGTGAATTCAACACCGAGAAAGTGTCCCCATGACTCTCTTACCACCAAAAGACTCCCAACTTGACGTCGAACTCACTTTCCCTATACGATTCTACCCCTCAGATCCTTCTCACTCCATGACTTAGAACCTAGCACTTATACTTTTTCTCTCTCACCTATGACTTTGTCATACTCGAATGTACTCTCCACCATCAAATCCATCCATCCAAGCTTTCCCGAGTTATGAACTACACCGCTCCATGGCTGAGTTGGACGCGTTCCCTCTTGCTTCTCTGTTTGTATCTGTACTCGTTTCTGATCGGGTTCAGATTTCATTCCCATATTTGTTCCTGTTTCTGTCTTCGTTCCCATTTTCGTTCCCATTTCCATCTCCGTTCTTGTTCCTATTCCCATTTTTGTTCCTGTTTTCATTCCCGTTTCTATTCCCGTTTCCGTTCCCAGAAATCACTCTAGAAACTTCGTTTCTGTTTCCGTTCCCATTCCCGTTTCCATTTCTATTTTCGTCTCTGTCTCCGTTTGCGTCTCCGTTTCTATTTTCATTGCAGTTCCAGTTCTGCTCCAGTACTCGTTCTAGGAAAAGCTTAACTGATTGAATCCACTTTTGCTGTACATTTGTGCAGTCATGTTCTTGGTCACCTTGGTTCGAGAACATAATCAAAGTTTGACACAAGTACTCTTAACCCCTCAACCTTAATCCAATATTACCCCACTCATGTTGGAAACCTCTGTCAAGTCCAAGTTGGTCCTACCTTAACTCCCTCGTCCTTGTAGGAAATCTAACCTAGAGCATTCGTAGTCAACTACCCTTCTCGTTCAACTTCTTACAACCTCACTAGGTTCCTCTTTCGACTTCTTTCCATAAAAGCCCAACTTTATTCGCTAAGTTCTTCTTCAAGGTCATACTAGGGAACAACTAATTGATTACTGAAACCCTACCCCTCTACTTCGGTTTCGTCCTAGATGTTTTTTCCTCTGTCCCTCTTTAGCTAATCTATCTTCCGTCTAATTCGTTGTAACTTAGGCGTTCAAGTTTAACTATCTAGTTGGTCCACCTAATTGGTCTACTTGATCCAATTCACGCTTGCTACCTTGGCGACTTCGGTTAGCTATCTAGTTGGTGCAACCTCGTTTGGGATTCTCTTTTCACATGTTTCCAAACATTTGGGCAGAGTCTCCCCTGTTTTTAGACTCCCCCAAGCTATAACTCCTGTATAAAATCCCAAATAGTTCCAGAATAGTTTAATAATATCATCCAAAAATCCAAAATCTAACTCCAATACATTGAGCACGACCGCAAATTCACAATTCCAAAACAAACAAAATACTCATCATCACTAAGTCCACTAGTTCCTACAAGTTATCTCATAGCAATTCATCTATCGAATTAGAATTAGAAATCATTTATTAGAAAAGTATTAGGAAGTTACTTATAGGGACGAAGGATTTTCCACGTCGAGGCTCATGCTGGCAAACAGGCTACTTTACTTAGTCTGACTTTTACAAAAATCGTTTTTTACCAGACCTTTTTTAAAATGCAGTAAAGCAAAACAAGTGAGCTACAAACTCAGATTTAAAAATGATCACAGCAGTTTACAAAAATTGTTTTTAAAACCATTGCTTTGATACAAATTGTAAAGACCTAGTTTTTCATAAATCCATTAAAATGCGCGAAAGTTTGAAATTTTTATAAAACTCCTTTAAAACAAATCAGAGTGCGTTTAAATAGGACCGCTACTAACCTTTCGTTAAAACCATTATGAAATCATTATGGGAGCATTATAAAACCTTTTATGAAAACATAGCGAGTTTATCAAAACTTTGCGGAAGCGTAAATAAATCATTTAATGAAGAAATTCTAAACAAATAAATACCGCGTTTGAGAAAGAAAAACTAAATGATTAATTACTATTCATTAACAACCTTGCCTTTTCTATTCTCTTTAGTCTGGCCAGCCTCAATCTCGCACGTACAAATCTTTCATCTCTACTTTAGATTATCTCTTTATTATCTGTTCGTCATTTGTACTTACACCATAAGTAAGACGTGAGCCTAATGGCCCAGTAAGGAAAATCGTTTAATGCAATTATGCTTATGACTCTCTTTAGTTCTTTTGGAATGGAGGCCACCCAATCCAATCCTTTCATTACGTTCGTTCGTTCATTCATTACTCATACATCGAGCTGGAGATTGGAGGTTGTTCTTTGAGATGGCTTAGTTTGATCGGCTTCTAACCTCCTGTCTGCACACTAGTCCCTTTCCCAACCAAGTGAGGGTGTATCCTAGCTGTCAGGTTAGATCCGAACTACCCATCTACCCTAACTCCCTTTTGCTTTCTTTTCCCTTCAAGCGTATCCTACCCTCGAGGATTCGTTTTGTTTTCCCTTCAGGCGTATCCCACCCTCGAGGCTTATTCTCAGTGACAGGCATGTCCTGCTTATCCTGAATATTCTTT
This sequence comes from Begonia loranthoides, assembly GCA_022433065.1. Classification (NCBI taxonomy): domain Eukaryota; kingdom Viridiplantae; phylum Streptophyta; class Magnoliopsida; order Cucurbitales; family Begoniaceae; genus Begonia; species Begonia loranthoides. The sequence goes on along the minus strand of CM039475.1, from coordinate 18,166,911 downwards.
TCTACTTCTTTGTTCCTTAACATTTTTCCTCACTCATGCATGTATGAGTACCACCCCAAAGTGGCACTCCCTACAGGTTCATATTATCATGATGCATGACCATACATTCTCAACCTAACATGATGCATGATGCATTATGCATTATGCATGATGCTTATATCATAACACTAACAATAATTGGGCATGTAAGAAATATAAACAACAGTTGCATTGAAAGTCAAGTAGCTAAAATCGAAGGCATATATGAAGAATAATAGGAATTAAAAGCGCACAATAAGGAACATTTGTATCGAATTGAAACGGCACATGAACAATATAAGACGATAAGGTAACGTGCGACGAATTACAATCAACTAGACATGCTCGTTAAACTAAGCTAAACTGAACATGAAAACATGCTTTAAACAACAAATAACGGAAACATGCTCATATATTGGTAATTGCTTATTCTAGTTGATTAAACATGCTTTCATTCTACTGATTAAACATGGTATAATTAATAGTCTAATTATTATCCTAATTAATTACATACTCAAGTTGATTACATGCTCAAGAAAAGATTACGATTATAACTCTAGTTAGTTACCCTATCAATCACATGCTCATTCTAATTAATTACAAGTTTACATTTCATACTTAGTTCATTACATGCTCAATAAGATGTCACATTTAGTATCAATTTACCTAACCTAGTTAATTAACATGCTCATTGATTATTTAATTAACTACACGCCTAGATTTGTTAATTAGTTAACATGCTAAATTGAATGACAATTAACTAAATTGATTGGCAATTAAACATGCTAGTTATATACAAAATTAAACATGCTCAACTAAGTGGTTAGCAACTATTAATTAAGTAACTAGTTAAACATGTTCAACTAGTTAATATATTGTCATCCTAATTAACTAACATGCTTGACGAAGTGATTAATGACTATGAATTGAACAACTAGCAAACATTAATTAGTTTACATGATTTTGGTTAACTAATTTAGGATTCTAATTGGTTAACATCTAAACATGCTTGGCCTAGTTGATTATTATACTTATTAACAACATGGATATCCAACAAGGGAATGGCAAAATGATTTACGACGGCACAAATAACATAATTTAATGACAGCAAGTAATTTAAGCAGTGACCATTCATCAGTGCAAACTTTATGCATTCGTTGCCCTTTTAACATTCAGCTTTTCTTTATAAAACAATGCATTTAATCACTAAACAGAGCATTTACCACAAGCATTTATCACAATCACAACCTTTATCTCTGTCAAGTAACACATTCATAATAAGGGGAATAAGCTAACAATCACCATTATCAAAGGAAATTCATGCTAGTTAAAGAAAACAACTAACAGTCAACAAGGAATTAACATGGAATTACCAAAACTACAAAGCACTAACAAACTATCCTATTCATTAACAAAGGGACACACTCACACACACACACACACTTGTGGTGCAGGGCCTCAAAATGGCCAAGACACACCCAAATTCCTTACCTCGAACTTTATCACGTGTCGATGTTTAACCGTTATCCTTTTCTTCTCCTTTCGATACCATTTTCAGAGATGACCCCCTTGCACAATGACCAATTCAGCCCACGGTTCCTATCTCACACAATCTCACTCCCATTACTGCCACAGTTCAGAACCTTAAACTATAATCACTCTACATCCTCACCTCTCACTAAACTCTCTCTCTCTGTTTTTGTTGTAGCCCAATGGAGAGAGTTGCTCTCTGCCAAGGACAAGGGTAGACAGCATAATCTCTCACTCCACACCTGAGGAGTCCTCTTCAAGCCACTTTCTCCAGACAAACCGAACATGAGGAGCTGCACCTTGAGCTCCACTCTCCACTATCACCCATGCTCTATTCTGGGGCTGCACAATTGTCGGCCATCCCTCCATCACCAAAGGCAAAGTGCTACCCCAGCTAGAAAAGCAAATGGTGAGTGGAAGGTAGCCTACAGACCACGGTTTAACTCGATTCGGGTTGAACAGGATCCGATTGCAGCCAGGTCATGGGTTCCACAATGCCACCCGATTCGATCCCCCTACCCTAGGCAAAAATCACAACTGCTGATCGCAAATCAGCACCGTAACGCCTCCAATCGATTACCAAGTTAGAAGAAATGCAAAGGAGGAGGGAAACCATACATCTATTCATCATCGGAAAATGAAACCCGTGGAGGTCCCGATTCTGAGCCCTAGCATGCGAACGTTCCACCGAATGAACCAATGTTGTTCGTCGCCGTTGGACAACACCTCCTCGCTCGTCGTCGCCGTCTCCTCATCGCGGAGCTCGTCTGCTCGCCGTCGCGCTCTCCTGAACGATCGCTCCTTCTCTCACCTCTCTCGTCTCTCTCTTCGGGCTCCCTTACGAAGAATGGCTGAAAGCCATTTTTCTTTCCCCTTTCAAATGGCGTGAACCGGTTCGGGCATAACTGGTTCATGCCCTCCCACATCCCCCCTTAATTTTTCTTTAACCTCATTTAATCAATTTAATCCCTTTTACGATTTAACCCCCAATAATTTAGCCCCTCTCTATTTTTATTCAATGAATTCTTAATTTAAAACGATTATAAGTAATTCCAAACATTATAATTTAATTCATTAAATTAATATATTTAGTTTAACTACGGTAATTTCCTTTTAATCTTAACAAATTCTTTAAAGTAAAAACTCACGAATACGTCCCTGGTAATACCCCGATAATTTCTCAGTTAATCCAATTATTACTAATTACTTTTCAATTATCCTTAATAAATCTCGATATAAAAAGATTAGGTATTACAAAATATAGATCTCTGCTATATTGGGATGAAGTTAGAGAGGCTAAGCTACTCAGTCCCGAGATTGTACAACAGACTACTGAAGCGATGATAGTTATAAAGCAAGGATGCTGACAGCCAAAAGTCGACAAAAGACCTATGTTGATTGCAGGTGGAGAGAATTGTAATTTTCAGTAGAGGATCAAGTCTTCCTAAATGTTTCACCATTCAAGGGAGCCATGAGATTTGGCAAAAAAGGGAAGTTGAGCCCAAGGTACGTGAGACATTTTCCAATAGTTGAAAAGATTTGAGCCACGAGTTACTGGCTAGGACTGCTTGTAACACCCCGTTAATTGAAAAACATTTTTCTCGTTTTAAAATACGTCATAAAAATTTTTCTCTTTCGTTTGAAATTCTTTTTTAGAAGAAAATATACTTCAAAACATAGTTTCCAAGTGTTCTCAACAAAAGTCTCAAAGTCCCTATTACAATGTTTAAAATATTCAAAATACTAACACTAGCGATTACCAAAATACCCCTTCTTTATCAAAATACCAACAATTTCCAAAACTCGTGAGTCACACCCAGCTGATCAATTCGGCTGAAAACACGAGGGGTCATCCTAGAACGTCTCCTCCTCCACTGGTATGAAATCTTCATTATAATAATTACCTACATTACGGGGAAAACAATCAGCCTAACGCCCAGCAAAAATCAGAATTAAAACACAAATGCATATGATGCATGATCACGTGATGCATTATAGAGGAGAACCGTATCTCATTTGTTAACCGGGGCGATGGATACGTCTAGGTCTCGTGGCTCAATCTTATTTCTGGACGAGGAAACACACCAATCGGGGTGTCACCACGAGCCATACCCATTCACTTTTGTTGAAAACACTGAGGATTTCAGAACAAGAAAATTGAGAATCTTATGATTCCCGTGGCTTAATCGTACCTCACGGCCCCCTAATTGGGAGTAGGTGCTCCAATAGGGGTGTCACCACGAGAACCATTCCCAATCCTCCCGAACCCCCACATGAATATTTACATACATTTTTGGATAACATGCAGCATGTGAACAATTTCATAAGTCCTAAGATGATGCATGAATGCCATAAAATAAATCAAAGAAACAATGTACTAAAGCAATAAAATCATGGCAAATATAATTTATGGAATTGTAAGGCATCACAATCTAAAGTCAACATATGGAGTTTCAATTTAAAGACAACACAACTAATGTCATTTCATCTTATTAACTAGCTTTAGTGTTGCAAGGCATTAAGAGTATTTAAGGCATCCTTTTAACCATTACGAGCAAGGTAAAAGCGTGTCCAGATTCAATCAAAAACAGGGTTCAATCTCATCTCTACAAATTTTCCAGACTTAAGACAAACAATTAAATCGTTGGACGTATCCACGATGTTCAGATCATAATTCATAGTGACAATAGTTCAAGTTCTAAGGTCAGATCTAATGAAATCTCTAGGCATGATTTAACTATATCAAATTTAAAATGTCACCCAAGATCCAGGAGTTTGGAGTTTAACATTTACAAATACTCACAATTGACAACAACAAACGTTCATACTAAGCAGATATCAGGCAGTGCATATTCCCCATTCAATCATAACTACGTTAGCATTGATCTCCAGCAGTTGACAATCAAAATTTCCAACAATTCATCCAATTCAGATTTCATTATAGTAACTACAAATTCCTACTAATCATGCTTTTCATTAAATCAACAAATCCACACACAAAACCCATAATGTAGGGTCTCCTTTGGCCAATAAAAACTCTAATTCTTACCTCTAGTTTTCTAGCTCAATATCCAGCAACAATTCAATAGCTAAAAGGAGTTCTCCAATTGTTCAACCCCCAATATTCCTAAACAAAATAACATGAACGGTTAATTTAGTTCCTCATAGTCAAACCTGACTGGAGGTCCATAGTTAACCCAATAAAATTTTCCAACAATCAACCCTTACCTTCCAACTTCACGGTGGACAATTCTTACAAAATCTTCTAGAGTAACACTCCAATTTGTACCACAACTTAACCCACCAAGGCAATGTATCTCACACTCATAGAGTACACTCCCTCACACCACACAGCTACCAAAGTAAGTAATTTACAGGGGACTTACCTCTTATAGATGGAGGGAAGAGAGAGCTACAGCAGGGGATAAGCTGAAGCTGTAGGTTGAAGGCTGACAATTTCTCAAACCAATGAAGGGGAGGTCCATTGAGACAAACCCACATGGAAAGGCTGCCTTATTGATGGGAGAGGCCTGGCATCGCAGCAGGAGGACAGGGGGAGAGAATCTTTGTGTAAAACACAAAATCGTAAGAGAGAGAAGAGAGATTTAAATGGGTTTCGCAGATTTTTCTGACTTTTTGAACGAGGTAAGTCATCCGAGGTAGATTTTGGACAAGAAGGACCCGTCCAAAAACTCACAAAATTTGGTACATATTCGTTTCCTTCTCGACCGCGTCGTCTGCGCCAGATTTCAGACGAGACAAAGGCGTCTGAAATCGTCCAGAAAATCGTATAGATTCAATTCAACAATATCCGCACCGTCCGAGCCCTCGTCTGAAAAATTCCGTACATGTTTTTCCTTAACCTTCACACTTAGATCCATTTTCAATATTAACCCTATACTTTCCAAGCATACTTCAACGCGTACCATTAGGAAATATGATATGATTTGCATATATATATATATATATTAACCATCCAATTTAATGCATCAACAAACGGGAAAAATATATTTTTGGGCTATTGCACTACTAGCCTCAATGGAGGGAATTCATGACGTTTTTCACATATCCATGCTAAGAAAGTGCATAGGAAACCCAAACGAGATTATGGTGTAGGAGGATGTGGAGATCCGACCAATGCTATGTTACGAGGAGCAACCTCTTCGAATTCTGGATTCAGCAACAAAAACGACTCGATGCAAACAAATTTCGCTAGTAAAGGTGTTATGATGAAATCACACTCTAGAAGAGGCGACGTGGGAGAGAGAAGACATGAGGACTAGACATCCAAAATTATTCATGTAACTAAAATTTGAAAAAAAAATAAATTTATAAGGGAAGGGTTGTAGTGACTGGAATTTTCCTAAAAAGGATTTAAAATATTTAATTATGTTTATGTAATGTAATGAGATATGTTAGTCTCCATGTGATGACTTGTGATTTATGACCTGTAGAATTGAGATAGTGATTAAGGCATTTTGTAGTATATTGGATTGAAATAATAATTTAAGATATGTTATAGCCTGTGGAATTTAGATAATCGACATGTTGTGTTGAGTTAATGATTTAGGTGTTTTATAGTTAATGGAGTTGAGATAATGGTTTATGATATTTATGGTCTATTGGTTTGAATTAATGACTCATGTTATTTTTAGTGTGTTGTATTGAGATGGTGGTTTCAGGTACATGGTTTGGTGAATATTGGTAGACAAGAAGGAATTGGAGTGTATTTTATGTTTAAGGAATGGTGGAAGGCTATACAGTGAGGGAGATGGGGAATTATGGCGATAAGGAGGATGTTCGTTAAGAAGAATTTTAAAATGAATTCCGCAAAAACGGAGGTGTCCGCTAAAAGCAAGGTGTTCACGGTATGGATGACATCATTTAACAAAGACCGTGTGTCATAGTGAATAGTGAAGTTGCGGAAAGGAACGTGTCCATATATAAGGATGCTTTCGCAAAAGGAAATTTGTCCGCAGTGGATTAATGGAACAAATAGAACATTGTTGTTTGGGGGAAGAGTCTGGTAACGAGGATCTATGGAAAGGAACATGTCTGTAGCAAATAGTGGAACACGTGAATGTCATCGTTTGGGCAAAGAATCCGCTAAGGAAGAGGATCTGCGGAAAGGAATGCGTTCTTGCTGCGTAAGTGGAACGCACAAAACACTATCGCTCTTATGAAGTGTTTGCTAAAAAGGGAATTCACAAAAGGGAACGTGTCCACGACGAGTAAGTGGAACGAACTGAATGTCATCATTCGGATGAAGAAATTTGATTTAGACAAAGATTTGTTGGAAGGAACATGTCCATGGCATAAAGGAAGAACGAGTAAAATATCATCATTGGGATGGAAGTACGTTGCAAATGAGTGATCCACAGAAAGGAACGCATCCGCAACTGGTGGGTAAACACAAAACTTTGTCCTTTGGATTAAAGATTCTCAAAAATAGTGTGCATCACAGAAGCATAGGTATTTGTCAACACCTTAGCCACAAGTATAAAAAGGGGGATTTATGAGAAACCTGAATTGTTTTATTGATGTAGGCGATAGTAATATTGTCTTAAAAAATCTAGCTAGGAAAACAAGGTGTTTGGGGAAAACAAGGCAGAGTTGTGAGAAGGCTAACCTCCATTAAAGAATTCGAGGTAAGTAGTGTAGTGCGTGCATGGCTTTCAGGTCTACAACACAAGGTGCTAGGTGAGGTAGTTGTAAGAGTTGTTCTTATAATTATTAACTGTTAGTTGCTAACTGTTAAACTATGATGATATAAGGCTATTATCGACTCCTTTATTGTTATTGGTTATATGTTGTCTTGAAGATTAATGTAGACTGTAGTATGCCTGGTTAGAATGATATGCTTAGTTAGATGATGTTTTCCCTTCCTGTACAAGGACTATGCTTCGAGGACCTATATATGCTATTTATGATGTTTGTGCTGATGAAATATGGGTTATAATGTTATCGTGGTTGAGACAATTTGCATAATATATATTGATGTCTTATGCAACTATTGATGGAATTGATATTGATGGTTATGTTTGTTGTGACTGCATCACGTTCATGAGCATTTCCATGCATCATGAAATTGTTTCTATGAAAGAACCGAAAATGAACTTTTCATGCATATGTTTTATGAAAGAAAAGAATGAATGAATGAAATGATGAAAACAAATGTAGCTTTGGCAATTAAGTATCTATGTAACTTTGGGGGTTTATCCCCCAATGTATCTTTGGTGGATGTGTTCTCCAATGTAGCTTTGGTGGAATTGTTCTCTAATGATTTAGCTTGGTGCCGAATTCCAATGGTAAAGACAAAATGAATGAAATGGATAATGTAAAATGAAAGAGAACCTATAAATGCTTTCTATAAACAACATGTGCATCATTAATATTTTCATAATCTCATACATTACTTGCTAAGTCTTAGATTTATAGATGAATCTTGTGTTGTAGGTGAGAAAATTTTGGAAGAGATGTTCAGTGATGTACTACAAATTGAAGGGGCATGAAACAAGCCAAGTTTTTATTTCCTTTAAAAATATCGTGAAATTTAAAATTTTTCTTTTTATAAAAACAGTGGAAGACTTTTCTTTCGTAAAACCCGATCGTTAATTTCTTTACTTAAAACATTTTTCTAAATTGCAGCGGAAGTAATCAAGAACATAATTTAATTATATTAAAAAACATTCTACCATTCGTTTTCACTTAACTTCTTTTAGACCAGCCAACCACAATACTCGAGTGTGTAAATCCTTCATTAATTGCTGCAAACATGTTCTTGTACATATACCTACATCACGGGAAAAACAATGAGCCTAACACCCAACAAGAATCAGAATGGAATGCAATGCTAATGCTTATGCATGATCATGTGATGCATTACAAAAAAGAACCACATCTTGTCTGTTAATCGGAGAGATGGATACGTCAATTGGTCAGATGGCTTAACCGTATCTCCAACAAGGAGACACACCAATAGGGGTGTCATCACGTGCTGTATCCATACACTTTTGTTGAAAACATTGGGAATTTCCGTACAAGAGAAAATGATCATAGGGTCCATGTGGCTTTACCATAACTCCACTCCCTACGTGGAAGTAGTTACCCCATTGGGGGTGTCACCACCGATGGACCATCACCAATTCTCCCGAACCCCCACATGCCTATTTGCATTTATTAGGTGTGTCATGCAATATGCTAACGAATTCATAAACCCAAAGTATGATGCATGAATGTCATGTATAGTTCACAAGTATATGTACATAGAATACAAGTCAAAGGTTAAATATAACAATAGAGTTATGGCCATTCATACTAAATTATTTGTTTACATTAACCTAATGGTTTCTTAGCAATGTACAAAGCATAAATTCAAGGTGTTATAGATTAGGACAACCATTTACTAGCCAATTTGTATTTTCAACTCTTAAGAGGAATTTATGCTTTAGTGTCCGGATTCAATTCATGTTAATCTCACCCACAAATTCTCGATTTAATCCCTATCATCGAGCATTTTACTATGACCAATATTTAAATTTAACAGTCCATGATATCAAGTATAAGTAGAGCAATTATTTATGGTACACCACAATCCAGGCTTACATATCTAAAAAAATCCAGATCTAACAGTCCATAATATCCACATTTAACAACAAGAAATTAAAACAGTAATCCCATCCAATTATTGCTATCATTCTCAGCCAATAATTACACCAATAAAAACATTCATCTAGGTCGACAGAGTAGGGATTATTTCCCAAGTGCACAACATGTATTCCAACTCTTATACGAACAGTTTTTCAAATCAATAGGACACAATAGAATTTAACAATCCAACAAGTCAAGAGTATATTTGACCCGTAATAAGAAAAGCCAAAACTTGAATATTTCATGTTGTATACATAGCTCTCATCCAATTAAATTCGCCATTTGCCTAATAGCATGATGTTAAACCTCAGCAGGAAACTCAAGGCAACAGTCCATATTTTGCAACAACAATCAAAGTAGAAATCAAACAATCCAAACCCGTGATGTAGGGTCTCCACTGGCCAACTAACATCCTAATTCTTACCTCTTGAAGATCTCTTCAGTGATTTCCTAAGTTGCAGCAATTTCAGAGCAATGTCCAGGGGACACCAAACGGAGGCTCACTTCACTTTCCTCTTAATTCACAGAATGTTTCTCACACTCCAAAAAAAAATGGAGCACTCACCTTACACTTCATTCACAAACTCGCACGGTAAGAGTCCAGACACACCTCACACCCATCATCTTATAGACGGAGGGAGAGAGAGAAAAATGAACCCACGTGAAGTCTGAAGAAACTAGACTGAAGGAACAATCACCCTCTTCTATGGAGTGTGGTCCATTGGGAGAGGACCACGTGGAGAGCTCCTATCTTCTTGGGGGAGGGATCCACGTCGTAGAGGAGAGAAAAGTCGAATGAGAAAATGGGAAGAAGGAGAGAGAGAGTGTGTGTGTCTGATAGAAATGGTTTCTTGGTTTAAATTGATTTTTTGGACGAGGGAAAGCATCCTTTCCTTGTCCGCGTTCGTCTGAAATCTCCATTTCCCAGATAGAGTTGCGTTTTTGGACGAAGGAAGGTGTCCTCGCCTTCGTTCGAAACTGTGCAAAAATTGGTCGGATTCAAACTCTCTGTGTCCGCTATCGTCCGCGCTCGTCCTGACCTCGTATGAAATCTCATGTTACAAGTGGATGATGAATTTGGACACGAAGCCTTGTCCTGCATCATTCCAAAATGCTGGGAATGACCTAAATGCGTTTCCAGACAAGGCACCTTAACTCAGCATTGATCGCGATTGACCGAAATGTGTAAAAATACAAATCCATGATAATTTTTCCATTTAAATATATTCCAAAATATTTTTTTCATCAAATAAATTCTTATAAATTATATTCTAACAAATACGTTCTTAGTAATGCCCTTAATTATTTTCTAATTTATCCTTATTAAATTCACTATAAAGGTTGGGGTATTATAAGGCATGTCTATGATGAGAACTTGTTGTTGGGATTCTTTGAACATGGGTCAAAGCCTATGAAATGATGACTTTAAACTTTTTTTTTAGACAATGTTGTCTTAAGTCAAAGGATTTGATTATGGTTTTAAAGGATTTTGGATATAGTTTTTAAAGATGAAACTATGTTTTAAATTGGTAAAACTTAAAAACCTTCTGCAATATTTATTTTGTAAATACATGATTTTCATTAGTTAATTTAAAGGCATATTTTAATTATTGTTAATTAAAAAAACTACAAGAAATTGAAATTTACTACAAAGGGACATTACAACAGACGTCCCTCAAGTCTCATTTAAAATAGCATTGTGCCTTGCACAAGATTCCCTTCAACATAACATTGAAGGACATTCATCCAATCATTCAACAAGCAGAAACCTTCCTCCGCGAGCTCCTTTGGAGGATGTCCATCCTCCATCCTAGCCATCTAGGATAATCGTCCTTTCATCCCACTAGCATGAACCTTTGTCCATCGGCGCCATTGGAGGATATCCATCCCTCCATCCCAACCGTCGATTATCATCGAAGGACGTTTGTTCCTTCATCCAACAAGCATAAACCATTGTCCGTCAATGTCTTTGTCCCTTCTTGGACCTCCATCCTTAATGCAGAATGTTTTTCTTTTCATCCAGCGTCCAACATGGACACCCTTTGGACGTCCCTCAACCTTACGATGGCCCCAAGGCTAATCTATTGGATTAGCCTTGGATGTCTCTCGTCGTCGAAGGACATCTGTGGTTGATCCTTGAACATCTTTGGACACTTTTAAGCGAAAAATATAAATGTGATATTTTTTACGAAAAAAATAATTGTGATGTTTGTCTTCTTCATTTTTATAGTTTGAGATTTTAGTTATTCTCAACAAAATTTTAAGGTGCATCTTAGGGATGATTCTCAAAGTTTAAGGTTAATATAATTAGAAAAAAGAATAAAAAGGGTAGTTTGGATAATAAAAAGAAAAGGAAGAGTAAAGTATGAAGAATGAGAATATTAAAAGAAGGGAACGGCGCTGTCTGTCCTTTCCGATAAGCCCGGTGGTTTGAGCTAAAGAGGGAGAAAGAGAAGACTCCTCTCTCTCTCTCTCTCCGCGGTCACTTCGAATCTCGAGCTCCATTCACTTAGTGATTATAAAGAATTTCACTTTCTTCCTTAATCTTTATCTCCATCTCCGTTTTGCCTCTCACCTTTTCAGTTTTTTCTCTTCTTTCTTCAATTTCTGTCTCTTACATCACAACCCCAGTTCATTCATAGCAGCTCTACATCAAGCTTCTGAAAGTTTCTTCTCTCTAGGTTTAAGACGGAAGACGAAGACAACGAAGAAAAGTAGAACTACTGGAGGAGGCGATTGCAATGTGTAGGTGATTTTTTTTGTTTTTATAAAAGATACAATTTGCAGAAAACTTCTCTTAAAACGCTTACTGTTTTGCGGAATTTCTCTGTTTGAGAAGAATTTATTCTGAGATTTCCCAAAAAAAATTGCAGGTTGAATATAGTTCTTCTGGGTTGATATAAGGAAGCACAAGAGCACAGATCTTGAATTCACCAACACAGAAAAGCAGCTGCCAAAAATCTAGGTTGCTTCTCGGAGCTCAACACCTGTCAGCCAATCCCGAATTCAAAGAAAAATTAATATTTGTTTTTGAGGATAATATGGACTATTAATTCTTTTTTCTTCTTAACCTTGATTATCAGTCTGCCAGTTTAAGGCCAAAATTTTTTTTTTAAATACTGGGAAGAGTGCTCATCTTCTAGCTCAGATATCTCTTACCCACCATTATTGAACACTTGACCACTTTTTTTTTTTGCTTCCTGGGTAGTAGAAAATCTTAAATCGATGAATTTAAAGTTTATGAATCTCGTTTTTACTTTCTCCGATCCTCTTTCAAATGGGAAGCATCTTCTGGTTTGAGTTAGATTTTGAGTTTCTTTTGATTTTTCCAAAAGGATTAACAGTTTTTTTTTGTTGTTGCAGAGATGATGAAGATGGCGATGCAGGCAGAGAAAGTCTGAGATTAATTCTGCTAAACTGCAAAAAGCCTAAACAAGAGGTTCCTGACTTTGGGTATGATATATCAAAGCGTATAAAGGAAAACTTTTTAATTATAACACTGCCAAACCACTCTGCATTATAGTCATCAATATGCAGAGGACGCTGCAACCCCACCTGCACTCTTCTTTCTCTCTCTAAACATTTTCTCTCTCTGCCTCCCACAAGATAAGGAGAAGCCAAACGATGAGTCTTTGTTAGAGAAAAGGAATGAGAGTTGTGGTATGGAGATGGTGGATATTCAACGGTCTTGCAAATTTCCCAGGATTAGAAATGGAGGAAAAGTTTCTAACCGGATGGGGGAGGACGAAGAAGATGGGGAACGGAAAAGAAAACCCGCCACAGACGGCGGTTTGAACAGCCTTCGTGGGTGGCAGCATTCGAGGATTATTAGGGTTTCTCGAGCTTCCGGAGGAAAAGATGGGCACAGTAAGGTCTTGACGTCGAAAGGATTGAGAGATAGGAGAGTTCGATTATCCGTCGCTACAGCCATTCAATTCTACGATCTTCAAGATCGATTGGGCTACGACCAGCCTAGCAAAGCTGTAGAGTGGCTAATAAAAGCTGCTTCTGACGCCATATCCGAGCTTCCTTCGTTGAACAGCTCGTTTCCCGAAACTTCAAAGCAAATCAGCGATGAAAAAACGGCACAAGGGTTCGATTCTGCAGAGGTGGATTTTGATGGAGAGCTGAATTTTAGTCAAAGCCATACCCAGCACCTTTCTTTGTCCAAATCTGCCTGTAGCAGTACTTCTGAAACGAGCAAAGGGTCTGGATTATCTCTTTCTCGGTCCGAAATTAGAGTTAACAGAGAGAAAGCGCGAGAGAGAGCTAGAGAGAGAGCAGCAAAGGAGAAGGAGAGAGAAAAGAATGAGAACTCCATTACCCTAAACGCCTCTTTCACTGAGCTGCTCACTTGTGGAATTGGTTCTGTTAATACTGCAACCAGTCCTTTGGATTACTTCGCCTCGCCGTCTTCGTCAAGAACTCACCAGTCTTCTGGGTTTTCCAGCCAAATCCATTTGGGAAATTCGCTTCACATTCCCCCATTTCAACTAATTTCAACTGATAGTAATCACGGTGAGTTGCAGCAGTTCTGTGTTCCTGACGGTCAATTTCCAGCGTCCGGAAGCCAACAAGGCGGCGCTGGAGACTATAATATCAACTTTACGATCTCATCTTCCGGTCTTGCTGGTTTCAATAGGGGGACCCTTCAGTCCAATTTACCTCATTTCCAGAGGTTTTCTCCTGTGGAAGGAGCCAATGTGCCATTCTTCATTGGAGCGGCTGTCTCAGCCTCTCCGATGATGGAGAATTATTACCACCACCATCATCAGTTCTCTGACGGCCGCTTTCAACTCTGCTACGCTGACGGAACTCGGCTTTCAGAGCAGAAGGGAAAAGGAAAGAACTGAAAAAGTATATTTCCATGCAGCTCAACTTCTTTCCAGTAAGTTTCAATCGGATGCATCGTCTTTTTATCTTCAGCTTTATTAATTCCATCGTCAAACTCTGATTTTTGTATGAAATTGTTCATTTCTTAGTAATCGTTACCAAAAAGAAAGCATTCCATGAAATTGTTTTCCAGAAATTTTATTTAAATAAAATGTCTGTTGCCATGTGTCATTCATCTTCTTCGCAAAAATGCCATTTGTTTCTTCCCAAGCGTCTAAGCTTGATTTAGACAAATGGCAGCCCATAGTTGTTATAATATTGCTTTTGGCTGTTCTTGTGCTGAACCTGTGTAGACAATTCTTTCCATAATTTAAGCCACTGAACGGAAGGAAGAATCTTCTCTTTCAAAAACCAAAAAAAAGAAAAAAGAAAAAAGGAAATAAATTTATTTTGAAAATGTTAATTTTTAATTTAGACAATTTAAAAATAACTGTTTTTGTTGGAGCGGGTGGCGCTCTCAGAAGAATAAGTTGGAGCTTCTAAGACTTTTCAAGATAATGTCATTATTGATGGGAACTTTACATTCGCTGTGGTTGAGTTTGCGATGTTCTACCTTGTGTCGCCTCAAAATCATCACTCTAAATCCTTACACGTACTCGTATGCACAAGCTATTATCTGTTGTAGTTGAACTTGTCAAATTGTGTGGCATTTTGTTCATGCATGTACGCATGGGGTCATTCTTATGACCAACCACCCAAGCATCACAAACTCACTCGTTGCATAGTCCTCGTCACCCATGAGAAAATTGGTACACCAAGTTATTGAATCTGATACCTAATCAAGGTTTTAAGCTCTCAAGGAAGCTCCGTTCCCACAGCACTCCCGTAATCTTCCCTCCATCTAACTTCAAGTAATTTAAACCTCTAAAATAATAGACAATAGATTAGCTTTAATTAGTTAAAAGAGGAATAGGATTTCTATCAAATTCCTTAACCCTCCAATGCTATGATTTTAATTTTATCAACCCCTACACCATGTGTACAAACACACGAAAAGCATCACATGGATTAGCATTTTATAGCTTTACATACTTGTTTATGATGGAGGATCATAATTTACTCTAACATCAACACATTCTTCTCTTAACAGAAAATTGAAGACTTAATTGCACCAGTAGAAATTCTTAATGTTGTACTTGATTGATTGATTGATTGTAATAGAAATAATTGTTATTTTTAGGGTAAATGACAAATCAACCATCGTGGTTTCTGGTCAATGACAAGTCGACCACTATGGTATTTTTTTAACAAGTTGACCACTGACGTATGGGAAATGACAAACCCAACATCACAGTCACGTTCTCCGTTAACAAGTTGACGTGAGACACGCGGTGTGTTGAGACTCCAAAGACACCGCGACTAAGTGTTTTCGTCTGCAAACAATTCAATTATCATTTGCAGTGTATTAAGCCTAGACAGAAAACGCAGGCACGTAAGAGAGAATATTGTCGCAGCGTTCATCGGCATCTGAGAAGAAAGACACTGCGGCGTCTGGGAAAATGCCCAAAATCTCAAGACACCGCAAAAACTACGGTGGTGTCTTTGACCAAGACACCGCAAATCTACGGTGTCTTGGTGCAAGACACCTTAAATGAGGTGTCTTGGTCAAAGACACCTCAAGATGAAGTGTCTTTTCTGCAGTGTCTTGCACTAAGACACCACAGTTTTGCGGTGTCTTGAGTCAGACAGCGAAAAACTGCAGTGTCTTGAATCAAGACACCGCAAGAAATTGCGGTGTCTTGAGATTTTGAGCATTTTTCTTTCCAGACGCCGCAGTGTCTTTCTTCTCAGACGCCGATGAACGCCGCGACAATATTCTCTCTTAGGTGCCTGCGTTTTCTATCTTGGCTTAATACACTGGAAATGATAATTGAATTGTTTGCAGACGAAGACACCGAGTCGCGATGTCTTTGCAGTCTCAACACACCGCGTGTCTCGCGGTGTCTTGAGACACCACGTGTCTCACGTCAACTCGTTAACTGAGAACGTGACTGTGATGTTGGGTTTTTCATTTTCCCATACGTCGGTGGTTAACTTGTCAAAAAAAATACCATAGTGGTTGACTTGTCATTGACCAAAAACCACGATGGTTGATTTGTCATTTACCCTTATTTTTATATAAATCAAGGACTTCAAAATTACTGAAATGAAATTCTTGATGTTCTTGTCTGTCACGTCTCTAAGAATGCCAGCTGACTCATGTTTTTGATTCTTGTATGTGTTTTTAGCAGTTAATTACTGGTTCTAACACTTATTCATGAGAATGTTACATTTGTTTTGTCCTAGAATGAAGTTTTACGACCATGAGAATGGAGAAGTGAGAATGTACTGAGAATGAGCTGAACCATTGATTATATTAGGGTTTAGTGTAATTTGGTTTCGGCCTTCCTGTAGGATTAGGGTTTCCAATTTTAGTATAACTAGGGATTCCTTTATGTCATAAATATATGTTTGCGCCGCAAAGCTCATTGTACCAATTTCTATTAGTGATTTCTCTCCTCTGCCCGTGGTTTTTTCCCATCTTGGGCTTTCCACGTAAACTCAGTGTCCATTTTTTTCTCTTTCTTTTTTTTGATTCTCGTTCGTTATTTCAAAAATTAGTATTAGAGCGAAGTTGAAGGTTTCTGAAAATCGAGGTTTTTCGAGTTATCTGAGGTAGAACGAGTTAGTAATTTTAGTTTTGGAAAAAGAAATTGAAAAAGAAAAAAAATTTTGTTTCTATTCTCCATGCTCGAAGCCTTGCCCGAGGAAGCCTTTCCTGTCCGCGATCTATCTTCTTCTCCAGCTGCTTCTTCCGCGGTGTTCTCCACGAAGATGAAGAACAGAGGAGTGCTGCCCACAATTTCTAAGAATAGAACAGCGGGGCATCGAAGAAACTCTGTTGCCTGTCGCCGTCCATTGCCATTGAAGAATCAGCCACCCGCTGCGTTCATCGCCTGAGAAAGGAGGGCCTCTGTCGAACAGATCTTTGATTTCTCTGTGCGCCACAATAGAAGTGTGCGAGTTTCCGTCCACCAATCTCCAGTCGCTGCTCTGAATACAGAGTTGTCAGCCAGTATACGGTTTGACCCACCATTGATCTCTCCGCCAGAAGTCGCTCGTTGCATTCTTCATTGCCGACCGATTCCGCTACATCATAGTGAACAGCTGATTGTTATCTTGAAAATTGCTGAATTTTGATATTGCAGAGTTGGATAGAATTTTGACATAAAGTTTTATTTTTGGATTTATTTGAATTTTTGTGGGGATATTCAAAATTATTTTGGAATATTTTTGCGGTCAAATTTTGATTTTTTGGGTTCAGATTTTTGGGGAAAAGTTTGAAATTTCTGTTGAGAGATAGCTTCTATGAAATATGAAATTCCGATATTGAATCGGAATACGAGATTTCTGATATGGCAAGTAAAGATGCGAGATGTTCTTGCTCAAATGGAATTGGATAATACGTTATTGGACCGAGGAGGAAAAATTTCTGAGGGACAGAAAAGCGAATCTTTGATCCGTCTTCATTTATCAAATGCAGTTTTAGAGGATGTGTTGAAGGCGAAATCTGCTGTTGAAATATGGACAAAATTGGAAGAATTGTGCATGCATAAAACCCTGACGAGTAAGCTACATTTAAAGCAATGGTTATATTTTCATCATATGGGAGAAGAAACTTCGATTGAAGAACACTTGATTGCATTTAAAGAAATTGTTTCGGATTTGGAAACAATGGAATGCAAATATGATGAGGAAGTTTGGGTTTGATTTTTTTATGTTCATTGTCTGCATCGTACAATATTTTTTGGGATACTATTCTGTATAGCCGTGACAAGTTGACTCTGAAAGAGGTCTACGATGCTTTGCTTTCAAAAGAAAAGATGAAGTTCCTTGTAGTTGGATCTGGAGCTCAAGGAGAGGGATTGACTACTCGGGGTAGAACATCAAAAATGTCCGATAAAGGGAACAGTAACAGAAAGGGTTCAAGAGGCAGATCAAAATCTTGGAATAGAAACAAAGTTTGTTTTTTCTGTCATAAAAAGGGGTATATTAAATATGAGTGTTATAAATTACAGAACAAAAGAAAAGAGGAAGCAGATCAGAAGGGAAAACAACCAATGAATTCTGGTGAAGAAGTTGTCACCGAAGAAAACGATTGTGAATAAGGAGGAAATTTTCTAGTAGTGTCTAATGGAAACTCAAAGTCATCCAAGGAGTGGATTCTGGATTCAGCATATATGTTTCATATGTGTCTCAATAAAGATTGGTTTTCAACATATGAGCCTGTGTGAAAAGGTGCAGTATTGATGGGAAATAATTCATCGTGCAAGATAGCAAGGATTGGTTCGATCAAAATTAAAATGTATGATGGAGTTGTCAGAACACTTAGTGACGTGCGACATGTTCCCGATCTGAAAAGAAATTTGATCTTGTTAAGTATACTTGATCTGAAAGGGTACAGGTAAACCGGTGAAGGTGGAGTTTTGAAGATCAGTCGTGGTTCTCTTACTATGATGAAATGGAAAAGAAAATCTAGAAATTTATATGTTCTGCAGGGATCTACAGTTGTTGGGGATGCTGTAGTTAGTACTTCATTGTCAGATGAAGATCTTACCAGATTATGGCATATGCATCTGGGGCATATGCTCAGTAATGAGCCTAATGCTCAGTAAGTGATAGAATGAAATGCAATACAGATGTGATGAATGATCATGCGATGCATTATAGAAAAGAACTGTATCTTTTCTATTAAGCCAAGAGTCAAGATACATCTGATAGTCATGTAGCTATCCGTCACTCCTACATGGAGATACATCCTATGAAATCACTACCATGACCGTTACTATACTCTTTTGTTGAAGACGTTTGGAATTTCAGTACAAGAGAAGATGATACATCCTGTGGTCAACGTCGTTAAACGTCACTCCGATGGGGAGATACATCCTATGATGTCCCTACCAATGGATCATCACCAAATCTCCCGAACCCCCACACGCTGATTTATATATAATAAGTATGTCATGCAATATGTTGGTGAATGCATACAATCCTATCATGATTATATAAATGTCTAATAAAAATATCATTAAAAGAACCAAAATCTAGTAAACATACAACATACAATCCTAATTCTTGTTATGTAGGGTCAGAAGACCAAAGCACATGCATATCAACTTACCTGTAGTCCGTGGCGCGTTTAACACTTTATTCTTTTCCCGTTAATACCTTCAAAATGATTAACATTTATTTATAAATATATTTAATAATTACGAATCCCAACTT
The DNA here is from genome assembly GCA_022433065.1 of Begonia loranthoides. Lineage (NCBI taxonomy): Eukaryota > Viridiplantae > Streptophyta > Magnoliopsida > Cucurbitales > Begoniaceae > Begonia > Begonia loranthoides. Next base: position 18,147,555 of record CM039475.1, on the reverse strand, counting down.
TGATACCGTTATTCTTCGTTTATTCATTTAATAATACATTTCTCTTGATAATGGCCACCATAAATTAACCCAATAGCTTATCCAACAACAACAGATTAACCAACCGATTTCAACATATTAACGTTTCCATTACTAAAAGCATAGAGTCATTTTCTTCATTCATTTACTTAGCAGGATTTACAGTCCAAATATCATTTAGGTCACTTATCAGAATAATAGATCGAAATCCAATCAGTAACAGTTATCCAATGACAATGACTACGAAACACATATTTACAGTTGTCCAAACGATAATCAACAGAGGTCATTTACTAATCAACTAGACACCAAGACTAAATCCAAACAACTACCATAACAAGGAAGCAAGGATGTAATAGAGTGTATCATTCATGGCATTTCATATCAAGCAACAAGGTATCAGAAGGATAAACTTAATCGATAGAGTATCATCCAAATAGCAGCTTAACCAACCCATTTTTTCAGTAGCATTAACAAATAGAAATAACAGGAATAGTCCCTCCAAGCATAACATCCAGTAATATCTAGCCAACAGTAACCCAAAATGTATAACACAAATATCTCAACAACAACATTCGGCATAACCAAACAACACAACAGTGTATTGCACCCATTTTTCTGTCATTTTCTATAGTCCACTCTTCATATAAAACACACAAGAAAAATGAAGGAATAGTTCTCACCATAAAGACCCAAGAGCAGGAAACAGGTTAGCTCCCCTATTTTCATTCCTACATAGACACTTGGCCATCATTCCATCTCCAACTCTTCTTCACTTGGAAAGCACTCACTGTCCCTCACTCATTTTCCTCAGTTCTCAATTCTCTAGAGAGGAGTTCTATATAGGTAGAGAGGAGACTTCAACGTTGATGGGAAAATCACCCACTTCAAGAAGGGTGGTCCACACATATTACACCACGTGGAAAACTTGCTATCTATCTTGGGAGAGGGAGAAATTATCAGGCAGGCGAGAAAGAAGTAAACCGGTTCCACTGTGGAACCAACAGAACTGGACTTGAACATCAAGCCGCAGCAATCGCTTGTGTAACATCCCATTACCTTTTTCCGTATAAAATTTTTCTTTTCTTTAACACCATTGTAAAACCATTGCATAATAGAACACCAGAGTAATAAACAACGAAAATCTTAATCTTACAAAACATACAGCGAAATCTTTTACAATTTAAACCAAATCCATTGTTTAAATAAACATTTAAATATACACATTAACTTAAAACATTTATTTGAGCTCATAAAACACTTAAAAGCCTTTTTAAAACATTTATTCCTTTCCGTGAGCCATAACCACAGGTCAATGTCGCCAACAACACAAACGTCCACACAACAATACTCCATCAGCTACATCATTTAACAACTTTATCCATTCATCGGCTCCTTACCTACATCAATGGGACCTAACTATGAGCCTAACGCTCAGTATGTGATATAAACATAAAACATGAATTTCACATACAATTTCTATAACATATCATAAGGTTTTCTGTTTTGTTTCTCTTTTACTATTCATGTCTTTTATCGTTATTTCGTTTGCTTATATGTCGGGCGTATCAAACCAGACCATACAAACATCCGTTTATTGTTTCTGTCTTTTATTGTTTATATGCTGGGCGTAACAAACCGGACCATACAAACATCTATGTCAGGCGTAACAAACCCGGACCACAGTCGTCTATCTTTGGTTTCTGTGTCGGGCGTAACAAATCGGTCCACAGAAACAGCTATGTACATATCTTACTATTTCATTAAGTTATCTCATATTATTTCAGTCTTTTATTGTTTATGTACCCGATGTATCAAACCGAACTACACAAACATCTCTGTCGGTCATATCAAACCAAACCAAAGTTATTACTTATCTTGATTTATGTGCCGGGCATAACAAAACGAACCACAATTGTTTACGTATATTCATTTTTGTGTACTTTATGATTCCATGTCTTAACGTTGTTGTGTACATACAATCCTATCTAACGTGTTCCTTAATCGTATCCTTAAAACGTGATCCATCTTATCTAAGGAATTGAACTTAAATCTAATAAACATCCAAACAAATAATATACGTTTCCATACAATAACATAACTTATACATTTAGTAAACAAACATCAAACAAAACTCTAATTTTCAGTGATGTAGGCCCTTTTGGACAAAGCACATGCAATAGCACGTACTTGAAATCCTTAGCTTTAACGGTTTAACACTTTAAGTTTCCTTCACAAAATCTATCCATTATTAATACATATAACTAATAATAATTACTTTCCAAAAATAGAATCCCCTAGCTAAGTAACATACTAATCCCCTTAGCTTCAACTAACATGCCCATACTTCCATAATAGATGACTTTCTATTATATTAAACTATCAAAGAACCTTATCACTTTATCCAACAATGATAACCCTTATATACTACTCCCTTACGGTCATGATCAATAATAATATTATCAAAATAATCCCACTTAACAACTACTAATCACTTCTTCAGATCCATTAATTAACATGTTAAAAACAACAAAAGAACACATACCTCTCCACGATTGTCTACTGTATCAAGAACAGTGAAGACACAATAATTCACAACTCTCTCTTATTGTCACCTTCTTTTCATCAAAACCTCAACAGACCCAAAATTCTCATGGCAACACTCACAGATTTCTCATCTTCAAGGTAGCACACTCATCATTGACCAATGAAGCAACTTCTCTCTCTCAAACCATTCTCTTTCATTTTTCCTTTAAATCTCCAGAACTCCTCACACTCATCTTCCAAAAACATAGAAGCATAATATACAAAACCTCTTATTCTAGAAGCAAAGCCTCACTCAACATTCCGGTAGAGCTTCCACAGTGTCTTCACCTCCCAAATTAACGTAGCCAATCCTCCTATATATAGGCAACACATATGACTCTTCATCGTCTGCCGCGTGAAGATAGAAAGCCTAGCTTCATCAATGTCCAACAACCCCTTTGATGTCCTAACGTATATAACGTCAACCTCCTCAGCTTCAGACACATTTAACCATGTCTCCTTTGATTCCTAGACGTTCCAGGCAATGGCTTGCTTCATATCTCATCGGTTAAAACACTCCAGAATAATCATCAATAAATGGCGGATGATCACGACAGTTGATCACCTCCATGACGAACTACCGCCACTAACAGCCACACATTTTTCCTTCAGAATTTATCCATTTTCACACCGGTCGATGTCGCCAGTCGATCGACACTCCCTCTATCGACCGCCCGATCGGCCGCAATTCCAAATGAAATGATATACGCATTGTTTTAGATTATCATTATTTACGTTATTTCCTTTAACGTAATATATGCATGTCTCCTATATATATATAACCCTAATCTAATGTCTTTTACGTATTTGAAATATCTTCCATACCACTTCATCTTCACATTATCCTTCATTAAATCCAATATGTCCTAAAGTATTATAAATCTTATACTTTTAACTAACTCTCAATCTTTACAATATCCAAATACATCCAAATATATTTCTTCTTACTACCTCTACTGACTATCAATCCAATTGATATCGTCCAATATAACTTCACGTATCATCACACAATTCTCCAATTGACTTCAATTCTTCTCATAATCTAACTATGAACCTAACGGCGTATCATAACTCACTTATTCCAATTACATTTTCCTTGACCAATATCTTTACATGTCCAACTTAGTTCCAAATATCCCAAAATTAACACGTAAGCTATGTCTTCAGCTCAACGAAGATTTGGGATATTACAGCTTGCCTGAAGTCCCCTGCTAATTTTTGTCAATTCCTCCCAGTAATTCACCACACTAATTCTCAATTGCAGAAACAAATCAAAGCAAATTTGTCCAATTATCAGCAACAAAATCCAACCACTTATCCCGATCGACAATTTCGCAACAACAAATCCAGGCAATTCGTCCAAGCAATCAAAACAACAAAAATACAATGCATAAACCAGTCGAGATGTTTACCTTGGTCGAAAATTATAGCCCCAAATCGCGATTCCAATCGGACCGAACGAACCTATGCCCTAGCCCCGCATGGTTCGCGCCCACGGTACATCCTGCTGACAACTAGCAGCCCGCACACGCCCAAAGTTCGCACTCCAAACCACCCAGAGCCATTGTCGTCGTCTCCTCTCATCGTCGCTGGCTCGTCCCCTCTCAATTTCACTCGATCACGTCTCGTGATCTCCCTCTCGCCCTTGGGTCCTCACCTCTCTCGGGTTCCCTCACTCTAAATCACCTAGCCCTAATTTTATTTTCAGCAAAACCATGTCATTTAACCAACAGCAAACCAGCCAGCTCGAACTGGTTCACCTGCTGAACCGTTTCAGCCCCCTAATTTATTTCCTTTTAAATTTTCCCTTTTAATTCTTAACTACATTTTCCTCAATTAAATTCTCTTTTAATAATTTAATTAAATTATTTCTTTAATTAAGTTATTTTCAACTCAATTTCAATTCCTGATTTATTCCTAATATTGCTTGATAATAATTATCGGCCCAATTTAGTTTCTCAGTTCTATCTTTTAAATTAATTTCCCATTAAATAAATTCTTGATTATTATCCAAATATTCCCCAATTAAATTTCTCATCAATTAAATCTCTCAATTATCCTTAATAAATTATATTACAAAAATCAGGACATTACACTTTGGGTGGATTCACCCCCCAATGGTTGAGTTGCATTCCAACGTCAGATGATTAAGGCTTTGGTGTCAAACTTAAACACATGAACAGAGGCTTGGTGGACTTTGTTCCCATGGTTAAAGGCTTTGAGTGGACTAGTCCCCCAATGGTTGATGTTTGAGTTGAATACCAAAGGTAGAGTAGTAAAGTAAAGATCAAGAAACAGTAAAGGAAAACATAAACAAAAGAAAAAGGTAAAGGAAACAGAAACAGATTTTAAAAAAGCATAGCACGTGCATTTTATAGTTTATTTTATATCACTTGCTAAGCGTTAGGCTCATTAGTTAAATCATGTTGATGTTGGTACATGTACAAGAATAGGAGAACAGGTTAAGGAGCAGTTGATGAAGAATTTTCACACGCAGATCTTGTTGCTGTCTAAGCTAATGGAGTAAAGAAAAGGAATGATTTTGTAAAAGGTTTTGGAAAGTATTTAATTGTAAAAGAAAATAATTGTATTTACTTTCGCTACGATTTGTAAAATGGGTTTTATGAAATAAAAGTCTTTTGTTGTTTTATAAAAGAAAAGTTTTAAATTTTATACATTTTTTTTAAAGTAAAGAAAAACTGGGTTGCTACAGATTTGACCAAAAATCCAATGAGCATTCTACTTCTTCTTTTTCTTGCCCATGATAAGTAGAAAAATCTTGAACAATCAAAATGGTTGAAACTCCATACTCAATGGTCTTACAAAAAAATTTTAAGAATTGAATGTCTTTATGCAAAACAATTGAATATGGTATCCATTGCATCCTCTCCATTTTCTTGAAAATTAGTTTTTCAATAAGATAAGAATCATCCATTACTGTACAAGCTATCTTGGGGAATATTTCAACCACCATCAAGTTAACTTCTTTCTTCCTTGATGTTTGGGTCAGAACAAAAAAAAAAGATTCAAACTAGTCTTTACCCATAGGTGACTTTGAATCAGCAAGGGCATAAAAAATTCATGGAGTTGTAATAAACTCTTAGCCTTTATGCAAATAATTTGTTTCTCTAAATTCTTGTGAACTTCCTTTGTCTTCTTTTTCCCAGTATAGTTTATAAGCTCTCCACCATGAGCTTATCTACTTACTGAATCTTCAATGATATAACAAGGCAAGCATAAATTTTCTCCCTTAAATAAATATTCATCAATAGATTGATAACCACATACAGCTTTAGAACCACAATTCTCATATAAATAGTCAAAATTCATATCACCAATTTAAGTATATTTGATCTATACAAAGCCAAGTAATCTAGCAATCAATTCCGTTAGAGGGAGCATCGATCACTCCAATGGATATTTTTGTAATTGTTCATATAAAAATTTCCTTCAAGAAACTCCACCCATTTGACATGCCTCTTATTAAGAGCTTGAAGATCGGTAAGGGCGATTAATTCCTGATGGACCGCAAAGCCCAATAACATGGGATAGGGCCCAAAGACTCCTCAATACTTATCTTTCTACTTATTTAGAAGGCAATTCAATAATAGACCAAGTGTAGGAATCACCATCTTGTGAGGATCAAGAAGAGCCAATATATGTTTTGTTATGGAAACCATCTCAAGTGGCCAAGCATGAAGATCAAGGAAAATTCAACACATGTTGTGTTATGAAAACCATCACAAATAGCCAAGCATGTAGAAGGAAGAGTTGCCAAAATGAATCAAGACTTACAGAAGAAGGATCAAGAGTTAATTTAAGCAATTTATTTTAAGTTAAGTTGTCAAAAGCCTAGTAGCTATTAATATAGTAATAGGCCAAGTGTGTGTGTGTAGCTAATTTAGTATTATTTTTTAGTTTCCTGTTTAGTTATTTCCAATTTCTTGCAAACCCTAGTTTATGAGTGGCTATTTAAGCTACCGTGCATGGTTGTTTTTACACAATTAAATTTGGAATATTAGAGCTTTGCTTTGTTTATCTTTGAATTAGGAGTGATTCCTTTTTCTACTCTTTGCTGTGTTCATCCAAAGTTTGTGGTGTGATATCACATTCAGATTGCTTTGTTAGTTGAGTGATCTTACTTATTGGCATCCATGTTCTTGTTCTTTGGAGAAAGGACGTGTGAAGTGGTGTTCATCTATCAAGAGGATTATATTTGTGTAGGCTTTCCATATCAAAGAGTAAAGTTATGATTTCTTGGCCTCTTCGGCAAATCTAGTTCAACCAAGTATATTTCCTTATTTGTGGAGATTTTCAACATTGTTTTTGGAGGAGTTATTTATCATTCATTGGAAGAGTTTTAATCCAAAAAGCGTAAAAAAAGCTTCCATATTGACCAAGTTGTCATTTTCTAAAGTTGAGTATTTCCTAAAGTATTTTGCGACAAAAATATAGAAACTACTTGTAACACCCCAACTTTTTCAGTTGGACGATTATTGGGGTATTACCAAGGACGTTCTAGAGCGTTAAGTCTAGGGGTATTTCTGTTATGTTTTCCCCATATACATGATGAAATTAAGTGTTGGGATATTACATTGCATATCTTTACGTGTCATTTTATGACGTGTAATTGTGGAGGAAAGTATTATGGGATAGGAGTTAAGTGAGAAAACGTGAGGAATAGCTGTGTAACGACCCAGATTTTCGTAAATCGCTAAAATGCGTAAAAATTTAAAGTTTTCTCCTTAAAGCAAAACATATCAGAGTGCGTCTAACCGCATCGCTACTAACTCTTTTTTTAAACTCGTTACGAAAACCAATTGATAAAATGTGCGGAATCATTATAAAATAAATCATCGTAAAACATGGCGGAAGCGTATTTAAATCGTTTAAAAGGAAATCTAAACAATAGAGTATAATTCAATAATTTAATGTGATTACAATCGTTTACTCATCCTTTTTCTTTGCCTTGCCAGCCCCGAGTCTCGCGCATGCAAATCTTTCATCCTTGCTTCATGATGAGTTTATCATCTGCTTATTATCTGTTCATTGTTTGTACCTACACCACAAGTAACTGTAAGCCTAAAGGCTTAGTAAGGAAATGGGGGAAAAAAATTATGCACATCTCTCTTTAATTCTTCTTGGAATGGGGGCCATCCAAACCAATTCTTTTTATTACGTTCATTCTTTTGTTCGTTCTTTACTCGTACGTCGAGTTGGAGATTGGAGGTTGTCCTTTGAGATGGCCTAGTTGATCGGCTTCTAACCTCCTGTGCTCATGCTAGTCCCTTTCCCGACTAGGTGGGAGTGTATCCTAACTGCTAGGCTAGATCTGGACTACCCATCTACCTCAACTCCCTGGTCGTCCCCTTTCCAGCGTATCCCACCTTAAAATTTCCTCCCCTTCTAGCTTATCCTGCCTTCAGGGTTTCTGCCCTTCCGGCGTATCCTGCCGGAGGGTTTATTCGGTGAAGGGTGTATCCCGCTCATCCCAAACATTCTTTTCTTAGCATTCGTCCCCTTTCCGGCGTATCCCGCCTTCAAGGGTCCTCCCCTTCTAGCGTATCCCGCCTTCAGGGTTTCTTCCCTTCCGGCGTATCCCGCCAGAGGGTTTCTTCGATGATGGGCATATCCTGCCCATTCCGAACATTCTTGTTCTTAGCGTTTTTCCTCACTCATGCATGTGTAAGTACCACCCCAAAGTGGCACTCCCTATGGGTTTTCTATTAACATGAAGCATACTGCATTATAACGTACATTAACGGAAATTGAAATGCGCATTGAAGTAAAAGTGCTATCATTGAACTTGCGCATATAATGAATCACAATAATTAAAAGCATACATAGATACAAGGAACAATTATGATATTGAATTAAACAAGATGAGACAATAAAGTAACATACGACAAATTCCAATTTAACTAAACATGCTCATTGAACTAAGCTAGACTAAAATGGAAACATGTTGTAGATAACGAATGACAAAAACATGCTTATAAATTGGAAATCCTCATTCTAATTGGTTAAACATACTTTTATTTTAATTAGTCAAACATGCTATATTTACTAGTCTAGTTATTATCTCAGATAATTACATGCTCAACAAATTAGTTAACATACTCAATTTTGGTCATTGATTAAACATGCTTGAATTAATTAACATGTGGAAATGTTCAACTAATTCAACATACTAATTACTAAACATGCTCAAGGATTGATTGATTATTTAGTGTTAGCTAATCATGCTCAAAGAATAATTTACATGCTTTATTGTCAGTAACATGCTCAATTAAATGCTAGCCATTAAACATGCTAAAATAATCAATTAAACATGCTCTCTAGATGATTAAATATTCCTAAATATATTGGCATGCTTAAGAAGTAATTCACAACTATTAATTAGTTAGATAGTTCGATTGACATGCTCAATTTCTAATTAAGTTAATTACTCTAATTAGATTATCATGCTCAAGTTAACAAATTTAGTTAGGCAAAATAATCATGCTCATACCATACTAATTAATATTTAAACATGCTGGTTAATCTACGTACCTAGCCAATTAACTAGCTTGGTTAACATGCTCAATTGATTACAATTTATATGCTAATCATTGAATAAACATGCTAGAATTAGAGGAGTCAAACAACTAACTGATTCACATGCTCGGAAGATTATAAATACAGATTAAGCAGTTTACATGCTTGATTTCACAATCAACTAGTTAGTTACCTTAGATTAATGTTTAACTAAATTGATTAACAAGTGAGCATACCAGTTAAGGGAAGATAAAACGGAAAATAGATGGCAGAGCAATAGCAAGGAATTAACAACATGATAGCGGAAACTAAACAACAAGTAATCATTCAGTATCGAAAATAGAGGTCCTAGCTTATTTCCAGACTGCACATATTCATTTGTCTTTCATACTTTCAACGTTCATTGCCTTTCTCACATTCATCACCTCTTTATCGAATCAGACATTTGTATCACATAATAAGCAATAAAACAGAGCTAAACAACAAAATGAACATATTGCAAAGCTTATAATGATCGACAACGAGAAATCGACAAGGAAAATATAACAGAGAATAATAACTATTAGCAGCAAGAAGAACTACACAAAATTAGCCAAAAACTAACATAGGAAATCATCCAAGGAACTATCTAAAGGCAAGCATTTCATGAACGAAAACAAAACACACGCACTCTACTTGTGGTGTAGGGCCTCCAACTGGCCAAGACACACGCAAGTTCCTTACCTCGAGCTTTAATGCGCATTAGCGTTTAGTTGTCATTCTTCGTTGTTCGTCCTTTCAATACCTTCACAAATTAGTAATCATTTATCACTAATAATCACAACTTATAAATTTCCCTACCCTTAATTACTAAACAGGTTCACAGATCATTAAAAAGAATACATCTACGTCTTAACGAAGCATTGATCCAAGCCTTATCATTATAACATGCTTAACTCGCTTTGTAAATTGTCCAACACATCCATGCTTCATCATTGAATAATAATGAACGGTAGTTAAATCCAACTGACACAAATTCCCAAAAGCACAACCAAGAAATTGACACACCGGCAATTAAGCAAAACATTCCAACACCAACAGGTTTCATGATTCCTCCTTCATTCCCAAATATTCTATTTAGCAACTTAACCCAACTTAACCATTGAAATCCATTTTAACAGATTTATGTATTCAAAATTAAACAACAAAGTGTAAATACACTCAAGAACTAACATCACAGAAATCACCCAACAACAGAGCAGTTTTGTCCAACATTTTTATCCATAACGTTAATATATCTTCTTAACATGCTTTGACTAACACAGTACTTATATTTGTCAATCCAAGCAATAACACTCACATGACCATCACAGAAGCATCAACAAAACCAAACAAATTATTACAGCTCAACACAACTAACATAACCCACAAAGGAAGACAAACCACAAGACATGTGCAAGTCATAGATTCAATACCAAAATACAGCTTCTTATCCAAATAGCATAATACATTTTCAGATTTCAACGCCACCAACACCATTAAATCCCAACAGGAAATTGTTCATTCCCCAATACTGAACTACAACCAAAGTTGAACTAAACTTCAAAGAAGAAATTTCACCATCATTCGGAGATAAAAATCAACGTGCATAGTCAAAACTTCTCCAGCATTCATCATTATCCCTCATGACAAAGAAGCAATAAACCAACCAATATTATTTCTAACAACATATTATCCCTCGGCAGAAACCCAATCATAACAAAACCAATTTAACAGAGTAATGCTTTACAAATTGCCAATCGACAGAAGTAATCATCAAGGATGTAAACGCAATAGCATGAAACAAATCTCCAGGATACACAAGCATTACCGATTCATAAATGAAGACACCTCTCACCTTCTCGGCCTTAGCTCCAACTTCCTTCCAGCTCTTGGTTCAACATCTCTAGGAGCATCATCCCTCTCGCAGAAGCTCACCCGAGAGACCCCTCGCCTCTGCCTCTCGTTTCTCCTCTCTGTCTCTATATTCTCCTCTCTGCACAGCTATCACCTTCAGCCAACAAACACTCTGTCTGCCGATAGCCACTGCCCAGTTCGTACAATGTGTTCCCCATGCCGATTCCACGCTGGAAAGGTTGTCTGCATTAGCAGACAACAAGTCCCAATCAAACCAGGTAGACCGGTTCGGTTCGCCAATCGCACCCGGCCGAAGCCCCCTAGCCATTTACGAGGAAGCCCCTGTTGACGGGAAAATTGTGATTCATCCTCAGAATCATGACTCCAGACCTCAACCATTCGATAGAACAGTAAAGAAGGAGAGAAACCCAATAGTTTACACCTCAAATCATCGCCGAAAGTCGCTCCCGTGAAATCCCCAATTCCAAGCCCTAACCGTGAACATCGTTCCACCTCACCTGGACGACGCGCAGCATCATACAGCCATCCCGAGCTCGCCCATCGCCGTTCGCTAGTCACTATTTGTCGTCGCTCCCGATTTCTCTTCTCCCTCATCGCCTCTCTCTGTTCTTGCAACCCTCCAACACAAAATGGCCTCTCGGCCATTCTATTAGTTTCAAGTGAACCGGTTCGCCCCTCCACTCAACCAAATTCCTCCCATTTAAAAATTATTCCCCTTAACCCAATTAATTTATTTAATCCTTTTACATTTCAATCCCAAATAGTCTATTTTATGTAATTAAATTTCTTTTTAATAATTAAATTAAAATTTTCATGTAATTAAATTATTCACAACCCAATTCCAATTCTCGATTTACTTTAAATATTGCTCGATGATAATGATTGTCTATTACGTCTTTGGTAATATCTCGATAATTATCCAAATAATCCAATTATCCCAAATTACTTTCTAATTAACCTTATTAAATTTTGATATAAAAATTCGAGGTATTACATGCTGTCCTAGGTGTTTTCGGATGCTTGCGGACGACACTGTGGACGGGTTGTATCGTTTGCAAATGCATTGCCCAGCACCCCTTAGCCTTGAGACGACTTGGGATGAGATTTCACATCCTGACTTCACTGTGCAGTGGAGTTGCGGATGAGGTCCCAGACGATGCAGACGTGAGTTGCTTTGTCTGCATCAAATCTGTCCAAATCCTTGGCACCTTCGGATGCTATACGGACGACTGCGGACGAAGAGAGACCTCATCTGATTTGCCTCTGTCCAATTTTGGGACACCTTCAGACGCCACTTCGCTTCCGAATGTCGCCTGCGGATAGTACGGACAGGATGGGGATGCCTTTTCCCATTCACAGTCACCATTTAGCTTGTGAGATTTTAGCCTTGCAGACGAACCCTATGCATTCGCACTCATCCGAAATAGCCCAGACCTACGATTTTAGTAATGATAAAATGATGAAATCTTGTCGTGTAGTCAATTACTCCGCGATTTCCAGACACAAAAATCCCAACCCCATAGGCCACCGACCTCCCCTGACTGGAGTCGCCACCCTCCCTCTCCATTAGGCATCCAATTTGTTCCCCTTCAGGTACGACCTGTCTCCCTTCCTTCTAGTATAAGTCATTCTCCTTTCCCCATTTTCTTCAATTGTGTCCCTTTTGCGAGAGATAGACTTGCGAGAGGGAGAGACCTGTGAAAGTGAATGAGAGTTGGGTGAAAGTGTAAGGTAGATAGTGGGCGTCTTAAGGGTGTGAACATGAGTGAGGGCTAGAGAGTGAGTTGAGGGCTTGAGGAGCTAGAGCTGCTGGAGCTGCCAACCGTGTGAACTGTTGCCATGAAGACTATAGTGTTGTCCCTGGTCAGTTCATCAATAGAATGTAAGGAAATTGGGGTGTTTTGGCTAGTGGAGGCCCTGCACTACAAGTGGGTGTGCGTGAGTTATTCCTTGACATTGATAGTGTAGATATGTTAGTATGTTGTATGTTATTGGTAGTTCTATGATATTTTCTTGATGAGTTCTGTATTTAAATGTGTTTCCTTTGCTTAATAATCTGTATATTGCTCTGTTGATTGTTGGTTGTTCCCTTTACTGGTATTACTTTCCTTGCTGTGAATGTTTTACATTAACTGCTATGATGGATTGTTGTGATGAATGATCAATGGCTAAATGCGATAAGTGCGAATGGTGAAAGACTTAGAGCTAAGAGTTTCTTTGATAAAGATTATGTCTATTTCTTTACTACTTTCCTTAGTGCTATACTTATAATGTACTGTTTAATTAATCAATTGATGCATGTTTAATTGATGCATAGATTTTTTAATGGGATGTGATTAATTAGTGAGCATGTTAGTTAATTGACTATAGCACATTAATCAATTAGGCACGTGAACTATAAGCATGATAATTAAATAAATAAGTAACGATAATCAAAAGGTGTTAGGGTAACTAGGTTAGGATAACTAATGCCATTTAGCATGATTAATCAACTAAGACTCGCATGTAAATCCGAAATTAGTAAGTTGGAAATCAACCCATATGAGCATGTCTAATGAGTATGATTAACTAACTAGCTAGAACAAAAGTATCTAGGGTGATAATTGTAATTCATTCTCGAGCATGTCAAATAATTTGGACAATTAAGTAACTAGAGTGATTAACCAGATATTGATCATGTTAACCATTAACTAACTAATTCTTAAACATGACTAGTTAAGTATGCATGTTTAATTACTTAGTGAGCCTGTTAATTACTAGGTTCATTGACTAGTTACTAAATGTGGTTACCAATTGAGCATTCTAATTAACTAGATCGATTAACTTAATTCGAAGTTGAGTATGTAATTAACCAGGATAACAAACTAGATCATTAACCTTAATGGGTTTACTTGATTAGGATAAAAGCATGCTTAACCTATTAGAATAAGAATGACGAATTCATAAGTACGTTTCCTATTTTAGTTATTTGTTTTCTAAGGCACGTTAACATTCTTATTGCAAGCATGTTTAGTTAAATTGTAATTCATCGCATGTTTAGGTTACCGTTTCTTACTATACATTTCACCGTTTCAATTCGATGCAATTGTTCCTTGTTGTGTGCTTTCAATTCTAGCTTATTATGTGCGCTTTAAATTTCAGTTTGCTTTCAATTACAGTACTTTTATTTCAATGAGCACTTCAATTTCTGTTAATGTATGTTATAAAGCATCATGCATCATGCTAGGTTGAGAATGTATGACCATGCATCATGTTAATAGAAACTAATAGGGAGTGTCATTTGGTGGTACTCGCATATGCATAAGTGAGAAAAAACGTTAAGAAAATGAAAGAAACAGGAAGTTGAAGGGTGGATGGGTAGCATATCTAGCCTACGGTTAGGCTAAGGCCCCTACCGTGTTAGGAACGAGGACCTAATCGCGAGTAAAAAGTTAGATATGGTAAACTATTTCATCCCTTATGAACCCTTTAATCTTTCGTTCGATGTACAAGTAATGAATGAACGAATGAATGAATGAAAAGTAATGAACGAACAAATAACAAAATGAAAAGGATTGGTTTGGGTGGCCCTCATTCCAAAAAGGACTAAAGAGAGGCATTCACGTTGCATTAAACCCTTTTTCCTTACTAAGCCTTCGGGTTTACAGTTACTTGTGGTGTAGGTGTAGGTCCAAACGATGAACAGATAAAAAACAGAAAAGTAAAGCAGGGATGACAAATTTGCACGAGCAAGATTGGGGTTGGACAGGCATAAAAAGGGTAAAAGAGAAACAATTGTAATTAAATTAAGTTTCATTAAATTGTATTTAAATTGTTTCAAAGCGCAGTATTTAACCGTTTAAGTCTTTCGTTTAAATTATTTACGCTTCCGCAATGTTTTAAATAAAAGATTTTATATAAACGCTTTTGCATTTTTATTAACGGGATTTTGAATACGAGTTTAACGAAAAGATAGTAGCGGTCTGGTTTAACGTCGCACTATGATATTGTTTTTTAAGAGTTTTACAAAAGTATAAATTTTCACGCGTTTTAAGGGCTTTACGAAAAACTGGGTCGTTACACTACTTTCTTTCCTAATTTAGAAAGCATAACCATCAAGCTTCCTACTCTACTTCAAAGGCCACACTTACATGGTGCATCAACTCCTTGAGACACAAGTAATGTTTCCATGATCTTCTTTGCAGAGGATGTTTAGCAGTTATGTGTTCTTCAAAACACCAACACTAATCTTTGAACTTCCACCTTGTGAACAGGAACATTATTTTTCATGACATCCCTTTTTTAACAAACTTCTTAACATTTTGAAGGAATACCTTGGTTACTTGATGCATTTCTTTCGCCATATGGCAAGTAATAATACCTTTCAGCTTTGAAAATTCATCAAAAATTAACATGGATGTAAAGCTGGTTAAGTAGTGTTTAATACCATTATACAAACAATCTTCTAGCTTAACAAAAACATCCTTGTCCTCGTTGTCACAAGATTCTTGCCAAAATTTTAAAGTAATGTCAACATCACTAAAAATCATAATCTTCTTCAATATGTAATATGTTCTTCTAGCCCAAAAATAGCAAATAAGTTCAACACCATTATTCATTATGATCAGTAACATTCCTCTTGTCTTACCACTATGCATGCCAACATTGTCATCCACAAATGAACTTCCATCATAATTAAAGAAAATATCCTTAGCCAGCATATCAAAATTTCCAACCCATACCAAAAGCATTAAGATTTTTAATCCATCAAATTCTAAAAAACCAAGTAATTAATGAACTTAAGGTCATTTACCTCTTAGAATAGCTTCGGCTTTTTTCCTTGATTCTCTATTTTGGCAGTTTTAGATATAAAGATTAGGAAGTGAGAAAGTTTACAAGCCAATCTTCTCTTCTATTACCATGGAAGCCATGACGACACAATTCTCTTTAGCAACACTCAAGGAACAAATTTCTTCTTTGATCAAACATTTACTATAAAAAGTTTGCTCCCATACACATTCTTCTTCAAGCAAACTTCTTCCTCCAACCAAGTTTCCATTATAAGAAGTGGCCCTTCTTGGGGAAATATAATCTCCTCTACTAACTCTTCTTCTTGATTAACCACTACCAAAGAGTTATCATCTCTCCTTTTTTCAACCTTCACATGTCCTTCAACTATTTCATCATGATCAAATGGTTGCATAGGTTGAAAGAACAAATACCCATGTTTTGCTGGGAAATTATCAAGTAGTTGAGCTATATGTTGTAGTGAGGCTTCTAAGTCCATGAGTTGGGCTCGTTGTCATTGTGAAAATCTCTTCTCATACCTAGTGGGTGGTGGTGAAGACGAGACTATCTTGATAAGCTTTGTAGCATATCTTCTTCTCATAAATCTTTTCATCAAGCCCCAAGGGTTGATGACTTCTTTTCCATCTCTTCTTCCAAATTGCTCCATCACATTAAAGCTTGTCCTTTGAACCTTGAAGAAATAAGTTTCACTAGGGACTTCTCTAAGAAATAGCAACTCTAAAAAATTTATTTGACTTCTTCTTCCTATTCTTTGTAATCTTTTGACCATTCTAACCCGCTAAGAAGCTTATATGTCTTCTTTTTTCCATCATGTCATCCATAACATAATTACAGCCTCTTTTCATCATGTAGAATGGATAAGAACACAAAAATAAGGTGTTGATAAGGTTTAAATAGGCTCTAACACCAAATGATGCACCACCTTAATAGGGAAAAATGGAAACTCCTTGAAATTGGGTGTCAAATAAGGAAAGAATTGACCCAAATTGAGGAAAATGTATCTTGGGAAATTTACTTCCTCTTGATGTGAGTTTTGGTCCACACCTTACTCTATAAGTGAGGAAGATGCCCTCCAAAAATCGTAGGTCAAAGCATTTGGATGATAGAGTTATGGTTGACAGGGTGCTAGATGGTCCAAATAGACACCACGTCCCCGCCTATTGATTTCAATGACTTCTTTTGATGGAAACACTTCAACTTGGTTGTCTTGCAAGTTTCTATACCATTGTTGGGGATGTCTACCTCTATGGAAGGAGGTGTAGAAAGATATAGCAACAAAAGATATCACCTTAAACTTACAAACAAGATTATACAAATTTTTACACAAAATTCGTTTGGATGAAACCATCAAAAGAGAGTTGGCTATGGAGAAATCTCCACAATTTTGAACAAAGGTTCTATTATCTGAATCAACTGCTTAGGCAACCCTAAGAAAGACCTTATATACTCCCTCAAAAATTACAGTTTAGAGTTCACCATACAAAGTTATGAAATTACCCTCACAAAAACACGTACTCAGTAGGACATGCCCAAACAGAGTGACACAAATACTTTACTATTAAAATTAATTATAAAATAAATAAAATAAATTATAAAAAATTATTAAATCCTCGTTGCTTTGATGATTCAATTGGTTGATCCTTTAGGCTCATCTTTAAATGGATATGAGCTTCAATTCCGGTTAAAACAGAATGAGCTTCTTTCGCAAAAAAATAAAGCTCTATGTTCGAGGAGCTTTTTGTAATATCCTGAATTTTTATATCAAAATTTATTAAGAATAATTGGAAAATAAGTAGGGGTATTTGGATTTATCGGATATTTATCGGGGTATTACCAATGACGTAACTGTTCGGTTATAAATTAAGAGAATTTATTGGAGGTTTGATTTATGGAAGTCAATTTAGGAAATGGAGTTAGGAAATTTAAATTGGACCCTTAATAATCTTTTAATGATATTTGGAATAAGTCGGGAGTCAAAATTTGTGTTGGTTAATATGTGGTACAAATATTTAACACTTCAATATATAAATTTGATATTAATTAAAGAATTAAAGGAAAGTAGAGATTTATTGTCAAATAACTGAATCGATTCAGTTTTGCCCACATTTCGTCAAATGGCCTTCGGCCAGACGAAATGAGTGGGAGGGATGAGATTTATGGGATAAATAAGATTAATTAGAACTAATAATATAGGGGGATTTAATTAAGGATTAAATTAGTGAAGATTAATTGAGGGATTAAATGTAAAAGGATTAAATTAATTAAAGTAATTGGATTAAAGGAAGGGATGGGAAGTATGAACCAGTTTAGCAGAATCGGTTCACGCCACTTAAACTGGTTCACTGGGCGAACCAGTTAAGTAAGGAAGAGACAATGGCCTTTGGCCATCTGCGAGAGGGAGAGCAAGGGTAGGGACCGAGAGGGAAAGGGAGAGCTGGGAATCGCGAGAGGGAGAAGCCAAGATTGGCAAGCGTAACGGCAGGCGAGCAGGCGAACGGTGGGTCGCCGCTGATGGTGCGGGGACGACGAACCTCTGGATGGCTAGGGCACAGTTTGGATTGGGTTTTTG
Source organism: Begonia loranthoides (assembly GCA_022433065.1). Classification (NCBI taxonomy): domain Eukaryota; kingdom Viridiplantae; phylum Streptophyta; class Magnoliopsida; order Cucurbitales; family Begoniaceae; genus Begonia; species Begonia loranthoides. The sequence goes on along the minus strand of CM039475.1, from coordinate 18,129,161 downwards.
CAAGCCGATTTGGAGCGTGCCTCTGTTGGTGGTGGGTTTCGACGTCGAGACTAGGTACGTTCGACCGATTTCCTCCTCTCCTTGGTGTACTGTGCTCGACATTTATCGGTGTGGCTTCGGTTTGCAGGGGACGGGGAGCAACTCAAACTCGAGTACCGCTGGGTCTGGTTTGACCGAGTTGGGCTAGTCATTGTCTGTTGGGCAGACAACTCGCACCCCGCTAGGTGGACACCCTCTGGAAAGCTGAAGGAGTCAGGGAATAATGTCAGAGATTATCTGGAGTGCCTCTAGTGGGTTGATATGTAGTGCAGATGGCGTGTGCGTGGGTGAGCTGCAACGGAAGGAAAAGGCTCTTTGGAGGAAGGAGAAGAAACTAAGGGAGAGTTGGAGGCAGAGCTGGAAAACTCTGGAGTTTGGCCAAGAGCTTCTAATGGTAAGATTCCTTCTCTGTTCCCTTTCATTTACTGCAATGGTCAATAAGGGATAAATACTCTCTGTTGTCGGAAGAATAAATGGATAGAGGCAAAGTTGGGTGTTCAGGAGCACTTGGCCGTGAAGGGTGCTGATGCAGGGGTGTTCTGGAGCTGCTGGACTATTTCTGATGCCCTGTTGGTGAGATTCCTCCTTTGTTGTTTAGTTATTTGGATTATGTTCGAATGTTGATGAGTGGTGATTCTTTGGATAGCCTATTTTTTTGGATTTTTGGATGAGTATATGAGATGGAATATTGTTGGGTTTCATTTTAAGTTCTGGAATACTGTTTGATTTTATGAAGAAAAGATTTAAGTACATTGGATGCATATCTGGATCAATACTTTGTTGCATGAAATTATAGTCTGAAATGTCTAGTTGATGGATAATAAGCTACTGTTTGGTTTGATCCTAGGTCTGGAATATATGACCTGTAATAGTCAAAAGTGTTTAGTTATATGTTGTTGTTGGACAAATTATAAGGAGAGCTAAGCATGTTATAATGATAAGGCTTGGATCAATGCTCCGTTAAGACGTAGATGTATTCCTTTTAATGATCCGTAAATTAGGGAAATTTGTAAGTCGTAATTAATGATTACTAAGTTGTGAAGGTATCGGAAGGAGAAGAAAAAGGATAACGATTAAACGTCGACACGCGATAAAGAATTGAGGTAAGGAAAATGGGTGTGTCTTGGCCATTTGGAGGACCTACGCACAAGTAGTTGTGCGTAAGTGGTAGATTTACTAATGCTATGTAGTGTTTATTTGACTACTGGTTCCTATCTCTTCGTTATAGTTCCTTGGATGAGTTATTGTTGTTGTTCCCTTATTGATTCCTTGGTTGTTCGTTATTACCCTTGTTGATATTGCGTAGATAATCTAGAGACATTGCCTTCACTATTAGTTCTATTCTCCTTTATTGAATTGCCCTTTGAAATTCCTTATTGTAAGTTCTATCATCAAGGCTTAAGTAATTGGTGAACGAGCAAATGAAAATTGTTAAATGAGAAATGCTTAGATAATGAACGAGATAAATGAGTTAAGTGCGAAGACATTATTATGAGTTGTTCTTTATAGTTTAACTTCTGTTTAGTTATTAATTTCAAGTTGCTATATATTTCATCATTGTTCTGTTGCCATTTGTTTGTCTTACTTTCATAACCTAGCATTAGTACTTGTGATAATGTGCATGCAATTTAATTAGGATAGTTAACTAGAATAATAATGGTAATTCTATTTGACCATGCTTAAGTAACCAGTTGTCTAATTTAATTGTTAATCACATCATTGAGCACGTTAACTAACTAAGATAATAACGATAGATCTAAGTTATGTCATGTTTATTTGATTGAGCATGTTTACCTTATAAACTAACTTAATAGTCATGAAATAGCAAATTCGTGCATACTTAACTAGTTGTGTAAGTTAACCCTCAAGCATGTTAATTAACTTAACAAGTGTTCCATTAATAATTAGTCTGAGCATGTTTACTGTGTTCCATTAATAATTAGTCTGAGCATGTTTACTGTGAACTCTCTGTGAAAGAAGCAAAGAGCATAAACAGAGGAGAGGTTAGGAGGAAGTGAGAGTTGCTGCGGAAGAGAAACAAGTAGAAGAAGAAGATGAACATCCTGTTTTGTGTTTCTCTCGGGTGAAGTCAGGGATTCAATGGCTAGGAGCTGCTGCTCTTGCATTCTCTTAGGCTGTGAAGTGGCAGATTTGGGTGTTGGTTTCCTCGGTTGTTTTTAGGTAAGTTGAACTTCTTCCTTTACTATATAGATGATTGATTTTGGTTGTGGTAACCTGGTTGTAGTGATCTAATATGTATGAGTTGGGTGTGGTTTTTGTTCATATACGGGATGTCTCTGGTTGCTAGAATAGATGTTGAAATATAATTGATTTTGGTTGTGGTAATCTCGCATGGAAATTACATCTGTTGACTATTGTTGAATGTGTATAACTTGGGTGTGGCTGCTTATTCATTTGAAATCAGATTGTTAAATTGGAAAAAAGGTCACTATCTCCTTAATTAGTTTTGTGTTGGATAATTGTTGGTATGTATTGGCCTAAAGCTGTAAACTGGCATATGTTGAATGGGTTAGTGGATGTTGATTATATTGGACCTATGCACAATGTTATGCCTCTGTTGATGAACAAAATACACCCTGTTGTGTTGTTGTGCCTTCTTTGGATGTTGTCTTAGTTATTATCTATGAAAGGTGGCTATTATATTGGTGAATATTGGATTTGGTTACTTACTGTGAAGGTTTAGTTTGATTATTATTAATTATTAAGCTGTTGGAATGTATTCTGTTGCCGCTTAAAAGTTGGAGATGACTAGTATCTTAACTTGCTGAGGTTTTATTAGAGGATGACATGTTAGTCGTTATTAGTTGGGTAACGTTGGCTATTGCTATATGTGGCTGTGAAATAACTGTTTGTGCAAAGATAAGGGATTGTGAAAAATGAATAATGTCATGTACGTTGTTGTTAACTGTAAGTCTTGAATGATTAAGGAATATAAAGATGACTTGTATTCACTCGAATATTTCATATTAAAGTAGGCATTAAATGGATCTCTACTCTGCTATGGAAAATATGGTTTCATGATAAAGTACTATTCGGGTTTGTAAAGTTAATTTATCATGACACATTGATGGAATGAGCAACATTGTGGGTTAATACTATTCCGTTAAATATCTTAAGGTCTTGGAATTAGTATTGTGTTACTAGAAAATGAGAGTGGGATTAATTAAGCGTTAAAGTTTAGGGGATTGTTACTAATGCATAGTCGTTATGGTTTTGAAGGTACAAAGAAGAGAAAAGAAACAGAAACGTGCTATGGACGCCAGGTAAGTTGATATTGATTGTGTTTTGGTCTTCGGACCCTACATCGCAAGAATTAGGATTGTATGTTGTGTGTTTACTAGATTTAGGTTCTTTTAATGATGTGTTTATTAGACATTTATTGCATATAGGATTGTATGAATCTACGTGCATATTGTATGACATAATAATCTATGTAAATAGGCGTGTGGGGGTTCGGGAAATCAATGACGTTCCATTATTATAGGTCCATGTTGGATGGATTAGACGAGGGCTCATGGTTTCCTGTTCTGAAATCCCCAACGTTCTTGTAACAAAAGAGTGTGTATGGCCTGGGAAAACCCCTTGATATATATTGCTCCTTTGTGGATTGACCGGGTTTTCTCATGGTCCCACAGTGTTTGTCATGTATGCACTCTTGGCTTAAATTGTATTGTATGGTCATGCATTGCATTGCATTTCATTTTATCACTTACTAAGTGTTAGGCTCATTAGTTTAGGTCTTATGATGTAGGTACGAACGAGCAATAGATGAACAGGTTAAAGACAGTTGATGAAGGATTTGCACGGGTGGATCTTGTGGCTGGCTGGGCTAAAGAGCTAAAGAAAAAGTATTTGAAAAAGAGTTTTGTAACTTATTTATTGTTCTTTAATGTTTTTTTTTATTCCGCTGCATTTTATTCAAAGAATAATATGGCTTTTGAAAGTAAACTGATAAAGGTAAACGTAAACTGATAAAGGTGAAAGGAAACTGAAAAAAGTGTAAGAAAAGAGTTTTAGTGATAGGATTTTATGAAGGAAAAAGACTCTGATGTTTTTAAGGAAAGAAAGTTTTAAATTTTACGTATTTTAATGAAATAGAAAAATATGGGATGTTATAGTTGGTATCAGAGCATCCCGGGTTTTAAAATCGATTCTATAGACTGCCTACCAGCACAAGTTACTCCATCAACTGTAAGTATTGTATTGGTTGTTTTTCTTTATCTCATTGTTTAAGTAATGGTTTAAGTAATTGTTTTGTCCTAGGCGATAAAAGGGAATCATGGCCAGAAATTTGTTGCTTGAAGAACGTATGGAAAATGTAATTTCATTTGTGCAATATTTGGCATGATTGTAATTGATGTAAACGATCGTAGTTTTCTTTTGATGGAATAGAATGATAGATATGATAAAAGATAGAAGATACTGGAACTATTTGGGTTTTTGAGTGCAGGAATTAGCTTTGAGGGAGTAAAGAAATAGGGGAAACTCTGCCCAAATTTTTCTAAATTGGAAAGAGGGGATAAGTAGAAATTAAAATTTTACGTGAATTAGAGATAACTTGGTTTGGTCGTCTACACCATAAGGAATTAGATTAAGGGTTGGTTCATTATGAGAAGGAAGAGCAGTGAGAGTTAATGGCTAGGCAGGATTATGTGGATGATAAGTAGTTAGTCAAGTGTTTATCCACCTGGTCAGAATTATTAAAGATTTGGACGGGGAATATTTTGGATCAACAATGGAACGTTGGAAAATTGATACCGTGATCAATGGGTTAAGTTAAGAATCAATTTTGAGCTAAGATAAGGAATCATTTTAGGATGAATTGAGAAACTAATGGAATGTTGATTCCTAGATAGATAAGATTTTGTCTTGGACTAGAGATTGCGATAAATTTAAGAATGGGAGGTTGTAGTCTATCCCAAATGTACGGTTATCATATAACCAATATATTACGTTGAGGTAAATCGTGTTAGGCAATAATACGGTTTCGTGCAATATGGTTTGGTCTAGCAAATGAAATTAAGTATAAATAGTTACAGAACAACACATAAAATGGTGTTTGGGATGCTATATGAAGGTATTTTGCATCCTAAACTCATGACTGTCACAATTCGGACGAATACGGACGCTGCGGAGGACAGCAGAACCGTCCGTTTTGAATCTATACAAATTCTAGGAACATTTGGACGCTTGCGGACGAGGATGGACAACGTCCAAAATGAATCTGTTCAAATCCTGGACACATTCGGACGACTATGGATGTGACATGCGGACGCCTAACATCGTTCGAATATGACTTGCAGACGGTACAGACGAATGAATAAGGACGCGTTTTCTCGTCCTAAACTGACTTCAGATGATTGCGGACGTGACTCGGATGGCTTCACCACATTCGAAAGATTTAAATGGTCCGAGAAACCCATTTAACTCTAATGTCTCTTTCCCTCATGTAATCAGGATTAATTTTGATTTTACCAATCAATAGAGATTTTGTAAATTATATTGGTCGCATAGGAATCAAGTGTCATATTGTGACTTATGAAACTAGAAATGATTGCTCTAAGGTATATTTTAATGGGAATGATACGGATGAAGAGGTAATTTTATGCTTAAGGACAAGATTTTTTAGGGTTAGTATCTTCAAAATGCAGTGATTTGATTAAAATTATTTGATAAAAAGAAATAAATTTGGAAGGAAGTATTTCTTTTATGACAAATGAAGTTGATGATTTAATAAATCAGATGTGAAATAGGTATTTCTGCTGCGTTTTGTGCTCAACTGAAGTGAAGAGTGTTGTAATCTTTGGACGTTTTGTGTAAACGTAAGATACGAGAAGTTACGTTGAGTTTTAAATCGAAGGACTAATTACGTTGAGCAAATTTCGAGGAAGAAATTTATATGAGAGAGGATTGTAATATCCCAATTTTTATATCAGAATTTAAAAATAATAAATTAGAAAATAATTGAAAATATTCGAATTAGTCGAATAAAGTATCGGGATATTCCGAATGACGCCATCAATATTCTATAATTTAGAACAATTATTGGAATAAGAATTAAGGTTAAATAAATCCCCAATGTCTTCAACAAAAGTATATGGATACGGCACGTGGTGACACCCCTATTGGTGTGTCTCCTCGTCAGAGATACGGTTAAGCCACGTAACCAATTGACGTATCCATCTCTCCAATTAATAGACAAGATATGGTTCTTCTCTATAATGCATCGTATGATCATGCATAAGCATTAGTATTGCATTTCATTCTGATTCTTCCTGGGGCTCATTGTTTTCCCCGTGATGTAGGTATATGTAGGAGAACAGATTTGCAGTAGTTGATGAAGGATTTACACATGTGAGTCTTGTGGCTAGCTGGGCTAAAAGAAGTTAAGCGAAAACGAATGGTAGAAGGTTTTGTACTATATTTAAGTTATGTTCTTAAACGAAAAGAATTTTTATTACTTCCGCTACAAATTATAAAAAGGTTTCAAGTAAAGAAATTAACGATCGAGTTTTACAAAAGAAAAGTTTTCCAATGTTTTTATAAAATGAAAAATTTTAAATTTCACGATATTTTTAAAGAAAATAAAAACCCGGGTCGTTACAAAGATGTCCAGGTAAGAGATATTTTCTCATGTTTGATTTTTTACCTACATCACAAAGACGCTAGGGTATTATGTGTTTTGATGATTATTCTGTCTATGATGCCTTCGAGTTGTTGATCGAAGATATGTTATTTGATGTTTGTTTCATGATTATAAATTACGTAAGAGATGTTTGCATGTGCTTGGATTTTGGCCAACATCACAAAGACACTAGGGTATTGTGTGTTTTGATGATTATTCTATCTATAATGCCTTCAGGGTGTTGTTCTAGAATATGATGCTTGTTTACAGTTTATGTTAGAGGATAGGATGTTTTTCACAGATTATTTAGATGTTGTTTGAAGATATGATGTTTGCTTATTGTTTATTTAGACGTTGATTGAGGATATGATAATTGTTTGTATACTATTCATATTGAGACGTTGATCGAGGATATGTTTACTGTTATGTTCATGCATGTTAGATTGTTATCTATGTTTCATGCATCATATTTTTCAAGAAAAGAACGAAAACAATTTTCATGCATATGTTCCCATGTAAGAAAGATAGAAACAAAAATTAAGATACGTAAGAAGGAATACAAAAGGATGTCCCAAAGATTGGTCCTATGTGATATAAGCTCGTTAGCTCGGTTATGCTGAGACTTGGTCGAAGTTCACCTAGTTGTTGTGCATTGAGTGCACAACACTAACAGAGGTACCAGTAAGGGGGACTATCTCACCGAAGTTCACAAGACATAGTGACGTGTTTTCCATAGTCGTGCCTACTCTTCCTGTAAGAATCTCAACAAAGGTTATATGGTTGTTCCCATTAAGATCATGACAAAGGTTGCGAGGTCATTAAATGACATGTTTTTTATGAAACTGCATTACACACTCATATTATGTTGTCCAACGACCCAAATTCTTCTCCACCCGAGAGGCATCCTACACTTCCGAGGAAGAATCTTTCCTAAATCAAATGGTCCTCGTTCCTTCTACTAATCTAATCCTACAGTCAAATACTCTCCTGCACTCGAACAACAACACACCCCTGTGGAAGCATTTTTTCGTAAATCTAACAATCCACGTTCCTTCCTCTAAACCAATCCAATGATCAAATATCCTTCCACATCAAACACTTCTGCGAAGCATCTTTCTCCTTTCTAAATGAACTCAACTGTTTTTAAATCTCATCCAACGGTTCCAAATGTAATATCATGATTTTTTGTGATGCTAAGCATATGACTTAAGTGATGATTTTGGGATGTTAAGAGTTAAATTGGACAATTTAAAGATATTGATCAAGAGAAACATAATTGGAATAAGTGAATCATAATACCTCGGAATGTTCATAATTAGCTTATGGGAAGGATTGAGGTTAATTGGAGAATTGTTTGATGATATTTGGAGTTAGATGGAACGATATCAACTAGATTGACAGTCAGTGGAATTAGTAAGAGAAAATGTACTTGGATATAATAAAGTTGAAAGTATAGGATTTATAATATTTTAAGGCATATTAGATTTAGTGAAGAATAATGTGAAGGAAGAATAGTTAAACATATAGTATAAATAGGTTTAGATGATATAGATGTTCAAATATATATATGAATTTAGTGCATATTGGTTTGGAGAAGATGAAGTTGCATGGAAGATGTTCCAATCACAATTGAGACCTATGGCTGCGATGTATATATAGATCATGTTATGGAATAACATGTATATATGTACTATTCTAGAAAAAATAATTGTGGATGATTGGCTTGGTGTGGCTGTCCTTCGCCCGAGAATGCGATCGACTGAAGCAATCGTCTGACAATTTTAAACATGAAATCTACGGTCGATCGGCTGACTAACGGTCGATCGACCAAAGATGAATCGATCAACCACCAAACAGAAAGGTCGCCTGGTAATGAAAATGGAAGCTTCTTAAGTCAGCGTTGGATGCATCTGGACAATGGAAAGTCCATTCTCTTGGCCTTTTGTCTTCACTCAGACGCCGAAGAGGCATTGGATGGATGCCTATAAATGGAGATGTGAAGTGTAGATTTATCATAGAGAAGAAACTATGACGTTACTCAGCTGAAATTTTGTGAGAAACTGTGAGAGTCTGAGGGAAGTGATTCTATGATTTTGGAAGGAAAGGAAGGTCTGTGAATGGTTGGTTTAGGTTTTGGTGATAGAGAAGGTTGAGTGAGAGGTTTATAAAGAGGTGAAACAAGGAGGTGAGAGTGACAGTTTGTGAGAGTTTTGTAATTTTGTGTGAGCTTCGTGGGAGACTTTGAGAAGTTGAGAGAGAGAGAGAGACAAAGGATATTATTTGAAAGAATTCTTTGAAGGATAGACAGTTCTGTAAGAGAAGAAAGTTGCTGAATTTATGTGTTCTCTGTGTTTGCGAGTCTAGTGGTAAGCAAAACTACTTATGTTATTCTTAATACGACTATGTCATCGTTAAAAGATGTTGGTTAGCGATAGGGTTTAGTTATTGCCTATAAAGTATGTCATTGGATTATTATGTTGGTTGGTAATCGTTTCAGATGGGTTATTGGTGAAGAATGTTGTTTGGAAAATAATTTGGTTTAATGGTTCAATCTTTGGGGATCTCTCTGCGAAGTGATATTGTTAGAAATGGGTTTTAGTTCTGTATTGTTGTTTTAGTGAGCATGTGAAGACCATGCTTTATAATTGGATTGGTTGATGAAGTTCTTCATGGGTTGTTATCTTAGGTATGGTGAAATAAGGATAAGTTGTGGGATAAGGTCATAAATAATTTAAAGAATTTTAGTTGAAGGTTATAACTGTTAAGTTGATTTTTTGATGGTATTAGATGAGGGTTACTTGCTGGTTGTAGTTTGAAGTTGGAGATTTATTATTATTGGTTGTTGTCTATTAGTGAATAGGTATTGAAGAGAAGGGTAACATTAAGTGCTAACTCATTAAAACTAAGAACTTTAGGTAAGTGGTACTGCATGTGTTTTGTTCGAAACAGCCTACATCATGAGAATTAGGGTGTGTTTATTGTTTGTTTGATAGCTATTTATGAATTGTATGTTTATTACATTTAAGTTCAGTTCCTTAATTAGGATAGATCACGTTTTAAGGATATGATCGAGAAACACGTTAGATAGGATTGTATGTGCACAACAACATTAAGACTTGGAATCCTAAAGTACACAAAAAGGAATAAACATAAATAGATGATTAAATATGTGTGCCACGGGATGGTTGTCTTGTGCACAAACTGATCTACCTTGTCAAGTTGACATCTCTAACACTTGGATGGGTAACTAGAACTACATGAAAATAGAACAGTAATAGAATTAAATTGAAAATATGTAACAGGGGTTTTTGTGGTCCTGTTGGATATGTCCGGCACAAAAACGAAATAAATAATTGTAAAAGACAGAAATATTAATAGTTAAGCAAAACAGAAGATTGTATACGAACAATAGTAAATAACAGTAAAAGACATGAACAGTAATAGATAAATAAAACTGAAAATTGCATACGATGTTACAAAAGTTATATGTGTATTTCGTGTTTTACGCTTATACCGCTTACTGAGCTTTAGGCTCATAGTTAGGTCCCTTTGATATAGGTAAGGAGCCGATGATTGGATAAAACTGATAAAGGATGTAGCTGATGGAGTATTGCCGGGTTGGGCGTTTCTTCTGTTGGCGACATTGACCTTAGTTTATGTCTCATGGAAATTGAATAAATGTATTTAAATGCTTTAAAAGTATTTAAGTGCTTAACGACTTCAAACTATTTTAAGTTAATGTTTTACCTGTGTTTACTTAATAGCTTTTGAACTACTATATTGTGGTATTTAAATGTAAAAGACTTCCGCATTTCGTTTACTTTGAGTTTTATATGTAAAATATTTCCACTGTTTGTTACTCTGGTTTTCCCTCAATAGTGTTTTTAAAAGAAGCAAATTTTTATACAAAAAAAGTTACGGGATGTTACACCTAATGCATCTAATCCCCCTTCACAATGGTTTCTTAATTCTAAAGCATGAATTATTAAACCAACACTTAAACTTTCTTACCCTGGATTATTTTCACATTATTTCTTTACTAATTTTAATATATTCGACTTTTCTAATTTCTATTTTATTTTATTATCTATAAAATAAAATTTTTTATTTTAACTTTTCTAATTTCATTAATTCTAATATTTTAAATCTTTTATTGAAATTCTCTAATTAATAATAATTAATTTATTAAATTCTAAAATGTCGTATTTATATAATTAAAATTATTTGCCAAAATTCTGAGTATTATATAAAAAGTGTATAATGTATCTATATGAATGCTTAAGCATGCGATGTTAGCGTTCATAGCCTAAAATGTTATAATCATTAGACTGGATATTCTATCCTCATATGCAACTAATCTCATGGACATCTAATCTTATCCATTTGCCACTAATTTATCTAATTTCAAGTGCAACTAACCTAATACAGCTCGAACTAGCTTCATTAATTATTTAAATTATTGAACAGTCACTATGAGACTCAAACACCATGCAATTATCTTAAATTTTCATCATCAATTCAATCCAAGGAAGAAACTATTGTTCATCTACCTATATGTGTCACGCCCCAAAGGGAACCCGAGACAAAATGAGGAATGATCCAACCCAAAAGGACCAAATCATCCGACCCTCACTTAAATCCAATAAATAGCAGCGGAAAACTTACTTAAAGTAGTTATAGACCAGACCCAAAATGAAGTTCCAGAAGTGACAACAATATAATCCAATTTAACAGAGTCTAAAATTAAGCGAAAATAACATAAGATAAAACTAGGATACAAACCTCAATAAAATATCTCTAGTCTCTTAAACAAAGTAGGAAAATAACTAAATTTAGGGAACTCCAAATTTTTCTCTTAAGGTGGCAACGAGAAACTACTCTGATTATTTCCTGAAAAATATAGTCAAATTTAGGGTGAGTCGACAAAACTCAATAGGGATTATTTTATATTCAACTTTTATCTTAAACGAATCATGTATGGGATTTCAGTTTCTTATTCTTCACAATTTAATATAAGAAATAAAAAAATGAACAATAGAATAATGAACAGAAATACACAACGGCGATATTCAGGCAATCGCAACAGCCACACAGACCCTGATTAGATTTAGGGTTTTTCGCTCAAAGACACGACACATATACTTGTCTCATTACTCCAGTTAACAATAATAGTACAAAATATAAATAAAGCACAACGAAATAAAGAGTGAATCAACATGTTTAAATTAAACAATATTAAATATTTTATATTTTAACGTGCGTTAAATACAAAACCCTTACCTTGAAACTGGGTCAACAAATGATAAGGCCCAACCAAATAATCACAAACCCCCAACATCAATACGTCCAATATCATTCAAGTTTTGAAACCTAACATAAATATTTTACTAAAATTAGAATTTAAAATTTAGAATTTAATTGTTTGAATTTGGTCTAAAAACTTTGACACATGGCCCAAGGGCCTTCTCCACAATTTGGCCTAATGGCCTTCCAAAATCTGGCCCAAAGGAGCCCTCCATAATCTGGTCCAAAGGTCTTTCCACAATTGGACTAATAGGGAAAGCTTGGGTCGCGACCCAAAATCTCCCAATCCACGGCCGGAGTATTCTGTCCATGGACAAACACCCAAGCCACCACCTTCCTTCATCAGCAACCCACGGAGAAATAAATAAGTAATTCAACATCCTAAACATTTACTATAATCAAGTCAACCCAAGTAGTTCAGAATCAACCCAAAAATTCAAAATTGAGATATTCATTTGAAGAACCGAATCGGGAACAACGGAAAAATCTAAACTTTACCTGAAGAGTCTGAAATTTTCTCCAATAATGACCCCGCATGAGATGACCCACTTAATGAACGCTTAAATTCGGCCAATAATGAAAACGATCCGTCAATCTCATAGCCAATTGAGTAAATTGCAAATAAAAATTGAATCAGGGAAAACCAGACTAACCTTAATAGAGAAAATTACAAACCCGTCGAAGAATAAACCTTGAACTACTAGAGAATTCGAAGTCTTTATATCCAACACTTACTGTTGAAAACTCGCATGAATCACTCACACAACCTGCTAATTACACTACGATCCTGAAGGTAATCAATCCAACCATTAGCACCGTTCAACAACTACCAAAGGACTTCCAAAAATTCATATTTAACCGAAAACAACAAAACCTGTTATAGAGAACTACTCTTCACACACTGTCAATCATCGACCAAAATTTCATAGCGAGGATGTCCACCCTAAAAGAAAACAAAATAAATTTCTGTCCTTTAGATACATCTTTTGGAAGGGAAAAGGAAAAAGGATGAGAAGGGAAAAACAGGGCTTACCATGATGATGAGTGAAACCGCTAAGATGCTGCCGGAAAACCTTCACTTCCACACCGACGGTTAGCAGTAGCAGAGAAATTCAGAAAAGGGAGAGATGAGTGGGATTCTCGTCCCCCACTCTGTTAAAATAGGGGATTTTCCCCCTATTTTCGGAACCCACTCCTGAAAAGGGTTATTATCATTTTTTTTCCATCTAGGCTAGGCCGAAAGGCCTAGTTATTACAATATGCATATAATGACAATGCATATCCATGCACTATGAACATATGGCGTCATGTGTACCCCATGCATTGTTGTTATGTTCACTAATTCAATCATTTAATTGTCTTTCAGAACTTTACTCTCATGTATATGCTAATATGACTCTTACATACATGTGCAAGTCATCACCCGCAAAGCATTCACAAGGGTTTATTGGTTGAGCTATAATAATCAATATCATTCTTCTCAAATAGGTTTTAGGATTTCACACTCAAAGATGACATTTAGTTGATGTTTTATTTGCTTTATGACTTTGCACACATCACACATCACACATCAGAAAAGATTGCATTGTGTATACTGAGGTTTATTCTCCTCGCATCACTACACATACAATCTCACCTATCCTTCCTAATATGTTATACTTAAGAATAAATTATGCAACTATACAAATGCACTTGCACTATGATTTTATGTTCTAAGCACTATATCGCCCACATAAGGTTAACCAACCACTGCAACATCCCATGCCCACCAACTTGGCATCAAAATAGATTATATTATAACATTGTGTTATCCAACACAAATCCAATACAATTTAATTTTGAAGATTATGCATTGTGGTGTCAGCCTCTTAGCACTGTGGTGCTAACCTAAATATACAAAATTTACTTATTACTGAGTGCTTGCCAACGGTGCCACCTTGATAGTAAGTCTAAACTCTTAACCATTTTCATTGCAAACCAAACAAATTCATCAAATCAACAAACAACACTTCAATGTCATAGTCTAAACCTCGACTCCATTTTATTCTAACAAAAATAAATTCAACATGCACTTTTTTCTTCACACGTATGCAATATACGAACTTAATTAGATAATCTACTAAGTTAAAACCCCTATCTTTTGCATCTCTTTGGTTCCCACTTTCATGGCTTGATTCTTAGCACTTTAGAATCCTTTAAAGTATAGATCAATTTCTCTTTAGGTTCTAATTGTCAAATCCTTCTCTCCTCTTCTTTTCTTTTTCTTTACCCCTCCCTCTTTTCCTCATCTCACCTTCCATTTTGGAGAACGACCAAATATGGCCTCCTCCCCACTTCTCTTTCAATTCTATCAGTTAAGGACACTAGAAAACAAAGTAGGGATGTGTTATTACTATTTTTCCTTTCAATTCTTTATGAAAAGACCAATTTGCCCTTGGAATTTACCTATAATTTACCATTAAAGATAGCCTTAATCTTAATCTTCTATTATTTAAAATAAATGTACTTAATTATCTCAATTAACCTGTAGTCCAATACTTGAGGATTAATCTAAAATAACATGTATCGCCAACCTATTAGTGAATACTTCTTATCACAGAACTTGTTAGATGACCTCAATAAGAAGATTTTCTCTTACTACGTGCTCCTCAATTCTGATCTGAATATTTAATTTCCAACCTCTTCAAGTCCAAATTTGATTTGGACTTGAATAATATATGCAAGGAGTTGGCTTTCATATTTGCGTATCTTTATGCTCCCTTATCCAATAAGCATGGTTCTACCACCAATTTCCAGATTAAGGTGTCTACTTTTATGTGCTTAGTTGGTTTAGAATTATGCATGTAATACCTGCCTTTTTTAATAAATAAAATTGGGGTAGATGTTTATGGAAACGCCTCCTTGAGCTCCAAATACGTTGTTGGTGATCACGAATTCCTTTCTCGATTCACTCCTTTTTACATGCAACCTCCTCCCCTCTCCATGGCTTCCATTCCTCTCATTCTCATTATTCTCTCCCTTGGCAAATCATAGATAACTCGTGATAGAAACATCGGCAGAGGTAAGTTGACTTTTCCCTCCTTTGTAATTCCAAGTTCTGGCAAAACATTGAATCCTTATGCAAAATATTGTTCTCAGTATTGAAGGAGAGAAACCAAGTTGATTCAAAAATGGGAAAAGTGTCGATTCGCCGAAGCTTCCTGTGGTTGGGAATTTGTTGACCGAAAGTAAAAATCCAAACATTCACTTTGGCTTTGTTCTGTATTTTGGTTCGTTGGTTTGAATATTGAATTGTTGGATGTACACGTTAATTGAATAGGGTAATCAACGATTTTGTCAATGTGTTGGATGAATCCAACACTTAGGTGAACGTCGTCAGGGACGTCGCGATTTTACATACGTTGAGTCGCGATAGGGGAGAACCTTCAAACTAGGCCATTTATACAACGACCGAGTGTCGCTGATTTGAGAACACCGGCAGTACACAAGTTGAACTAGAATTCTTTCCCTAGCCATGACTCATGGACGCCCATGGCCACTATCTAGACCTATGGTCCCAACAAGTGGTCATAATCTGAGCCAATGAGGACCGCAAATATTGGGTCGTGGTTCAGCCTCTTGGACTATGGTTCAATATCGATTTGGGTCTATTTTGGGCATGTTTTAAGCCTAGTTCAAGGATTTAAACCCAATTAATTTTAAGTGATAATTGGAGAATTTGATTAATAAAAATTTAACCCAAAAAATATGACTACTTTATTTTTGTTTAGGTACAAAGTTTAATTTATTTTAAATTCATGGACCCTTAGGCTTGGACCTTTTTGCACTATTTGACTTTGGTCAGTGTAAGCCCACTTTGAGGTAGAGATTTATTTTATGTACCGCATTGCATAATTTTTATAAATAAATATTTTGAGACGTGTGTCATATAAAAATGATGTGTCCATGAATATAAATATTTCTATATCAACTCAGTCGTGTGAACCGAGTTCAATTGACCTGATTTGGGGTCTGTTTTACTTTACACACATTCAATAGTGAGTGATGTTAGCCTAATTGATATTAAGGTATTTGTTTTGATGATGATTGTTCATTTGATTAATAAGTTGTTTATTTTGTAATTGTTGAATTTAGTAAATACATTATTAATATTCATTGAAAATATCCTTGATACAGGTATTGATGTTTACTAATGTGTTTGCCTAAGTTCATGGAGTTTATATATTGAACATTGGGAGTTAGAAGATTAAAAAAGTGCATAACATAGAGTACGGGTCGACCAGTCAAGTTGTAGAAGAGCCAAAGCAGTAGAAGAGATTGACCGCAACTATGCTCTAGAAGTGGTCGACCAGCCAAGCTGTAGAAGAGCCAAAGCAGTGAAAAAGGTCGACCGTGACTATGCACTAGAAGTGGTCGACCAATCAGGTTGTGGAAGAGCCAAAGCACTAAAAGAGGTCGACCAAGGCTTGGAGTGGTCGACCCAAAATATGGTAGAGAGCTCCAAAAATTCTAAATGCAATACAGTGGTCAACCAGTGAATAGTGAGCAATCAACTGTTCAAGAGACAGTTTGCATTCCGAGTCCTGAAATACACTGCAACGGTCGACTAGTGAATAGTGAGCAGTCGACTGGTCAACTGACAATTTGCACTACAAGTTTTGAAATACATTGTAGCAGTCTATCAGTGAACAATGCGTAGTCGACTGGTCCTTAAGAAAAACGCAACATCTATATTCCAACTGTCGGATGGTGATCGACCGAATTAAAGGAGGTTGATCAATTTTATAAATAGAAGACACTCCAAACCTCACTTCAACCAAGAGAGAAATATACTGAAACACTGTTGAAATTCCTACTCATTTTCTCTTAGTTATTTAAGTGTCTAGCCTAACTCTTTCATTCCTAAACTTGAGTGTTTGCATTTGGAGAGTTTAGGTTCTTTGTTGTAATTTTTATTTTCATAATTATAAACCAAAACATCAAGGGTGACACCCAGTGAATAGTGAAAAGAAAGGATGACGCCTTAAGAATAGTCATTTTAAAGGTTTAGTTGACACCAGTGAAATCAATCATCACTAACCGGGGAGGTTAGGTGATTATGGATCTCCAAGTAGGAAACTTGGAGTGCGAACATAGGCCGAAGTTGTTGAACTGAATGAACAAACTTCGTTTGCACTTTCTCTATCCCTTAACTCTTTATTATTTGTTATCAATTGTATGCATTGAATATGTTAAATCACTTAGGGTTTAGAGATAAAAATATTGCACGAAAAAGTTAGAACGCCTAATTCACTCCCTCTCCTCCCCCCCCCCCCCCCCCCTTTTTCTCTATAAGCGTGCATTGGTCCTACAGGAGGATGTGTTTTTTTGTTGTTAACTAGAGTAATGAGACATCTGTATATATTGTGTCCCTGGGCACGAAACCCTAAAATTGATTAGGGTATTTATGTGGCATTTGCGATCACCGAGCATCACTTTTTATTCCATGATGTCTATGGTATGGTGTGCCCAAAGTCCATGAGTCGCTTCATTTTCACTGAGATTTTTATTCTTGTATAACAAGGGTCTATTTTAATTACGTACCACATATTAGTGGGTTGTTTTAAATACACGCCATTTTGTATAAATTTCTAAAATTAAATTTATGAAATACGAGATTTGATATCATGCATGCTTAAATATTGTGTTAAATAAATCATTATAAATTAAATCTAATCCCTATTGAGTTTAGTCAACTAACCCCAACGATACATTTTTAGGATTTTAGTAGTCAGACTTTCAGTTGCCAAATCAGGACTAAATTTGGTGGAATTTACTTTTTGTCTCAATATCTTAAATAATTTTACCTTGAGAGATTTCAATGAGGTAAACTTCTGTAATACTCCAAATTTTTGTTACGTTAAGCCTAGGATGATAATGTCATTATTAGAGGATAATTAGAGTTATATTGGGTGGTTATGGTATTGAATTAGTGATGGTGGGTTTGAAATTGTTAATTTAGTGCGAGAACAGAGGACTATTTTAGTTTTGGCATATAATTTAGGGTGATATTATGATAAGATTATAGATGAGAAAGGAAAAGATTATTTACATAATTTTGGAAAATGGTTAGGAAGTAATGGTCTATCACAAGGGAGAGTGGCGATCGATCACAAATATTGTAAAACATTACCGAGTGTAAAATGTGGAATTCTGATATATTAGAGTTTTGTGTGACCTGAATTCTAGTTGGGCAGGGTTGGGCTCGTTTCCAATTTTAGTGTTATTTATTTTCTCTATATATTGATGTTTGAGTCGCAAAACTCTTGTACCTTGATTTTCTTATTAGTGATTTATCCTATACCCGTGGTTTTTACCTGTAAGGGTTCACGTAAATCTTAGTGTTTCTGCTTATACAGTTTTCTTTTTCCATTTTGTGTTTGATTCTCAAAAATTGGTATCAATGCTTGGTTGAGGTTCTCTATACCAATTTTCAAAAATTGGTATCAAAGCGAAGTGAAAGTTACAGTACTCGGATCAAACAAAATTTCAGGGTTTACAATTTTTGTGAAAAATTGTAATTAGGAAAAAGAAATAAAAAAGACAAGGAAAATGAATTGTTTTCCCCTGTCCACATTCTCATCTTCAGCAATGAAGGAGACTGCCCGAGTTTGCTGGCCATCTTCCCCAAATAGAGAGAAACCTTCACGATACCAAGCAAATCTGTCCAGCAAAGAAGAAGATGTCGTCCGTCCCACTGTCCAACACTGAACAGAAGCCGTCGTCATCCGTCGTTGGTCAGTCCGAAGCGAAGAAGACAAGAGCGGCCATCCTCCTTTGCAAAGAACAAATTGCGGTTTTCTTCCTCGGCAACGAAGAAAAGAGGTTGCGGATCTCTTTTCTTCAGCAAAGAAGCTGTTAAGCCAAGGTCGGTCGATTAGTCCAATGAAGAAGAAGCCGAAATAGTGAGGGAGAGTCACGTCGTTGTCAGCCAAAGACTAGGAGAGGAACCTCTAGCTCGCACATCCACCGTCCAAGCACCGATCCTCGTGGACCAGCCGTCCTTCTGTCTGCCATCCTCTATAGTGGGAGCTCTACTTTTTCTGAGCAGTGAACCTCTAGTGAACCGTTGGCCGAATTTTTGAGTAGCAGTTAACCAAATTTTTGGATATTGTTGAAAGAATTTTGGAAATTGTAGGTTGACAGATATTTTTGGTGATAAAAATTTTGTCGTTTGGGTTTATCTGTGATTGGCTAGATTTTGAATTTTTGTGGGTGGATATTTTGAGTTCAAATATTTTTTGGGAAAAGTCTGAAATTTTTGGGGAAGATGAGTTCATTGAAATTCGATATTCTATTGTTGGATATAATAGGAGATTTCAATTATGGTACGTGAAGATACGAGATGTGCTCATACAGACGGATTTAGATGACGCATTATTAGGGAATGATAAAATGCCCACGTTATGGAGTGAAGAGGAGAAACTTCAAAAGGATCAAAAAGCTCTATCTTTGATACGTCTGCATTTGTCAAATCAGATTTTGTAGGATGTTTTGGACGAGAAATCTGCTGCTGGGTTATGGTTCAGATTAGAGCACTTGTGTTGAAAAAAACTTTGACTAGCAAGTTGGATTTGAAGCAAAGACTTTATTCTTATCAATTAATTGAAGGATATTCTATTACAGAGCACTTGGCCTCCTTCAAGGAGTTAGTTTCAAATTTAGAGACTATGGGATGCAAGTACGATGAGGAGGATTTTAGGTTGATTCTATTATGCTCGTTACCTACTTCATATGGTTATTTTAGAGATACAATTTTATATAGTAGATAAAGTCTAACTTTAGAAGAAGTTTATAGTTCTTTGTTATCAAAGGAAAAGATGAAGCAACTTGTTGTGGGATCCGAGTCTCGAAGTAAGGGACTCTTCGTTCGAGGTAGAACAAAAGAGTCAAACAACAAGGCAATGATAATGTTCAAAATTTGAAGGGTAGGTCAAAGTAAAGGAACCGTGATAGATTTTGTTACTTCTGTCAGAAAAAGGGGCCCATTAAAGCTGAGTGCTATAAATTGTAGAATGAAATAAAGAGAGCTGGTGAAAAGGGAAAACAACCAATGACGTCCGGTGAAGTTGTTGTCGTAGAAGAAGAAACTATAGTGATGAAGATCT
This sequence comes from Begonia loranthoides, assembly GCA_022433065.1. Classification (NCBI taxonomy): domain Eukaryota; kingdom Viridiplantae; phylum Streptophyta; class Magnoliopsida; order Cucurbitales; family Begoniaceae; genus Begonia; species Begonia loranthoides. The sequence goes on along the minus strand of CM039475.1, from coordinate 18,109,025 downwards.
TCTAATTGTGTCAGAGGGAAACTCAAAGCTAAAAAAGAATTGGATTTTGGATTCAGCTTGTTCATTCCATATGTGTTACAATCATGAGTGATTTTCGACATATGAGACCGTTTCAGGAGGTGTTGTGTTAATGGGTAATAACACACCTTGCAAGATAGCTAGTATTGGTACCATCATAATCAGAATATTTGACGGAGTTGTGAGGATACTGGGTAATGTGCGACATGTTCCAATTTCAAAAATAATATGATCTCGTTGAGTACTTTGGATTCGAAAGGGTACAAGTACAGCGCTATAGGTGGAGGTATAAAGATTAGTAAGGGTGCTCTTGTCAAGTTAAAGGGATACAGAAGCTTTGTAAATTTGTATGTGTTATTGGGTTGTACGGTAACATGTACTATGGCTACAAAGTTTGTGAATTCACCTTCAAAAGGTTTCTTAGAGAAGACTCAGAAATAATTAGGATCTCAAGGGAAGTTCAAGTTGGGTTCTGAAAATACATCAAAGTCAATATGTCAGCCTATTACAGATGTTCAGCATGATGTAGTCATCACATCGTCACCAATTTCAGTTTCTATTTCCCATCAGAGTGGTATCGTCAACGGCATAACCAAGAGAAAAGGTAAAGCTTTACGGCGATATGGTGAAACTTCTATAGTGGGTTATGCATTAAGTGTGTTCGAGGGTATTGATTCTAGTAGAGGGTCTTCAGTATATTCACATGCAGTTCGTTGCGACATCTCTGATAATTTGGTGATACCATAGAGAAGATGTGATTTCTCCCCGACTATGTCTCTCAAGTTTAAGCAAAGCTTAAACTTGATCAGTATCAGATTTTGAGTTGGCCCAACAGGGGCCTATGTGGAAGAGGAGGTTATTTTTTTGTTTGAGTTTTGCGGATTCGTTTGTCTTGCATTGGAATTTCTTTGAAGATGGTGATTGTCAAAGTTCAGTGTTCTGGATTCGTTTTGGGGTGGGCCATGAAGTCTGCATTGGATTTCTCATGTAGAATTCGTGTCAAGGTGGAGATTGTTAGAGTTTGTTGTGACCTAAATTCTAGTTGGGTCGGGTTGGGCTCGTATCCAATATTAGGGTTATTTATTTTCTCTATATATTGATGCTTGAGTCGTAAAACTCATTGTACCTTTATTTCCTTATTAGTGATTTATCCTCTGCCCGTAGGTTTTTCCCCGTAAGGGTTTTCCACATAAATCTAGATGTCCCTGCTTCCGCTATTTTTTTTTTTTTGCGTTCAATTCTCAACACGATCAAGCATGGGAAAGAAGGTGATCGACTGGTGTTCACAAAATATTACAGTGGCGAGCCAATTTGGAAGCAGTTGATTGATCGGTGTTCACGCAAAATATTACAGGTCAATCATAGTAGGTAATGCGATTGGTCATAAATGTTACAAAATATTACAATTTATAGCCAATTTGGAAGCAATCGATCATCCACTAGAGAGTGATCGATCAGGTGTTCTGAAAATCAAGCAGAATAGAGATTTCACTGTCTCATGATCGATCCTGGTAAGGAGTGATCGACTACGAAGTTCAACAGTCACCTGGAAAATGGCTTCTGCCACGTTTTCACAGGAGGAAATTGGAAGTACAGGTGGGAGCTTGGTTGTGCGCCACCTCTCCCTTGGTAGTGGTTCATATTTTATTAAAATATATATATATATAGAAATGTAGAAGAAATGAATTCGTGGTTGATTGAAGTATAGTGGGTGGTCAATCACGAGTATTGCAAAATATTGTGGAGTACTGACATATTCAGAATGGTCAATCAACTAAAGAGAGATGATCAACCAGCTCTAAAGAGAAAATAAGATAGTGGGCAACTTTTTTCGAAGCAATTGATCACCTAAAGGGGGTTAATCAACCGGTTCCAAAGGAAAATATTACAGAGAGTAGTGATATTCGAAGTGGTCGATCGTCTACTAAGAAGGTGATTGACCGGTAATTCTTAGAATAGTGAAATTTTAGGATTTGTTGTCGATTGTCAAAGGGATGATGATCGACTGGTATTCACGAATTTTACACATAAACACTTTCTGGATTTTTGGTGGTTGATCACCTGAAGGGTTTGATCAATTGGAAAATGGAAATGTTGCCAGTAAATTATTAACCGACGTCTAGGAGATTGAAGAGATGCCTAGAAATTGGATGGTCACGACTGGTTATCTTCCTGTAAGCGTTCATTAGTCTATTTTAAGGATTTCTTGAGTGCAAGAGAAGAAGTATATGGTATTCTGATATTGTTGTGTTGCTGTCATGAAGAAGAGGGAGAAAGGAAGGATTTTGGAGTTAGAGAAAACTACATAGTGAGGGATTTTGCAAAGAAATAAGGTAAGAAGTTTTATATGTGTTTTGCCTGAAAGGGCCTACATCACAAGAGTTAGGAGTATCCCGGGAGATGCTTGTTTATATCATTCTGTTTATTGATAAAGTTTATTTAAGATAGGCTCTATTCTGTTAAGATTAATGTTAGGGTTAGTAATAAATTGTTAAGTTAAGGATTGGTTACTACTTTGATAATCTGTGAAGAGAATAACCTATTGATGATGATTTCTGTTATGCCTCATAACCTTATATTAATAGAAATGGGTTGGTGTTTGAAACGACCCAGTTTTTTGTAAATCCTTTAAAATGCGTGAAAATTTGAACTTTTTATAAAACCATTGAAATCTCTTTTAAAATAAATCAAAGTGTGACGCTAAAACCAGATGGCTACTATCCCTTCTTTAAACTCGTTGTGAAAATCAAATGAAATGCGGAAGCATTATGAAATAATTTATTTAAGCATTGCGGAAGCGTAAATCATTTGAGAAATGAATTCTAACAATTAAATACAACTTATTACAACCGTTTTCTCTTCTCGCTCTAGCCTGGTTGCCAACCCCTATCTCGCTCATGCAAATTCCTCATCCCTTTGTTTATTATCTGCTTATTATCTGTTCATCGTTTGTACCTACACCACAAGTAATACGTGAGCTTAATGGTCCAGTAAGAAAAGGGTTTAATGCAGTTATGAAATGCCTCTCTTTAGTCCTTTTTGGAATAGGGGCCACCCAAACCAATCCTTTCATTACGTACGTTTGTTCATTCATTCATTACTCGTACATCAAGCAGGAGATTGAAGGACCCATATGGGTGGTATAGTTGACCGAGCTAACCTCCTGAGTGTATACTAGGTCCCGTTCCCATCAAGGTAGGGGCTATGCCTAGCTGCCAGACTAGACCGGACTAACCACCAGCTACCAACTCCCCATTCATTCCATTATGGACTAGCCTTCTGGGTGCATACTAGTTGTCAAACTACTAGCCTCCTGGGTGCATACTAGTTGCCAGACTAGACCCAATTACCCATTCATTTTATCATTCATTTTTTAACATTTTCCTCACACAATGCATGCGTAAGTACCACCCCAAGGAAGCACTCCCTATTGGTTTCTATTAACATGATGCATGACCATACATTCTCATCCTAACGTGATGCATGATGCTTTATGACATAACATTATTAGAAATTGAAGTGCGCATATAAGTAATTGAAAACAACTATAATTGAAAGCGCATATAAAGAAAGTAAAGAATATAATAAAAGGAAATAACTGCGCACAACAGAAAACGAGTACCATATCAAATTGGAATAGCGAATGCATACAAATCCAAGGATGGTACGGTAAAGATGTAAGAAATTTATTTAAACTAACATGCTTAGGCAATTAGAAATAGAGACATGTATAGACAACAAATAACGGGAGCATACTTGTAAATTGGAAATTCTTATTCTAGTTGATTACGCATGCTTTCATTCTAATTAATTTAACATGCTATAATTAATGGTCTAGTTGATTATCCTAATTAATTACATGTTCAAGATGATTACATGCTTTTATCCTAATTAACTAATCGTGATTAGGTTTAGTAGAAAATAACATGCTAAGGACAAGTAATCATAAGCGAAGTTATAGCAATATCAAGAAGACAATAACAAAGGCAAGATAAAAACATCTTTTCACATAGTCAATGAAATTCTTAGTTGTTCATACTTAGTTCATTCCTCTTTTATCTTCCCCTTCTTTCAAATGAAGTAAGGCATCTATTATTTCCAAATAAAGTAAAGCACAGTAAAGAAAATTGTAGCGAGAGACGATATAGCTATATTAAAGAAAATTACGGTAAAGAGAAATACACAGAATATTATTAGCATGAATAGCCTATTAATATTAACCTAGTTCATTACATGCTCAAGAAAGGAAGATGATTAAACATGCCAATTATGCTAATTACAATTACATGGCATAACCTAGGTAATTAACAAACATGCTAGTCAGTTAATTGTACATGCTAGTAAATTGAACATACTTTTAATAGTTCAAAGGATTAAATATGTATAGCTAGTTGATTAAACATAGTTGATTGAACAAACTTAACTAGTCGTGTTCAAGTCTAGTTAATTAGCATGTTTGTCTAGTTAATTAATATGTTCACTAGTATACTGAACTAGACAACTAGTTAAGTTAATTAACATATTATGTATACTTAAGTCTAGTTGTTTGCTCTAATTGATTTCATGCTCAAGTTAAGTCTAGTCATTTACTCTAATTGATTTCATGCTCAAGTTTAGATTTAGTTAATTAACCTAGTTAGTTTAGACAACTAGATAGTTAATTGAACTAGTTAATTAAACATGCATCAAGTCTAATTACTCATTCGAGTCTAGTTAATTTACTTTAATTAAATTAACATGCTCAGTCGATTATTGTTTAACTAAAGTAGTTAGCATACTCGATGTATTAACATTTAAACATGCTAGACCTAGCTAAGTTAACATGCTGGTTAATTTAACATGCTTAGATAATTGATATACTTAAGTAATAATTAACATGTTTGGGTTCATTGCATGCTTAAGTTGATTACTTACTCTAGTTAATTAATCACATGATCATCCTAATTAATTACATGTTCATATTATATGCTTAGTTAATTTAATGCTCAGATGTTTAGTTAACTCTAGTAAATTTGTTCATCATGTTTAAGTCTAGTTAATTAGTTTTTAATTAAATCAATTAGCATACTTATATTATTCAAACCAATTACATGCTCAAGTAAGGTACAATTAAGTTAGCTACCATTATTATCTAAGTTAATTAACATGTCTAAGGCTTAGTTGAATTAACGTACTAGTTAATTTAACATGCTAATCAAGTTGATTATTCTAGTGAAGTTAATTAACATGTTAAATATGCTTTCATTATTGCATTACACACAAAGGTAGCAACCTGCAACACAAATAGCGAAAAAATAATGGCAGCAAGGTAAATATATGTATAAGGAAATAAAAATGATAACTATATAGCAAGTAAACATCCAAGAATAGCATAGAACTCATTTAGCTCATTCCTGAACTTCACATAACCATTTATCATTCTACATTCATAACATTTGAACCTTAATCATTCATCACCACTAATCAATGTAAATGACAAAACATAGCTAACAACAAAAACAGAACTACAATAAGCTATAGCACACTAAAAATTCTACACTATCATCAACATAGAGAGTATTTACAGTAAGGAATTCAACAAGGAAAGCACAACAAGTAATCATCCAAGGAAAACTAATACTACTCACGCACACTTACTTGTGGGAAGGGCTACCATTGACCAAGATACACCCAAAACCTTAACTAAATTGATGGACTAATTCACTCAGGGACAGCAGCACTCCCAGCCTCACGGTTGCTCATCTCACAGACAGCAGGGAGCAGCACACAGCAGCTCCACCACTCAGCTTCACCTCATGTTACACACACTTACATGGATGGAACTCTCCTTCATGGGTCTCACTCTTTCTCAAGCAGGAAGGAAAACTCTCCCTAACACGTAGGTAGAACTCTCTCGCAAGGGGAGAGGAGCTCACGCAGAAGAGGAGGACTGAATGAGAGAGGGATGGCAGGGGAGGAAGACTATATCTGGAGAGGGAGGGACAAACCATAGCACCCAAGGGAGGGAGAGGTCAACTACGGCAAAGGGAGGGCGACTTCATCGTCTAGGGAGGGAGAGGGGTCATCGTCAATTAATGACTAAAGGACAAAAATCAGACGTTAAATCCCTAAATTTATGCTAAACTAGGCTATTTCAGACGAGTGCGGACGCACTGGTCTCGTCTGCATTCGTCCGCAAGTGTAAAATCTCACCGACTAAATCGTGGCTTCGGACAGGAAAAGGCATCCCCATCCTGTCCGTACCTTCCTCAAAAGATGTTCATACATGAAGTGGCGTCCGCAGGCATCCGAAGGTGTCCCAAAATCGGACAGAGGTAAATCAAACGAGGCTACTCCACGTCCGCAATCGTTCGCAGTCGTCCTAAACTATCCAGGATTTTGACAGATTCAAATCGGACGAGGTTAGTCCACATCAACACTCGTTCGGACTCGTCTAAAAGTCTGCGACACAGTGTAGTCAGGACGCAGAATCACGTCCTGAGTCATCCAAACCCATTCCTCGTGTGTGAAATGCATTGCAGACGAGACAACTCGTCCGCAGTGTTATCCGCAGGTGTCCAGAAACACACTGGACAACATTTCCTCACATTTTCTCACTTAACTCCTACCCCATAACACTTTCCCAGTAAGTACATGTCATAAATTAACAAGTAATAATACACAATGTAATATCCTAATCACCTCTTCGTCTAATTACATGGCATAAATGGGAAAAAATGTAAAGGAAATACCCCTAGACATAACGCTCTAGAACGTCCTTGGCAACACCCCGATAATTGTCCAACTAAAAAAGTCAGTGTGTTACAATGTTGTTATCTGCTATGAGCTAGAACCATGTTGTTGAGGTTATAAGCATGTTGATGAATAGGCTTTAAATCATGTTGAGCTCTAAAGGTTAGATTTTATAATTACATAATGAGTTATAGAAGAAAAAACTCATTGCTGCTTGATAAATCCTGTTGATAATATACTCTCAGTTATGTTCTATTTGATGCATGCATGTTACTGTAGTTAGAAGAATCTTGTTGTGGTATAATTGATAACATGTTGTTGTTGCTGCAGAGGTAGGATTGACGTTGATGACTACTGAATATTTTGGTATAAATGCTCTATTGTGACTATGGTTTGATAAACATAAGAGTAAAATTAGTCATATTGAGGTAAGAGTTTGATCATGTGAAAAGGTTAGGGTTTGGTTGTTGATAGTTATTCTTGAATTGAAGAAAATATAGAGCTAGTTTCTGTGGGGTAGTGTTGGATAGCTGTGAGATAAGAGATGTTGTAAAAGTATGAATTAGTCTTTGTCATTGCTTGGATAAACTGTTGAACGCGTAGTGTTATAATTCTCTTTGGTTGCCTTGATGGTTGAGCATTATAGCATGATTTTGAGAAATATTAAGATATTGCTTGAGGTGGTAGATATACTAGATAGGTTACATTGCTAATGTGTAGATATGTTAGATGTTAGATTGTGATCATGTCTTACTTGGAGATGTATTAATGCTTGCTTGATGATTGTTTGTTAGATCTAAGTTGTGATTCTGTTATCGATCGAGGATGTAATGATTGTGTGGATTCATGCATCATTGTTTTCTAAAACATAAATGGATTTCTTATGCATAAGTTTTATATAAAAATGGTAATAAAAAGAGATACGTAAAGGAAATGGGAGGAGTTGAGTTGGGTTAAAGTTCACCGCTCATTCCTGAGTTGTTGAGAAGAAAGGAAACGGTTTAAGTTCATCATGATGGACTAAGTTCACCATCATGATACAAGTTCACTATTGCAGTATAAGTTTGCTAATTTGGTTTAAATTCACCAGTAAGGTTCAAGTTCACCACCATAGCACATGTTCATTGAGTTCATTGTGATTGAAGTCTGTCACAGTTTTTATAAATGAGTTCAAGTTCATTGTTATAGTATAAAGCTCATCACCGTTTTTATAAAGGAATGCTAAGAAAAGAAAAGGATTTAAATGGTTTTATAACCCACATGTTCATTATGCATTTTACTTCTTACTGAGCGTTAGGCTCATAGTTTAAGTCTTGTGATGTAGGTATGCATAGATCAAAGGATAGGAACAGTTGATAGAGTATTTGTGCATTGTGGACTTTGTCACGACCCGGAAGGGGGCCGGACAGAAATGCTGGGCCAAACGACCCGGTCTTGGTAGAAGACCCGATCGCCCAGCCCAAGGCTAGTTAAATTGTTACGGAAGACTTGTTTAAATACCCAGCCGTGACCCACATGTGATGGGCCACGATCCATTTAGTGATTGCGAGATTAAAAAATAATAGTAATGCGAAAATAATAAACTTTAAGTCCAAATAATACTGTGTATCTAATCCAAAAAATCCAACAACCAAGTTAAATATTTTTACAGTCATCCAACTTAAAAGTAGTGGTTACCTATTCTTACACTTACCGATAAATTAAGAAATTAACTAGTCAACAAAAATAAAACGAATAAAACAAGATCTCCAATCTGATTCCTGCTCAGGCTTAATTTATCTTCTCTTTACCTGGAGTGGTGGGAGTCGTGGGGTGAGTGACTAACTCAGTATGGAATTTATACTAAATACAATGCATGTATAAAACTTGTTTTACCTTTTCTTGAAAACTATGAGTTTCGAGGAATCATGCACATTTTAATAAAAAATTTAAATCATTTTTGTCTCAAGGAAATCAACCCCATGGCCTCCGACAAGATATTTAGAAAACATGATTGTATACATAGACAATTATAAGTTTAAAATACTCTCGTCATGTTTTACCGAAATCGTAATCCGTGAAAAAGGAAGGTCACTCAAGGACTCCTCCGAACAAACTACACAGAAAGGTGGCCATATCATGCAAGCAACACCTCATGAGCCTGTTGGAAGAAAAATGACGACAGTCTGTAGACCGGGCCCGTCACCAGGTTGTCGTGCAAATTCCGCTACGACACGCCCGTAATAAACACACCCTGATCAGGTTTAGGGATTTGCAACCCACGGATGCAGTCAACACCTTCCCAAAGTCTCCTATTTCACACAGCGCGCAATCAAACCATCTGCACGCAGCAGGAGATATATCGAGGGTGTCCCCTTGATACTTTGACGTTCGCGACCGTTCAAAGTGTTAGGAGGATTCATCCCAGACAGATTATTATCATCATATAAAAACATGAAATCCAATGCACAAAAGTAAACGTGTAAAACTATTGTACATGTATAATATAAAAAGCTGACGTGCTGTCGAACAGTCCCCGTCAGGTTTTTCATGTGTGGTATTCCACAAAATACGGTTTTATTTTTAAAACTATGTAATGCGATGCAAGCAACTAAGTATAAAGCCCCTACCTCGACGACGATCTCTCCTCTTGTCCAAAGGAGCAGTAACCTTAAGTATCGGCTCGAAGTCCTCAAACTCGTCAGAGCCTAAAAATATGTCAAACACAATAATTGAAATCAACATGCCAAAAACAATGAGTAGAAGGGTCCTATATCAAGGTAGGAGCCCAACCAATGTGTAAGTAATTTATCTAATAATCCCCAATCAAATCCTTCAACTCTGAAGATTAAGTGAAGTAATCTTGTACCGAGTCTAAACTTACGTTTATCCTTAATAACCAAAGCAGGACTCCAACTCATCTATCATTTCATCAACAGACCCATCTCCCATATTTAATTGCGTCCTGAACTCGCATTCATACTTTTATAAACTACAACGCAACAATTTGGCAATAAAAATTGTATCACATTCCACGGTGAACAATTCATTAACTTCTCCATTCAAGCACCAATTGAACCCAAAATCCAAACCTTCATAATTCCAACAAAATAGGGAACAAGAAAATTAACATAACAAAACTTCCTAAAGTTATCACCCAAGGCAAAACTCCAATCAAAACCCAATTTCAACCTTTTAACACTATTGTCCGTTCATCCATTTACTACAATCTTTAATCTCAAGTAAAACCATCAACCTAACATATATCCTCAACAAAACCAAAACAAAGTAGTCATATTGAATACAGAACCCAGCATCAATCCTTATGTCCATAGCTATCCAACCAAAACTTTCAACAACCAAATACAACATCAAATTCTGAATCCATTATTAAATCTAAAGCTCAAAGGGAAACTGCTCACCCAACAGAAACAAACAGAACCGAGTGTTCTATTTTGCTGGCCGGAACGCTCGAAATATAGTCTCGATTTCGGAAGCTGTCATCGCCGGAGGTTGTTTCCCCCGGAATCCTTTGATTCGTCCACTGTAAACCCACAAAATAGATTAACCACCGGCATTACAATCCAAACCTAACATTGGAATAGAACTCGAATGGAAAGCCTCACCCACTGAACCGAGCAGAATCGCGCCAGTTTGCTCGCCAGAAAAATCGAGGAACGTCGGTTTTGCACCCGGCCAACGTCACCTGCTCGGAAAATCGACCGTCAGCTCTCGGCCGAAGTCGCTGCTCCCCGGTTCGCCATTTTCAGTCTCGGTGCCGTTCTCCCGCGAGCGACCGTCGCCGCCGTCCTCAGTTCGAGAGTTCGTCGGACGCCTCTGCATGCAACTCGCTGGTCGGACGTCGAGTTCGCCGGTTCGTTCAAGGCTCGCCGATCGTCGCTCGTCGCTGAAGCTCGTCCCCCCCGCGGAGTTCCCTGTCTGCGTCGGCTGAAGGAAGTGGGAAGCAGCTTTCTTTGTTTTATTTCATTTGCCGATCTCACCCCTGCTTCTCTCTCTTTATTCTCTTCTTTTAAAATTCCATTTCCTTATTCTTTAATCATTTTCTCCTTTCCTTCAATTTGCCACGCACACCATTTCATTTCCTTTCTCCTTTATTTATTTATTTTTTTTCCTTATTTTAATCCTTTTTTTCTTTCTTCCTATCTCAATCTTTTTATTTCATTTATTTTTCTTATACTTTAACTTTATATATAAATCGTATAACCTAAATCCAAATTCTGATTTCAATCCCAATTTATTCTTAACATCACCCAACAATACTTATGTCTCTAATTCCATTTCTTAAACAAATTTTCTGTTCATAAATTTTTAATTTCACTAATTTGATTTATTGACCAAAATTTCACTTGTGTCTGCTACACGAAAATTCGAGTCAATTTTCCAACGTCAAGACCAAACATTAACGCGAAAAAATTCACACGTAGAGTTTACTCTTGAAAATTCTTGGGTTTCACAGACTTGGTGGTTGGCAAAGCTAAAGATTTAAAAAGGAAAATGTAATGATTTTATAAATGTTTTAAAGTTGTAAAATGTTCTTTGCTTTAAGTTATGAAATGATTTCATATTTTAAAGGGTTTAATGAAAGGAAATTTAATTATGCATTTCTTTATTTTAATAAGTTCCAAATGTTTTAGTAAGAAAAGTTTTCCGCAATATTTTATAAAAGAAAAATGTCTTTTAAATTATAAGTTTTAAATTGTATGAAAACGAGATATTACAAGTAAGATATATGTGTGAGGTTTGCCAGAGGTGGCCTACATCACAAGATTAGGAATGCTTGTGTAATGTTTGAGTTCTATTCTTCAATTTGTTCTGCTTAATGAACTATTTTGCCAAATAGTTTATGGTTAAGAGATATAGTATTATGTAAGATTATTTTGTTGTGCATTTAATTTCTATCAAAACTGCTTTGAGTGAAGAACATAAAAAAAGAATTAAGAAATAATGTTCATATATCTATAATGTATCCTCCGTTTAGTATAGCAACATGTTGAGAATATATTGAAATGAAGGTCTTGTAAAATAGACATTGCTCTCTCTTGTTTGTTGATGGTTGAAGTTATGCTCTGTTAAAAATAATATTATGCATAGTGAAGTTCTTTCATGTTGTCTTCCTTGTTTTACTACTTGTGATGTTAGACGTACTTAGGATTGATTTCTTTTCATACCTACCATTATAGTTGATAGTAATTGCTAAGAATAAGGTTCATGATATGTTATTCTACTGATGATAAGTTACTTTTAGGTACTGCCAATTACAACTTGAATAAGAAAAATGGATAATGTTATGTTGATTGTATTGTTGGGATATTGTGCATTGGATGTTGAGGAAGATGCAAGCCCCTATTGAAAGGCTTAAATGATTTTCTAATATGTTTTGTAATTAAGCAAGCTCTTGATTAAACATATTCTTTGTTGTGACTAAAATATCCTGTTGAAGTGATTTGTAAGGTTTTATGTTTTCTCATGTTGTATACAGTTTCATGCTCAATAAGTTGATTGAATTGAATTTGTTCCATGTTTGTTATTGTATTTGTATGCCATGGAACCGTACATTACTTCATTACTTGTTTAATGTTGATAATGTTAAAGCATTACTTGAATTTTATCCATGACATGCATCATAATTAGAAATATTTAGAAATACCATGATGGGGTTGGTATTTACATACATTGCATGAGAGGAAAACAAATTAAATAAATTTAAATAGGAGTTGGAGGTTGGAGATATTAGTATCGGATCTACTTGGGAGAACTATGAGATGAGGTTTCTCATTCCCCATCGGGATGGGTGATGGTTCTGCCTAAGGTTTGATCCCGAGGATGTATCTATTCTCTTCCACGGGAAAAATCTCCAATGTCTTGGATTATTATGAGATTGTGATTAAAGAACAGAAATAATAAATTCTTTTCTGACATGAAAGACATGAGCATAATACATTTTTCATTTTATCTCTTACTGGATATTAGGCTCATCAATTTATCTTGTGATGTAGGTATGCATTATATCGAGGAGAGAAGTAATTGATGAAGAATTTGACGGTGAGATTGTGCTGACTAAACTAAACAGAAACAGTTGATGTAAAAGGGTTTTGTTTTATATGAACAAAATGTATACTTTAATAATAAAACAAAAGAATTTTATTTTAGTATTTTTCCTTTGTTTTTTCAAAGAATTTTAAAAAGGAAGGTCTTCTGTCGAATTTTTTTATTTTAAAAGGAATATAGAAAACAGGTCGTTTCATCTTCGTTGTGGACAATTGTAAGTACCATTTTTCATTGTTACTTACCGCACAATTATTTTATTTGGATTATATTATTAAACTATATGATATCACTTGTTGAACTTATTAAGCCCACGTTTGTTAGGCCTTGACTTGTAATTAAATATTTTAATACTTCTGCTGCTAATTAATAAATTTAAAGTGAAAAAGAGTTGGGCGATTCAATTCTTTTAGGCCAAGTCGTTCCTCGTTTTGTCTCGAGACCCTTGCGGGTCGTGACAATTTACACACTAACTCTGCTATCTAGAAAGAATCAATTGAATTGAATCGAATCAATAGGCACGACCGATCTTGTTTGGTTCAATTTTACAGTATTTCTAGCCTATTCTTGGTTGAAGTTGGATTCAATATGATGCCACGATTCACTTCTTGAGTTTTTAAGGCGAAAACAAATGGAACAAAACTAAATCTATCCATATGTTAGGTGTTACAAGTTGAACAAGTAATAGGATCCCAAAAAACCAACACCATTCTATTTCAATACAAGGTAAAATACATGTTGGATCTTAAAGGAGTCATTTCAACTGTTATCATATACTAATTTATGAACAATATCACCTCTAAACTTTACACTGAGCAATATGGAAGCCCACATTAAAACTGCTTTTGAAAAGACATGTGAACTACGGCCATCTTCTGAGAAAGTTAGCATGGTTTAGGGTATGACCCTTGTGTTTAAACCTCCACTGATGATTCAGAAAGCTTTGCTTCTTCATGTCTAAACTTCTTATAAATGTCACTTTCACGAATCTTCATCATCATCATTACTATATTAGCGAAAAAAATGTCCTAAATAGCGTCACAACTATGTTTAAAGTGAAAGACAATTTAAAGCAAAGTAACCCCATAACAAACAGTTATTCCCTTCCTTTTATAGCCAAATTCATTGAGAAAGTTGTTTATGAGCTTCTTTATCGCATAAATATCCTGCCATGTTCATGTTGAGAACATAAAGTCAAACTGGGCCAGCTACAGATCCAAAACTGCACTGCGTAGCGTAGTATTTGAGCACAAAAAGTGCAGGCATAATGGACAAAGTAATGGGCAATGAGATCCATAGTAGAAATCGATGAGAATGAAGGCGATGAAGAGGCCACTTGGGGGGTCGAACATGGTCGACGCATGAGAGAAGAGGGATGAAGGTGAGCATTAAAGGATGAGGGAATTTATATTTGGTTGGAAGCATTTTAGAGGAAGAAGATTCTAATGAGAGAGAAGAAGGTGCTTATGCTTATGTTTTTTTTGGGCAATCTAAGGAAGCCTGATTTTTCCGAGGTTATTAATGGTGGTCAACAGTCCTCGGGCTTCAGGTTGTAATCCCTTAACCATGGTTAATATTTAGGGAAGCGTGCGGCTCACATGCCTTTGTTAACAACTCCTTTTTAAGTGGGCTCATTTGTGCTCAGGACACAAAGTTAATTGACTATATCAGTTAAAACGAACGTGAACCTGAAATAAAGTTGATTTCGTCTCAAAACCTGGTCCAGAATTCAATTTCGTCTGTATTTCAACATGAACTCATCATAACTGAAATAAAGTTTATGGTTTGATTCCTCTCTCATGTCTGTTTCAAGCTCATGAAAACCCGGAAAGGAGCCTGCCACTCCTTATTTAGCTAAGATTAAAGCGATTAGAGAACACATAAACGCAATGAATCCAAAGCTGTTTTTGACACATACTACTCGGAAACGCTTCAAGAAAATCCAAAAGTAATTAAATCAGTTTCCAAAAATACCTAGCCATGGATTAGAAGTCTCTATGGTGACTCCAGAAAAGTATGATCTTGTTGCCAAAGACAAAGGGCAATGTTTTAGGCCACTTCCAGATCATGTGCCATAGTTGCGTGGCACACGAGTAGAAAGTTGAAAATGTGTTTGGACAAATAACTAGGGTTGATCCCGAGGCTTGTTTGAAGAATAGATTTGTTGCCTCATCTGAATTGTTCAATGATGCCCATATTGACTAGTATTTCGCAAAAGAAGTCAATTATACACGCCAATATAATGAGATCTGCTCTTCATACTAAAACTAGAGACATGATATGCCATGTGGTCTAAGCCATGCATTCATGATACTGAAGCTGTTATCCAATGAAGAACATTATAATATATCACATGAACATAACATTGTCAAATACATACCTACAATATTCACACATTGAAATGAAAAACTACAAGCTCAAAACTTCTAGCACATAATCATAGATGCATGCAGTCTCACAAGCATATGCCTGATCTAAAACCGGCCCGCAAATGCATTTCAACCATCATTTCAAGCAGAAAACATAACTCATTTGGAGTTGGATACAACCTCGGATGCCTGCTGTATGCTGTTGGACTGAACAATGAGTCCTTTAGTTAACTGCTCTATGAATGACCAAAATTGTTCACTGAACTTCTCTTTCCTCAAAGAAGTGTCTTTTTACCTGAAAAAACCATTTCCCAAGTAATTAAGACAGTGAGCGGATGATCTATGCATAACTATACCTAAATTGCTTGAGAACAAACTAAAAACATATAAGATAGCATAGAAGGTGGCAGAGGAATTTTATTACATACAGCACAGATAACCTTTTTTATCAGTATTAAAAATTTGGACAACAAAAATGTACAAGGAGGTGAGCAAAGATAAAAAAATCAAACAATGAATAATCTAAAGCTACAAGACAGCTCAACTATAAAGTCGCGATGAGACATTACTATTGTATTTTCAATGAACTAAAGAGTCATACAACAATCAATAAGGGCAGAACATCAAACAATACAGTTAAACTCTACAATTACGACTTCAGTTGGTGAAAACATGCTACATAAAAGCCAAATTTTCCCAAAGGACAAAACATCTTACGCACGTACTTACAGAGTAACAGAATTCACTCTGGACGTTAAGGAAATTTACCTAGGATTTCCTAAATCTCATCAGAATGAGTTCATTTCAAGAGAGTAAGTTCTCCCTTTGAGCAAAATCTTGGCAGCAGTTCCATAAGGCTCTTCGAATGCGGTTGAAACCCAAGGCCCATCAGAAATCTCCTTAGACTGTTCGCTGGGCCGAATCGCCACCAATGTTGCGCCTTTTAGAACAAGCCCATCAGGCAATTCTAGGTGTGGAGCATACCAAAGTCTCATGTTCAGAGCTGGTACAAGGGTCCTCTTTGATGCGGAAGAAGCCGACAATGGCTTCACTCTCAACTCCTCAAGCTGATCTCTGTTCATACACAATACACCCTGTCCATCTGCATCAGTTAGAACCAAATTATCCAAAGTTTTATGCTCAGCAATTATTGGCTGCAACAAATAATGTCGTGCCGAAGCTGCAATTAACGAGCTAATTGTCCAAACTACTCTCAACTTCAATCCTCCATTAGTGTAAAACGACTCGGGTATACTTCCGTTGTCATCGCCAGTTCCTCCATAATTAGAGTAAACCACATCAGTTCCACTATCTTGAGCAAGCGATGGCTTTATTGGAGTGTATTTACTTACAGAAGATGCACCCAGAATCACACAGTTATCCAAAGTGGATCCAAAATCAGCCCGCCACTTCAACAACACTCCATCTTCAATCCCCAATTCCCCTCCAGGAAGTTCGATACGAAGAAACAGAATCTCGTTGAAATTCTTCAAAACTTGTGTCGGTGAGTGATGGGTCACACTACCTTGACCAAACTCCCCATCGTCTTCATTTCCAACAGCAAGCGCCGAAGACGAGGAAGTAACTGAACCCAGACCGCAGGATGGAGCTCGAATAGGTCCCAAGAATTGGCCCAAAGCTTGAAAAGGCTTAACAATTCCGCCGAACACCAAACGTAAGAGATTAGAAAAAGGGCTGCGAGACCTATCGGAGGAAGAAGAGCAAGAAGAGTCATCATCGGAGATAACGCAATCGACCCGCACCACGACGTTTTCTACCTGAGATACGAGTGCCTGAAATCTACGAGAAACGACGCAGCACCGACCTAGCGCTTTAACATCGCCGATCTTGTTGAAGATGATGAGGAGAAGGGAATCTGGCAACGGATCGAAATGGTCGACGAAATTATTACTTCTATCGCCATCGACGTTTACATACTTGGTTTCAGAGTAGAATTTAGTTATCAGATCTGAGCGCCGTAAAGAGGACATTGCTAGAACGTGAACGAATGGCGTAGAGAACATACGATTTGAGGGGAAAATGGAAAGAGGCTATGCTCGATCAGATCAGAAATGAGCGGAGGAGGTTCAGATTGAGAATTGAATTCAGGTGATGGATTAGATCTGAAACAAGAAAAAGTCAAGGCATTTTTTGCATCAGAAAGAGAAAGCAGTAGCGGACGCCGAAACCCTAACTAGGGAGAGAGAAAGAGAGACGCAGAGATAGAGAGAGAGAAAGAGAGATAGGAAATGGAGGGATGAGGTAGATCCACTGTTTCGTCTTCGCAACGAGGGAGAGTGGAGAGAGAGAAAGAAAGAGAGAGAGAGAAGTTTAATATTATTGATTAAACGCGTAAGAAGAGAAGAGAACCCTGTATCGAATCATACAAAATAAATATTAGTTTCAATTGAAATGTTGTCTTAATTAAATTAAGGGGAATTATCAAAGTTCACCTTAAAGTATAGGATACTTTTTAATTTTCACTTCCAACTTTAAATATTTTTAAAATTCAACTTATTCTTTGCCCCTGTTTACAGCTTCCACCTTCTGTTAGACAACACTCCTCTCTCACCCAAAGACAAGCAAACTCTCCCGAAAACAAGCAAAATCTGCGAAGGGCGAACTGCGAAGCCGAAATCCACGAAGACGAACCCTTGCTCGGTGAAGGCAACCCGGCTTCGCGATTATGAACCTACTCTGCGAAAGCCTTATCGACGAAGGCTCACCTCAGTTTGCTCCCATCTGTCGAGTTCCGACAGCTTGGTGTTCACTAATCTACGAATTTCAGTCTTGGGCTTTTAACTGTTGCTACTGTGTTTTCTTCGTTTCTGATTTGTCTACATATACTCTGCCGATTCCCCTTTCTTATCCTCCTTTTTAGTATAATTTGTTCCTGCATTGAGAGAATTTCGAATTCTCGATTATTTTGATGTTATTCGACCTTATTTGTGTTTACGAGATTAAGCATTTCAGAAAATAATAGATTTTGGATCTGAGTTACTTCTTTTGCTTCTATCTTAGTAATTTCTGTACAGGATGTAAGCATTTTCCATTCAACCTTTACACTTTAATCCCATTTTTATTTACTTTACATGCTTGCAATACTTTAAGTCTCATACAACGTATTTGATTTAACCATTAGAGTTTAAACGAAATACCAACCATGATCCATGATATAAGAAAAGCTTTTGATGTCGATGTTGAGTTCCGTTTATCAACCTTAAGACCTTTCCTTAATTCGTTTCTTCGATGATCCGGAAACGAAGTATAGTGTACTTTAATTGAGAGAATATTTTGAGAGAAAGAGTTGATTATCCGTTAGAATGAATTTTTTTTATTCTTCCTCTTGGTGATTGAAGGAGACACACGTACAAAAGGCAACTCTCCATACATGCCCTTTCATTCGTGTTTTTTCAATCACGTCTCTTCAACTATACGTTATATATTTAATAAAGTTAAGGTGAGGGAATTAAAACCCAATTAACTTAATGTCTTTAACACTTAACAACCATCACATTAAGCACTTTGATACTAAGTCAATGTAATCTTTAATTTAACATGGACCACACTAACATATAGATTATAATTAAATAATCTAACAATCTCTCACTTGGGCCATGTTATGAGTTTTAATATCAATTGATATTCCAGCTAGCACTTTCAGCTGCTTCAGCTAATTCCAGCTGATATAACTTGAATTCACAATAAATGAATATAGTGTACTTTAATGTGAATCATATCAAGTTATCTTTTCATAATGAATTGCATAATCGAATCATGGCAGGCACATGTGAATTATGTCAACATGATTCTTTCCATGTATCACAACTATACAATTCATTAATTCTATAATTGAGGAACACTATAAACCCTTCATATATTATTCATAACCAATAATTGTACATTGTCATAATATGAATAATAATTAACATACAAAAACATTCCTTTCATTGAATTCATAAGTGTTATAAGATACAAGTTACAAGTTACACTTTTACAATCACATAGACTTGTCACCTAAACCCATCCTTACAACATGTTCTTTAAAGGTTTTAGGTGGCAATCCTTTTGTCAACAGATCAGCTATCATTGAACTTGTACTTATATGCTCAATGCACACCCTTTGTTTTTGTATTTCTTCTTTGACTGCCAAGTACTTTAAGTCCATATGTTTTGCTCCTTTCGAGTACTTGTCATTCTTCGAAAAGAATATAGCTGTGGAGTTATCACAATACATTTTTAGCGGTCTTTCTATACTTTCTACCATGCTTAGACCCTGAATAAAATTTCGCAGTCACAATGCTTGAATTGTAGCTTCAAAACAAGCTACAAATTGAGCTTCCATAGTGGAAGTGGCAATCGTAGACTGCTTTCCACTTTTCCATGACACGGCTCCTCTAGCTAATAGGAACACGTAACCGAATGTAGATTTCCTCGAGTCTACACAACCGACATAATCTGAATCTGAGTATCCAATCACTTCTAGTTGACTCGATTTTCTATACATGAGCATGAAGTCCTTTGTTCCTTGTAAGTACCTGAGTACTTTCTTTGCAACTTTCCAATGATCCAATCCTGGATTACTTTGATAACGGACCAACATCCCAACTGCAAAACTTATATCTGGCCGTGTACATGTCTGGGCATACATTAAGCTCCCTACTACTGATGCATATAGAATAAGTTCCATTTCTTTACGTTCCAAATCATTTTTCAGACATTGCATTAAACTAAATTTGTCCCCTTTCTGAATTGGAGCAACACCAGCGGAACACTTATCCATTCTAAATCTCTCAAGAATTTTATCAATATAACCTTTCTGAGACAATCCTAGCAATCCTTCCTTTCTATCACGGAATATTTCTATTCCAATCACATAGGATGCCTCACCCATATCTTTCATTTCAAAATTCTTTGAGAGAAAATCTTTAATATCACATAACATCCCTTTATTGTTCGCAACTAGCAAAATGTCGTCAACATACAATACTAGGATACAAAACTTACTCCCACTGACCTTCATATAGATACACCGATCAACGGTATTCTCTATAAAATCGTATGACAAAATGGTATCATTAAATTTAATGTACCATTGTTTGGAAGCTTGTTTCAATCCATAGATTGACTTATTCAGCTTACATACCATCTTTTCATTTCCCGGAAAGGAAAATCCCAAAGGTTGATCCATATGTACTTCTTCCTCTAAGTCTCCATTAAGAAAGGCGGTTTTAACGTCCATTTGGTGAAGCTCTAAATCATAATGAGCCACCAAAGCCATAACTATCCTTAAAGAGTCTTTCTTCGAAATCGGAGAGAAAGTCTCTTTATAGTCAATGCCGTCTTTCTGAGTGTAACCTTTGGTGACAAGTCTGGCCTTATACCTTTCGATGTTTCCTTTTGAATCGCGTTTAGTTTTGTAAATCCATTTACAACCAACGCATTTCTTTCCTTCAGGTAACTCAACAAGTTCCCAAACTTTGTTGTCATCCATAGATTTCAACTCTTCCTTCATAGCATTAAACCACTTTTAGGAATTATTACATTCCATGACTTTATTGAATGATTCTAGATCTTTATCATTGCTCAAGTCATACTCTTCTAGTGAATAAACCACATAGTCATCAGAAATTGCTGGTCTTCTCTCCCTTACAGACCTTTGCAATTCTGTTGCCTGTGGTTGATCATTTATGACTTGATCAACGTTAACATGCTCATCATTAACTCGTTCACCTTGCATGGGTTGAATATCCATATGTTGTTCCGGTATGTTGTCAGACTGTGATACAACATGAGGAATAACATCTTGATGAGAATTACTAGGTGTTGTTTCCTTCACCCTATTCTCTTGGATATTCACATTTCGTGAATCATCACTCCCACTGAACATGTCATTCTCAATTAATCGAGCATTTCCAGATTCTACAATCCTTGTACTATGCTTTGGACAATAGAAAATGTACCCTTTAGACTTTTCCGGATAACCAATGAAGAAACCACTAATGGTTCTTGCATCGAGTTTCTTTTCATGTGGGTTATATATTCTAACTTCTGTTGGACATCCCCAAACATGGATATGTCTCAAACTAGGTTTCCTTCCCGTCCACAGTTCATAAGGGATCTTAGGAACTGCCTTACTAGGAACCCTATTCAGCAGATATGCAGCGGTCCTTAAACCGTACATCCACAATGATATAGGTACATTACTATTATTTATCATACTTCTTACTATTTCGATAAGAGTACGATTCCGCCTTTCAGCTACACCATTTTGCTGTGGTGTACCCGACATTGTATACTGTGCACAAATGCCTCGACTTTCGAGAAACTTTGCAAATGGACCTTTGTTTTGTCCACTTTCATCGAATTTTCTATAGTACTCACCACCTCTATCAAATCTCACCACCTTTACTTTTCTATCTAGCTGCCTTTCCACCTCATTGATGAAGACTTCTATAACGTTCATCGCTTGAGATTTATCATGCAGTAGATACAAATAACTATAACGTGAGAAATCATCTATAAAAGTAATGAAATACTTTTCTCCATTCCAGGAAGGAATGTCGAATGGACCACAGATATCGGTATGTATCCATTCTAAAAGTTCTTTGCTTCTTGTGGCGGGATACTTTGATGTGTGTTTAGTTTGCTTTCCTTTGATGCAATCTATACACACGTCCCAGTCATCAAAATCTAATTGAGGTAAAATGTCATTTTTCATTAACGTCATTAACCTTTCTTTAGATATATGACCTAGACGTTTATGCCATAAGAAAGCCAAACTTTCGTTCGTTGCACCGCGTTTTAACCAATCGCATGATCAACGTTAAACAGAGATTCTTAAATTTAATATCAAGATTGAAAGAGTACAAACCATCTTTCATAATACCACTTCCATAACAATATTTATGTTTGTACATTAAAAACAAACCATTATCAATCTTAAAATTAAAACCATTACAATCCAACCTAACAACAGAAATCAAATTTCTAGCACACTCAGGAATATAAAGACACTCTTCTAGATCCAAGTGATATCTGGTATCCAGGATCAGTCTATAGGTTTCAATTCCTTTAATGCGTGCCTTCATTCTGTTCCCCATATACAAGAACTTCTCAGCTCCGTTTATGGGTTGGATCGAAAGAAATCCCTGCGTAACATGAGAAACATGAGCAGTAGCACCAGAATCTAACCACCAAGTATTATTAGGTACTTCTATAATATTTGATTCAAAACATATTGAAACAAATAATGTACCTTTCTTTTCGAACCAAGCCTTCCTTTTAGGACAATCCTTCTTTACATGTCCGACTTTGTTACAGAAGAAGCATTTAAGCTCTTTACGGATCTGACCATCTTTAATCTTTAATTGGTCCTTTACCTTCTTCTTGTTCTTTTTACTCGGCGGCTTTGATGTACTACCTTTGGCATCTTTTTGCATTGCTAAGTTGACAGTATGGTCTTTCATCTTCTTTAACCTCCCTTCCTCTTGAATGAGCATGGCCTTTATCTCCTGAAAGTTCCACTTTTCCTTAATGGTGTTATAGTTCACTTGGAACTGGCCAAACTCAACTGGAAGTGAGTTGATTATGAATTGAACGAAGAATGATTCATTCACATCCATACCCAACGTCTTAAGCTTTGCAGCCAAATTGGCCATGCTCGTTACATGGTCATGAATGGGTTGAGACCAATCAAATTTCTTGGTCGTTAACTCACTCATTAGGTTTCCCACAATAGACTTGTCAGTAATGTCTGATTGGGAGTATGTCTTTATCTTTAATATGAATTCCTTTGCATCATTTACTTTTGGCATTGATGGCTTAACATTTTCAGCCATCATCATCCTCATTAAGCCCAAACACAGCCTATTAGACCGCTCCCAAGCCTCATTATAAGACTTGTCAGCTTCCGTACTGGTCTCAGTAATAGCTGGTGGTCTATCACTAATTAATGCCAGGTCCAAATCCAATACACCCAGTTGAAACTGAATTTGTTCGGACCAGTCAGCATAGTTAAGACCATTGAACTTAATAGATGAATTACCAGAAACAAATAAATTCATAGAAGCTGCAAATAACAAATATGCTCATATATCAATACATTGAATAATCTATCCTAACAAGATCCAAATAAAGCATATAACAATTTCATTAAGTTCACCTTTGGGTAATTCTTAAAGAAATAAATAATTCATGATGTTATAATCTTTAATTGATTTATAAACATATTTAACATAACATGTTTAACATCTTTGGATGTCGAAACATATCAATTAAACATGTAAACATATCACTTTAATGTTATTAATTATAAACAATGGTCCACCTTTGGGTGACCTATAACTAATAAACACATTTCAATAACATCATTAATATATTGAATGAACAAATTACACAATTCAACATTGATCCTTTCAAACTAGATCACTTTGGTGACTACATAGTTTCTATACAACAATATATTAATTGTATAAACATTCATTCATTCAATATCCTTAATTGAACTGTATATTAAGGCCTTGCGGACGACATGTAGACGTTGTGATGGCGTCCGCAATCTCTTATTGTCGTCCGAAACTGCCTCCAGCGGACACTAACCTTACCGTCCGCTGCGTCCGCATGATGAATCAGCATAAACCAAAATCTATATAGATTCAAATCAGACGTGAATCTTTAGCATCCGCTGCGTCTGTATCGTCCACATTTGCATGAATTCTTTACAGATTCATATCGGACGCAAATTGTCTCGTCCACACCGTCCGCATCAATCATCTGGACAAATCTATTCTTTACAGAGGCAAAACGGATGCAAATGTAATCGTCCGCTTCATCTGCATTGTTTCAGATTACGTCCGCATGACAATTTTCAACATGGATTTGGCGTCCGACCATACTTTAGGTCATCCGCACCCTTAATACCCATAGTCCGCACGATGAACAGACCGACGAACATTCAACAGAAAACATAAATTTTTGTCATCCTATCCATGATTTCATCTATAAACATACTTATGCATAACTTCACGTCATTAAACCATCACATTTCATGCATATAAACCATTCATGAAATCAACCTATCCATATAAATGGTAAATCAAAACGTATGTCCAACTGTGTGCTCTGATACCAATTGTAAGCATTTTCCATTCAACCTTTATACTTTAATCCCATTTTTATTTAGTTTACATGCTTGCAATACTTTAAGTCTCATACAACGTATTTGATTTAATCATTAGAGTTTAAACGAAATACCAACCTTGATCCATGATATAAGAAAAGCTTTTGATGTCGATGTTGAGTTCCGTTTATCAACCTTAAGACCTTTCCTTAATTCGTTTCTTCGATGATCCGGAAACGAAGTATAGTGTACTTTAATTGAGAGAAAGAGTTGATTATCCGTTAGAATGAATTTTTTTGATTCTTCCTCTTGGTGATTGAAGGAGACACCCGTACAAAAGGCAACTCTCCATACATACCCTTTCATTCGTGTCTTTTCAATCACGTCTCTTCAACTATAGTTATATATTTAATAAGGTTAAGGTGAGGGAATTAAAACCCAATTAACTTAATGTCTTTAACACTTAACAACCATCACATTAAGCATTTTAATACTAAGTCAATGTAATCTTTAATTTAACATGGACCACACTAGCATATAGATTATAATTAAATAATCTAACACAGGAGCCTTGTTGTTTTCTTCTATGATTTTGTTGTCCGTATTTCCTTGATTATTTTGCTTTTGGTCGGTCATTTATTTTCATACTTCAAAGAAGGTTATTGGCATGTCGTTGCTGCGAATTTTTTTTCCTGGCTGATGCATTCATTTATTAATATTGTTGTTTTTCTGCTCCAACCATCCTTCATCAAGTACATGGAGGTTTGGAGGGCTAGTTTCTTTGAATTTGCAAGGATCAGAATTTGCCTTGAATTAAAATCAATTCTGTAACTCCTGAACTAAAACCTTTAGTTGTTTCTGCAGATACAGAGCCTGAGGAGATGAATCATTTTGATGAGATTGGATAATGCTGGAAAAATCCAGTCAGCTTCTATGATCGCAGCAACAGATACAGAGCCTGAGGCTGAGGAGGAATTCTAACCACCATAGACGGCTAAATTCCATTAATGAACATCACAGTTGATGCATTTTGTTCTGTTTATGAAGCGGCGTGCGGAGGATCATTACCTGCCCTCGCATCCCATTGCTTCGGTTTTGTTTGTATTCACCTTCTATGTATCACAACACGTGTTGTTTTAGTGTGTACAAGTCATGACACATTTTGTAGGAGTTCTGTCTATTACTTGTTAATCAAATCTTTCATATTTGCTCAGATTTGTGTTATTAAGAGTCAAGTATTCATTTTACGCTTGGAAAATAAAGAAATAGCTTAAAAACCAACTAAAATTTGGTGTAAATCCCATCATCTTTAAGTCTAAAAAAACAATGGAGAGTGCAAGCCAACGGAAATACATGGAGAACTAGAAAATAGTCATAGCAATGGAAAACTCCTTACAAGTACATGTCCATTGAATTTATTTCACAAAACAAGTTTGTGTAGAAACAAAACCCTGTCAGGCCTTACATCTCTAGAGTTGTAGAGTCTAGTAAATAACAAAACCTCTTTCCAAACATTACTTCTGCAAATAACAAAACCTCCTTGCATATCAATAATCTCTCACAATGCATCAACTGTGATGTTCATTGATGGCATTTAGCTGTCTATGGTGGTTGGAATCTCCTCCTCAAGCTCTGTATCTGTTGCTGCG
Organism: Begonia loranthoides; assembly: GCA_022433065.1. NCBI lineage: Eukaryota > Viridiplantae > Streptophyta > Magnoliopsida > Cucurbitales > Begoniaceae > Begonia > Begonia loranthoides. Next base: position 18,083,091 of record CM039475.1, on the reverse strand, counting down.
ATCAAAGAAGCTGACTGGATTTTTCCAGCATGATCCAATCTCATCAAAATGATTCATCTGCAGAAACAATTTTATCAGATGACAACTTGTTGCATCAAGTTTTGTCAAATGAAGCAAATACTGCCAAACAGACAATAGAGGATTCACAACCTTGAATGTGGATTCACTTGCCAATTTCTTCACAACTAGCATTTTCTAAAGGTTTTAGTTCAGGAGCTACAAAATTGATTTTAATTCAAGGCAAATTCTGATCCTTGCAAATTCAAAAGAAACTAGACCTCCAAACCTTCATGTACTTGATGAAGGATGGTTGGATCAGAAAAACAACAATATTAATAAATGAATGCATCAGCCAGGGAAAAAAATTCGCAGCAACGACATGCCAATAGCCTTCTTTGAAGTATGAAAATAAATGACCGAACAAAAGCATTTTCATCAATTCAATTTTGGACGAACACAATCATATTCAAGTAACTGTCTGACAAGCAATTCTGATTCAAAGTACAGTATTAACATATTCAATTGAAACTACAACACCATAATTTCCAGTCCAAACAACAGTAATTTGAACATTTTCTTAGATTTCTATCCAATTGAAAATCAATAAAAAATCAATGGCGGAAGACGAAGAGGGTGAACAAGAATTATTCGATGGGAGAATTATACTCTTCAACCTGACAGATCGCTTGGACACCAGGCGTCGGAACTCGACAGATGGGAGCAAACAGAGGTGAGCCTTCGCCGAGAAGGGTTTCGCAGATTAGGGTCAGAATCTCGAAGCCGGGTTACCTTCGCGGAGCAAGGGTTCGTCTTCGCGGAGCAAGGGTTCGTCTTCCCGGATTTCGCCTTAGCAGTTTGCCCTTCGCGAAGTTCGCTATTCTTCGGGAGGAGGTGCAGTAGCTTGAAGGTGCGAGCTGCAATTGTCTAACGGAAGGTGTGCTGTGCAAACAGGGCAAACTATGAGGTGTTTTTGAAAAAATATTATACTTGAAGGTGAAATATAAAAAACACCCCATACTTAAAGGTGAAATTTGATAATTACCCTTAAATTAAACACTAAAATAGTTAAACGACTGTTCCATCTGTGATTTTCATTCTTTCATTAAGTTCTTCGCATTTAAAATAATTTTCGATTTAATTTCATCTTTAAATTGAAAAACAAATTCACCTCATCATTTTAAAGAAAAAAAAATACAAATTAGCTATTAAATTTAAACGTGAATAATAAATATATCCTTAAAATTTTATTTTAAGTAAATAAATTTTTAAACTCAAGGAAATTATCAATTAAGTCTTCGTCATTATAAGGGTATCATCAAAGAAATTACGTTTTTTTTTTCCATGTCATCTTCTTACTTGTGTGATTTCCAAAAAACATAATAATAATTCTGGATATTATGGTTTTGGCCATTTTTTTGATTTTCAGATAAAAACATGTTAGAAAATTCAATACTTATTATTGCTAAAATGACCAAACTTGCTTTTATGGAGACTTGGTTCTCTTTGAAAATCGTTAAATAAAGAAAATCACATGATAAAAATGTAATATTTTTTATGACACATTTAACAACAAATACTTAATTACTAGCACTCATAAATTCAAAGTGTTATTTGCTTAAAAATATAATTTATAATTCTATTTGCTCTTTAACCCTATATTTAAGTGTTAATATGAATTTTAATATACATTATCTATCCATATCGGTCAAAATACTTAATTTGGAATAAACTAGTTCTTGTTTTGTATTATTTTTAGATTAAATGAATTAAAAAATTTATTAGCTTAAAAATAACTATACGGATTTAAATTATTTTGTTTTAATTAAAACTTTTAGCTGATATAAATTAATGACGTAATTAAAAATTTCTTCATTATAGTTAATTACAAAAATATATTAAAAATGAAATTGAAAATGCAAAAATCTTAAGAAAAAATATAAAGTAGTAGAGACTATATTGAAAAACCATAAATTATAAGGACAAAAAACATATTTTACCCTTAAATTTAATCATCATATTCTTATTTTCTTAATTAGATGGTTTTGTGCTCTTGCTCAAAAGATTATATTTTTCACTTCTATTTTGCAAAACACGTTAACAAATTTTACTTGAAATTAATTCTAAAATTAAATTTGATTTGTTGTTACCATGTGACTTTGTTTCTCATTCAGCCAAAGACTTGAGGCTTTGATTAAGTAGAACTAAAATAACAAAATAGTGAGGAATTTTTTGTTTTTGATTGTAAATACTAATTTTACAATTGTGTGAATTAATATTGTTTTAGTAAAATATTTTTCTTTATATAACTAATTGAAAATAAAGTATAATTTAAATTAGGGAAAATGACAATTCAACCATCGTGGTTATGGTCAATGACAAGTCAACCACTATGGTATATTTTCTAATAATTTAACCATCCACATATGCTAAAATGACAAATCCACCATCGCTGTGAGAAAAAAAACTGAGGGTACGCAAATTTTTGCCTGGAGACCGCGGTGTCCAGGCAAAACTTCAAACGACCATAACTTTTGCTGCGAATGTCGGAATTGGATGCATAAGGTATCAAATCGAAGCTCTTTCAGAGATCTACGACTTGCCATAAGATTCCCATGATTCCACTTTTTTGGCTCCATAATCAATCATTTAAGCACTGAAATTTGGGATTAAAACATCGTTTGAAGTTCAAGAGGTCGTTTTGTCTGGACGCCGTGGCGTCTCTGGAACTCTCTATTTGTCATGCATGGTGTTCTTGATCAATTGTGTTTCATGGTTACTTCAAATTCATTATGTATATGTTTTACGAATGCAATGTTTTTATTGGTTTTTTGACCTCTGCACCTTCAAATTAGCATAACTTTTGCTACGGATGTCGGAATTGGGCGCAGAAGGTATCAAATCGAAGCTCTCTCAGAGCTCTATAATTGTTATTGGGTAAACCCTATGACCACCTTTCTCAGCCCCAAAATCAATCGTTTAAGCCCTCAAATTTGCATTCGTAAAACAAGCATTTGTTTTCTAGACTAAGCATTTGTTTGATCACAAATTTGAGGGATTAAACGATTGATTTTGGGGCTGAGAAAGGCGGTCATAGGGTTTAACCAATGACAATTATAGAGCTCTGAGAGAGCTTAGATTTGACACCTTCTGCGCCCAATTCTGACATCCGTAGCAAAAGTTATGCTAGTTTGAAGGTGCAGAGGTCAAAAAACCAATAAAAACATTGCATTCATAAAACATATACATAAAGAATTCGAAGTAACCATGAAACACAATTGATCAAGAATGCCATGCATGACAAATAGAGAGTTCTCATGCCTTTTTTCCTAGACGCCGTTTCTTGTTTGTCTGGATGCTGCGACGTCTAGGCTTGTTTCTTCGACGTCCAGGCACTTGTTTCTTCTTTGCCTGGACGCCGCAGCGTCCAGGCATGTTTCTTCGGCATCCAGACAGTTTTGCCTGGGTTAACTTGAGTGCGATGTTGGATTTGTCAATTTCTCATGTGTTAGTGGTTAACTTGTTAGCAAATATACCACAGTGGTTGACTTGTCATTGATCGAAAACCACGATGGTTGATTTGTCATTTTCCCTTTAAATTATTTTGTTTAACAAATTGAACTCTGGATTAAAAGAAATATGTTAATACGTGGCATCGTCGGATTCATGGCGTGTCTTGAGTTTTGTCGTCAATCCAAGTTCCATCGTCAGCCTTATTTTTGTCGTTTGTCCCATTTTCCCTCTCGTTTCTCCACGGAACGAGCAAAACTAGGGAAGAGGTTTGGAAGGAAATCAATCTCCCCACTCTTCACGATCGTCACACCAGAGATGCTAGCTTCTCGGTTAATCCCCAAATACACCTACAATGTCTTAATCCCTCCATTGATTTTCGTAGTGTTAACCTCCAAGACTTTCTCTCTCGGCCCTTCAGCAAAGACTCGTCCACTTGTTACATGGTTTCCACTGTAACAGGCACATGAATCTATGGCTCTGGCTCTAGCTCTAGGTCTAAACTGCCATCTCTGGCGACTATATTGAGCCTTAACTCCATCTGTGACTTCCATCTGTGACTTTCATCTGTGACTATGCTAACAATAGGTTTCAAGAGACGGAGACCAGTTAATTCAGGCAATCGGAAGCACAAGCGAATGATCAAGAACAGAGAGTCTGCTTCTCGATCCAGGGCCAGACAACCAGAATATTAACTCACTCTAGCAACAATTATATATCTGTAATATGTTTATATAATTCTTACTTCGAGAATGAACCGATATCCTTCTGCAATTCTCTATCTTTTCCTCACTTGATGCAAAGTTCTTCTTCATTCTCTTAAACTCATTAATTCTTCCATCAATGGAACCAACACAATTTTACACATCTCAATCGCATATATAAGGAAACACAAAATCAATTTAAGAGAAGTAAGCTGTTACAACTCAACTGTTTTCAACGGCTAGTTCTTTTTTTAACACCATTTGGTTTGAATTGCAATCTTCTTGCGTTAGCTATAAAATCTGTTGTTTTTGAATTTTATATATTTTTGCTTAAATTTTTCGTTTTAACTAAGTCAAAATTTTTTATATTGACCAAGTTCTTGCCATATATCATTGGTCTTTGACCACGTATAAAGGGGTCTAGTCAATGGTTAATTGGTGCATTCCTTGTTTCTCTATGTTCCAAATCTGTAGAATTATGTTCGGTAAATTTTCGTGTTCTAATATTGAGTTTCGAGTTACATCATTTTTGTTGGATTAAGATTTAAAATTTTTTTATTTAATATTTAAAAGGGAAAATGACAAACCAACCATCATCTTTTACTGTTAGTGACAAACAACCATCATCCTTTTTTTGCTAACAAATTAACTACTGAACTATGAAAAAATAACGCTGCTAACATCACTGTCACGTTTGCCATTAAACGTGACAATGTCGAGCTGTAACATCCCGATTTTTATTTCTTTTAAAATCGTGTAAAATTTAAAACTTGATCAGAGTATTTTAGCGGAATAAAATATATAAAAGAGTCCAAAACATTTTAAATGTAATCCAATAGTGCATTATTTTACAAATTATAGAAATCCATCAATTAAAACAACTTATTTAATTTTCTTGAGCTATAACCATTCAGGTCGAATCCGATTGATAACCCAAAGCCTCCTTTAGTAATGCCTCCTCCTTAATAGTACTGTCACCTGCATCACGGGCAATACCAAGAGCCGAAGCTCACCAAGAAATAGAATAACATGCTTATGTAATACTTATGCAGTCGTTATCAGGAAAGAACCTATCTTTTCTTTCTTTCTTTTATTTATTAGTTTTTTTCTACCATCATTTCCTTTTTCTTTCTTGGTTGGTGTGGACTAACTGACTCCATCCCTTTCTTGAGTGGAGAATTCCATCAGAGGTGTTCCCACCTACAACCGTCTTTTATGGTTGGTGTGGACTAACCTTAGGGTTATTCCCACCTACAACCGTCTTTTATGGTTGGTGTGGACTAACCTCAGGGGTATTCCCACCTACAACCTTCTTTTATGGTCGATGTGGACTAACCTCAAGGGTATTCCCACCTACAACCGTCTTTTATTTTTATCTTTATCATTTTCTCAAATTTTCATAAGTCCTATCATGATGCATGAATGACAGTTCATATATAACAGTTCTCAAAGCATACAAGTTAAATCAACTATAAACCTGAAACTATACAGTGCAAAATAATAAAGTAGTCCCGTGATGCAGGGCCTCCACTGGCCACCACATCCTATTTCTTACCCTGTAAAGTGTTCCTTTGTTCTTTAGCGTATTTATCCTTTCCCTTGTTATCGTCAATACCTTCACAACAATTTCCACTAATTAAGATTCATTATTTATTATATCTTTTTTTATTTCTTTCATTAATCGTGGATAGTACTGATTAGGATATTCCTAGGATAGGCTAGCAGTTCTCAACAGATCACTTAATACCAGTCTCTTTAGATAGAATATCATTTCCATATAAGTTTTCAGGACAGGCTGGTGGGTCACAACGGTCCACTTAAATACCAGTTTCCTTAGACAGATCTTATCTACACAGTACAGTTACATCACAAATATTATTTCTAATTAATATGGCAATAGTAATGATAATATATATATTCCTAATATCATATGACGATAATAACGATAATATATTTGTAATATAATATGGTGATAATAATGATAATATATTTCAATTTAACATTTCTGAAATAATATGACGATAATAACTAATTATAATAAAACACATTTAGGAAAGTCGAAAATCTTTACCAAAAATTCTAGAGTGACCATGTCTTTCATTTTCTTCGAAAATCCTACTAATAACCAAAGCGATGAATTCACCCATAAACTATAGAACTCTGAAATTCTCATAAAATTTCACTCTTTCGTCACCCTTTCTCCTCCTCCTCTCACTCTTTCTTTGGTGTGATTTTCCTATAATATCTAATGTCTATTTATAGAGTTTTCTTATACTCTTAGAGGTTGCCACATATACCTAGTTAGGCACAATAGTATTTTCACTCCCTTAGATGTTGCCACATACTTCAAGTTAGACACAATAGTTACTTCACTCCCTTAGATGTTGCCATATACCCCTTAGTTAGGTACAATAGTTATTTCATTAATTATTTCATTTATTCAATTTCCTTTTATATTTTTAATCTTCATTTTAACTATTTATTTTATTCATCTATTATTCATTTATTATAATATATTATACTTATCGTATATTAATCGACCTAATTTGTACTCTCGATTTATTCCAAATATTTCTTGATAATAATTACCCGTCTAGTTTCCAATTTAATTCTCCATTAAATAAATATTTAATAAATTATTCACCAAATATTCCACTTAATTAATTCTAATAATTTTATTCAATCAATAATTATCTAAATGTTTGCTATAATATTCAAATGTTTGCTATAAATAATATCCCAATAATCTAAATTATCCGAATAAACTAATATCCAGATTTTTCTCTGATTAATTTCTCTTCTCCTTATTTAATTTCCGTTATGGAAAATCGAGATATTACATGAGCCATGGCGGTTGGTATACAAAACGCAACGACTTCATAGTTTAAAAAAAATAACATGACAATTTTGTTGTCACGCCACGGTTTCATATTAAACTGCAGCGGTGCGACGATAAACCATTGCGGTGTCATATGAAGCTGCCACGGTTTAACGTCACACCGCTGCGGCTTCATATGACACTGTAGGAGTTTATCGTGCTTTTTTTGACTTGTACAAATACACAGTACACTCCTCGCGATTTTCTCAGACATTTTGTCAGCGATTAACGAACCCTAGAGATTTCTGAGAGCTGAAGTGAATCGCATTTTGGCGAAGTTAAAGAATTTGTTTAACACCAAATGGAGTCTCGGAGTGTTGAGGAATCTATCATTAATCGTCAAATTGAAGTGGGGCTCACAGCCACATTTTTGCCAATGAGATACGTGGAATTAGAGACGAAATTGGTATAGTGTTGCATTCCGTCTCGGCAAGTCTACACGAGGAGGAACTCCGTTCATTATGCAAATCCAGTAGTGATGAAGACATGGACATGGTCGAGAGTAGGCCTAGACGCCTACCACAAGCAAAATGCACATTCGCTGGTATGGGGCTTGACAAAAAGTATAGTTCACTGAATAAAATTAGAGAAGAAATTGTCGATCATGCGTTCGGGATAAAATTCACCCATAGTGACACACATCGGTTGAGGGTTGTCTGCCAAGAAGGATGCACGTGATGGCTGCACGCCTAAAAAAATGCAAGGTGAAATGACGTTTCAAATATAGTGCTATAACGACATTCACACTTGCTCGAGAAAGATGGAAAGTCGCCATGTCTCTGCCAAATGGGTGGCAGCACATTACTTGGACAAATTTAAAAGTCAGGCCGACTGAGACAGTTCTTCCATAATTGAGACAATCAGGAATGACTTTAACGTCAACATTACACCCAGCCTTGCTAGAAGGGCAAGAAATGCGACTAAAAAAATTAACGAAGGGGATGACAATGAGCAATATAAGCTCATATGTTCTTACGCCGAGGAGATTTAGAGGTCTAATCCTGGAAGATTAGTGCGTGTTGACCTAGAGATGAGTGCATTTAAAAGAATGTACATGTGTTTGGTTGTATGCAAGATGGCCCTGTGAAACTATGGTAGATTGGTTATTTGTTTGGATGGTTGCCACTTGAAGGTAGCGACTCCGGGCCACCTGCTCACTGCTATCACCATCGATGGGAACAATGAAATGTATTCGATTGTTGTAATAGTGGTTGAAGCAGAAAATAGGGCTTTTTGGAGCTGCTTTATGGAATTGTTGCTCGATGATCTAAACACCCTGACCAGCAATGGGTGGACAATTATTTCTAACCGACAAAAGGTGCAGTTGATTGCTTTTGCCTTCTATATTTATGTTATTTGTTGTGTACCAATATTTGACTCATACTATAAATCTTTGTAGGGCTAGTGCCAGCTGTCAAAAGGTAGTAGGGCAAATGGACCATCGGTTTTGCATCCGACACCTGTATGACAATTTTCAAAAACAATTTAAAGGTAGGTTGTTCAATGATAGAATGTGGGTTGCATCTAGAGCCACAATAAAGAGGCACTTAGAGAAAGAGAGATGACGAAGTTATTTTTACTTGCCCAACAGCCCACTACTACTTACGAGGAATAGATGGAAGATTCTGGGCCAAACATGTAATATCCCGAATTTTTATATCGGAATTTAAAAAGAATAAACTGAAAAATAATTGGAGATATTCAATTAAGCGAATAAATTATCGGGATATTACTCATGAAGTTGCTAAGGACGTAATTAATATTGAAAATTATTGGAATAATAATTAAGGTTAAATAAAGTGGGATTAAAATATAAGAAGATTAAAGGAATTCATTAGTTAAATTTGAAGTAAGGAAAATGATTAATTAAACCGGTTTAGGAACCAGTTTAATGCAAATAAAAAAATGGCCTTTGGCCATTTGAAGGAAAGAGCGAGAGAGACAGAGAGGGCGATCGGCGGGAGAGAAATCGCGACGTGAGGAAGGGAGGCGACGAACTCGACGACGACGTAGGCTCGGGCTCGAAGGGTCGCCGGCGAACGAGGGAGCGTCGGACGACGACGTTGTGCAGCGAGCGACTGCGAGTTAGGGCTTGGTGTACCGTGGCTTGCAGGGATGATTTAAAGCGACAAATCATCGATGAAGGTAAGTCTCGTTGATGATTTCACTTGGTTTCGTGTTTTTCTCCCTAGCATTGAATGGATTTTGGTCAAATGGTGGCCGAGAATTCAATTCGGTTGACAAGGGCAGGGACGATTTGGCGATGGAGACAGGGCTCGGTTCGCTGGGAAGTTGGTTCGGTTCAGTCCAAATTGGTCCACCGATGAGCTGGTATATGCAGTGCTTGAGCTGGAATGAGTCTTCCACGCGACAACTCTTCTGTGTAATTAGTGTAAGTGTATCAGTGTACACTTCTCCTCTAGCTTAGTGTCAGTAGAGTCTACTCCTAGGCTATAAATGGATGGCAACAACAAAATTAGTAGGAGAGGTGTTCTGTGTTAGTACAGAGTGTGAGGAGTTCTCTCGAGTGTTCCTCCATTCGGTGTTGCACTGAAAGTTATGCAGGTTATGAATTCTTTTCCTGCTCGTACCTTGTCTGTTGTTATACTTTTGAGTTGTAATGGTTGGATATTGTGATGGAAAGGTGACTGCATAATGGCAGGAAGTGCAGGGGATGGATGGTTCCCTCAGTTTCTCCTTGGTAAGTTGGTTTTCTCTCCTTGAAATTGTGCAATGAATTGAGTTTTCTGTTCTTTGGATTATACGCTGTAGTGGTGAATTGTTGTACTTTGTTAATGGAAAATCTGATTCTCTACCTTGGTTGAGTGTTCGGTTGGTTCGTTAGTTGGTTTTTGCCAAGTGATATACTTTGAAGATTATTGTTATATGGTGTAGGTATTATTATTCCATTTGGTCACTATCTAGTCTTACTACAGTGGAATATTGTAAATATTGGGTAAGTATTGTCGAGGGATAATTTAGAAAGTCTAATGCTTGGTGGAAAGTTCATAAATGCTCTGTTTCTTTGATTGATGTGGCAGAACCAATACTTGTTTGGGAACTTGTCTTCTGTATGGCTTATTGCGAAGAATGGCTAGTTGGATTGATTAATTGATGTATAGTTTGTCAAGAATCATGGGTTTTTGTTGGGATTGTTTATTGTGTAGTAATAGTTTCGTGTTGGTTTCTGCCACTTGATTTATTGGTTAAACTGAGAAGAGTGAATAATGTACGTTACGTCGTTGTTGGCTCTAAGTCTTGAATGCTTAAGGTTATGTGACGACGGCTTTATAAAGTATTCACTTGGTCATTTCGTATTAACGTAGGCGCATTAACTAGTTCTCTACTCTATGGTGAAAAATATGGTTTTATGACAAACAACTATTCAGTTTTGGTAAAATAAAGTCACATTGATGGAATGAGCAACATTGTGGGTTATTGCTATTCCGTTATAATTTTTAAGGTTTAGGTGATTTATTAATGTACAGTTATTATGGTTTTGAAGGTACAAAGAAGGAAAGAGAAACATAAATGCGTTATGGACGCCAGGTAAGCGATACTTATTGTGCCTTGGTCTTCGGACCCTACATCGCAAGAAGTAGGATTGTATGTTGTGTGTTTACTAGATTAAGGTTCTTTTAATGATATGTTTATTAGACATTTATTGCATATAGGATTTTTTGAATCCACATGCATATTGTATGACATAATAATTTATGTAAATAGGTGTGTGGGGGTTCGGGAATAACAATGACATCCCATGTATTACAATGAAATGAGGAAAATGAAAATATAAATGAAACGATGAGATAGAAAATAGATTAAAGACATGGGATCGAGTGTTCATTGCCTCCTGTTCTGAAATCTCCAACGTTCTCGGAACAAAAAGTACATATGGCATGAGGAAGCTCATGAAATGTTTGTATGCAATTACTTGGCCACATCTTCCTCATGACCCTACGGTGTTTGTCATGTATGTACTTCAGATTAAATTACATTGTATGGTCATGCATTTCATTGCATTTCATTTTATCACTTACTGAGCATTAGGCTCATTAGTTTAGGTCTTGTGATGTAGGTATGAACGAGCAACAGATGAACAGGTTAAAGATAGTTGATGAAGGATTTGCACGAGTGGATCTTGTGGCTGGCTGGGCTAAAGAGTTAAATGTAAAGTATTTGAAAAAGAGTTTTGTAATTTATTCTTTAATGTTTTGTTTTTATTCCGTTGCATTTCCTACAAAGAATATTATGATTTCTGAAAACAAACTAAGAAAGATGAAAGAAACAGATGAAAGTGAAAGTAAATAATTTTAGCGATCGGGTGTTAGCGATCGGGTTTTATAAAGGAAAAAAAATTATGATGTTTTTATAAAAAAAAAAGTTTTGAATTTTACGCTTTTTAAAAATACGGGATGTTACAGTTGGTATCAGAGCATCCCGAGTTTTAAAACCAATTCTATATACTGCCTACTAGCACAAGCTTCAACGTGGAAATCTTCATCAACTGTAAGTATGGTATTAGTTGTTTTTCTTAATCTGTCTTGTGATTGATGGAAAGGAATCATGATCAGGTAAGTTGTAAGTGACAAAGATATCAGACGGTTGACTAAGTTGGTGGAACAAAAATTTGTTGCTTAGAAACTATGTGGGAAATGTAATTTCATTTGTGTAATATTTGGAATGGTTGTAATTGATGTAAGTGATAGTAGTCTTCTTTTGATAGAATAGACAGATAGATATGATAAATGATAGACAATACTGGAACTGTTTGGGTTTTTGGAGTGTAGGAATTATCTTTGGGGGAGTAAAGAAACAGGGGAGACTCTGCCCAAATTTTTCTAAACTTGGTAAACTAGATAATTCAGTTTGATCGTCTACTTTATAAGGACTTCGAATAGAAGGACTTAGGATAAAGGACTAGTTTAGGTTGAATCAAGAAAGTGAAGTTTCCTTCCTAGTTAGATTCTGTCATGGACAAGAAAATGAAATATCTAGTCTGTTTGTAGGAACAACTTGGTGTTTGGGGTAATTTAGGAGGGATAGAAAATGGATCATAAGGCCTGTAGTAGATTTGGTTTAAGTTCACTATCCCAAATAGAATCTGAACAAGTAACTAGAGCTATAAGTATAATAATAGAGGTAAAATTAGTACAGAGCCGTTAAGACGAGAACTTTACTCACACAATAAGGACATTTACGCGAATAGGAATCAGTTGGAAAGAAAATGGTTACGGTGTAAAGTAATTCCCAATGTTATCACACACTAAGATTGAAATTAGTGTAAAAAGTTAAGGAAAAATGCAAAATGTGAGGTTGGGACGAATTGGGACGTTGTTTTTTGCGTCCCAATCTCCAAGCTGTCCAGATGCGGACGATGCAGACGAGTGCGGATGCGAAAATCTGGCGTCCGAATTAATCTGTAATGTTTTCTGGAAACATTTGGATGATGTAGATGTGTCATGCGGATGTCTCCTGGCGTCCAAATAAGCTAAGCAGACGGTAAGGACAAAGGACTGGGGACGCGAACTCTCGTCCCAAAGTGATTGCGGACGACTGCGGACAGTACTGCAGACGATAAACTGCGTCCGAAAAGTCAAAATCATCCGAAACATTTGTTTACATCTAAAGTTTTTCCTATATTTGTTTTATTTCCTTTCAATTTCTTCTCCTAGAGACATGTCCTTGACGACGGTGGGATGTTCACCTGACTCCAGGAGGTTAACCTCACTCCCTTGAAAGTAGAAATGGAAGTGACTCCACACGGCTTCATCTCATGCTTTATTGGTATGGTTGATTTGATATAGATACTAGTTTGATGTGGAGGAAAGTGTGATTTAGAACATGGTTGGAAAGTCTGACTAAGTTGGGATTTAATTTACTTTTTGTCAATTGACAAATTCAGAGAAGGAAACAGACTTGAATTCGGAAACGGAAATGGTGATGAAGATGAAACAGTCAATGAACTAATTTCAAGTTGTGGGATGGATTGGCTGAGGTTTCGAATTTGTTAACTTCAGTTAGAAAAAAATGGGTGAAGTAAGTTAGGATTTTATTTCCCCACGACAATAATGGTTGGAGCGTAATAGGACTGGACATAGTATAGTGGTATGTTTACTGTGGGGTTTGGAACAGTGAAGAACGAGTTAGTTGAGGGTAAAGTAAAAATCCTAGAGACGGAATGAGCAAGTATTGGACTGCTGGATTTAAATTATGGAATATAGTAGGAAATGAGAAGAACAAAGAAACGAGAGGTTGACAGTTTCCAAAGTCTAGAGTACAAAAAGGGTTTAAACGACCAAAGTAAAAGAAGATGGTTATGATCAAGTTATAAATGGGATGTTTGTCAAAGAACAAGTGAGAATTTCTAGACAATTCACACGTGCTAAGTTCTAGGTCAATCATTTTGGAAGACTTCTTGCTAGCTCAATGCGATGTTTTACATAAAGTATGAGTCAAAGATGGATAAGTTTTGGCTTAAGAAACAGAAATGGTTGCTCAAAGGATACATGTTATTGGAAATGATACGAATGAAGATCAAATTTTATAAGCAAGGATGAGATTTTGGAGGATTAGAATTGTCAAAATGCAGTAAAGTTATGTACATTACAATGGTTTGATATAAATTATTTGTGTAAAAAGAAATAAATTTTTGAAGGAGGCATTTCTTTTACGACAAATGAAGGTGATGATTTAATAATTCAGATGTGACATAGGAATTTCTGCTGCATTTTGTATTTTACAGAAGTGAAGAGTGATGTAATCCTTGGATGCTTTGTGGAAACATAGGATATGAAAAGTTCCATTGAGTTTTAGATCGAAGGAATATTAACGCTGAGCAAATTTCGAGGATGAAATTTCTATAAGGAAGGAGGATTGTAATATCCCAAATTTTTATATCAGAATTTAAAAATAATAAATTGGAAAATAATTGGAGATATTCAATTAGGCGAATAAATTATCGGGATATTACTCATGAAGTTGCTAAGGACGTAATTAATATTGAAAATTATTAGAATAATAATTAAGGTTAAATAAAGTGGGATTAAAATATATGAAGATTAAAGGATTCATTAGTTAAATTTGAAGTAAGGAAAATGATTAATTAAACCGGTTCAGGAACCGGTTTAATTCAAATAAAAAGATGGCCTTAGGCCATTTGAATGAAAGAGCGAGAGAGACAGAGAGGGTGATCGGCGGGAGAGAAATCGCTACACGAGGCAGGGAGGCGACGAGCTCGACGATGACGTAGGCTCGGGCTCGAAGGGTCGGAGGAAAAGACATATAGATAAAATAAAACGATCTTAAGAAGAGGACAGATGGTAAGGTATACCATAGTGAAAGTAATCATTACCTTACAAAACACTTTCCAAAAATTATTAGGTTGTCAGGTTAAGCGATTTAGAATGTAGATCCAAGAGACAATGATTAGTAGATTGGTAGAAGTGTTGAAGTACTGTATTCAGTTTTTTTTGGAACGGAGTAGGGAATTAGAAGAACAGAGAAACCAACAACTAATGGCTCCTAGAGGATTAAGATGTGAGAGGTTTCAAAGGTTGAAGCCACCATACTTTGATGATGATATCTTTGATCCAGCGGGTGCAGAGGAATGGATTCGCTTGATGGGTAGTATATTCAAATATGCCAAGATTGAAGAACAAGAGAAAGTTAGTTGTTTTGTGTTCACGCTAACGAAGGATGCTCAATTTTGCTGAGACACTATTAACACAACTCAAGACATAAGAGAAATAACATTGACACAATTTAAGGCTATTTACCTTGATATGTATTTTAACAAAATAGTTTGGACTTAGAAGTTAGGTGGGTTAGTGAAGCTTGAGGCGCTATCCCAATTTGCTAGGCACTTAATAGCTATGAAAGGTCTTAGGGTGTACAAATTCATTCAAGGATTAAAGGTGAAAATATATCGAAGAATTAAGATACATGGTACTGAAGACGTGTTATACTCTAGTATAGTAACTAAACCTTTATAGATTGAGGAGGCATAGATGCTAATTATTAGACAGAGGGAAATGGACAAGAAGTTGAAAAAGAATAGATAAACTCAACCACAAGTGGATTGGCGTAGAATTGAAAAAGGAGTGAAGCATACCTTTGACAACGAAGTTAAAGTCTACAAATGATAAACGTACGCGGAATGGACTTAATGCAGCTCTGATTAGAAATTTTCATTTTGGACCATGTTCAGAGTGTAACAAGAAGATTTATGGTGATGTAGAACTAGCATTGGACAATGTTTTAAGAGTGGGAAAGATTTAAGAAAATCTTATAGAACAAGTACTGTAATCGCACTATATGGACGAGTAAGTTGATAGAACTTCCTAAGCTTCATTAAGAAGGAACAATTTTGGATTACATGAACAAGTTAAAATGTCATTTCGATTTACATCGCATTTAGTAAACGATAATGAACACAAGGTTCACCAATTTTTTCTAGGACTCACGTTGGAAATTATTCGAGGAGTGAAGATTTCAGGTATTCAAGGGATACCTTATATGGACATTGTAGCAAAAGCCCTTGAAGTTGAGGATGTAGAATTTCAAGTAATGAAATTTAATGAGCGCAGTAGAAGTGTTGGGATAGAAACACAATCTCAACAAATGATAGGAGAACAACTAGAGATAAAAAGGATCAAAGAGACCTCTCATTGGAGATGAGTTGCAAGGAAATGAAAAGCGTATTCAAGGAAATGCTGAGAGTCTATGAGTCATTCAATGCTCGAAGTGTAAGAAAAGTCATAAGGGGGAATGTATGATTGGATCGGGGTGATGCTTTCGATGCAACAAAGTTAGACATATTGCAAAAATTTGTCATACATTGTCGGATGAAAGGAAAGAGAATTTGGTAAAGACTTTTTCTCTTGCAGCAGTTAGAAATAAATATCAAAGGACTTTGATATCAATGATGTTTAGTTGAATAGTTATATTTTGAGAAGTCGAAACGTTGTATCTTAGGAAGAATTATGAAATATTAGAGCTGAATAATTATATTTTGGGTACTTCATGCTACAAATACTTGTAAGTAGTGTTTTGTATGATCAAGAAGTTAACTATGTTAGACAAATTTAGGACAAAATTTATATAACGGGGGAGGAATATAATATCCCAAATTTTCGTTGAGCTAAATACAAGGTTTATGTGATAATTTTTGATGATAGGAGTGGAATTGGACTATTTGGAAATATTGGTTAAGAGAAATGTATTTTGAATAAGTAAATTACGATACCCGAATTATGTCCATATTTAGTTTTGGAAATGATCAAAGTTATGGAGAATTGTATGATGATATTTGGAGTTAGATAGGACAATATAAATTAGAATTATAGTTAGTGGAATTAGTAAGAGAAAATATACTTGGATGTATTTGGATATTGTATGGATACTGTAAGGACTTAAAGCTTGAGAATAATAAGGTTGAAAGTATAGAATTTATACTATTTTGAGGGCATATTGGATTTAATGAAGAATAGTGTGAAGGAAGAATGGTGGAGTATATGATATAAGTTGGTAGATGATATAAATGTTCATATATATAAATATATGGTTTTGGTACATATTGGTTTAAAGAAGATGAAGTGGTATGGAAGATATTATTACAATTTCAATTAAGACCTTAGATTATGATTACAATATATATATATATGGTAGACATATGTATATATGTGTCACGTTAAGGAAATAACGTGTGTATACATAATCTGGAGAAAATTTCGTATAACGTTCAGTTTGGAGTGCTGATCTTTCGGTGTCGATCGAACGGCATGAAAACAGAAGTTTTCTTAAGGATTTGATGTTCGTTTGGCATGAGGGAGATTGTCTATGGTGATTGATAGCCATTTATTGAACGTCATCTCGAAGGTTTCACCAACGCCTAAAATTGTAAAGGACGTCGTCAAACAAGTCTGAAGTTGAAGTGGATGGACGTTATACACCTTGGACGCCGATGAGTTGCTGATCATTGATGAATTAGCACTCTTGGCCTTCCATCTTCACGAGGTCACTAAAGAGACATTGTTAGAGGTCTATATATTGATATGCAAAGGCAACAAGGTTTTAAAAAGGAGAAGAGAGTCTGGGGAAAACTCTGCCAAAATTTGAAGAGAATTGGTGTGAGGAACTGCTATGAATATGGTTGAGTGTTCTAGTATTTCTAATGGAGAGTGAAAAT
Organism: Begonia loranthoides; assembly: GCA_022433065.1. Taxonomy (NCBI): domain Eukaryota; kingdom Viridiplantae; phylum Streptophyta; class Magnoliopsida; order Cucurbitales; family Begoniaceae; genus Begonia; species Begonia loranthoides. The sequence continues at coordinate 18,065,813 of CM039475.1, read as the reverse complement.
TTGAGAAGGAGTTGTGAGAATTTGTTGATGTTATGTTTGGAAGGTACGCGACTGTGATGGAATTGTTTGTGAAGGAAAGTGAGGACGTGAGTGTGAGAAATGCTATGTTTTGTGAGGCTAAGGATGAGGTCTCTAGAGTGGTTATTAAGGGTGAACATAGTGAGGAAAGATTTGATGGAAGGAAACCATGTGATGCTGTTGTGTTCATGTGAAAATCGAGAATGTTTTAGCGAAATAGAGAAAGCGAAATAATCTGGGAATGAAAGACATGAAGAAAAGGGATTACAGAAAAGAAAACTCATGGGTTGAAACTGTTAATTGTTTTGGAGCTTCGGGTATTAAGGAGAAAAGACTTTAAATGCTAACTTGGTAAAGCTAAGGACTTCAGGTAAGGAATAGTGCTTGTTTTTTGTTTGAAAGGACCTACATCACAGGAGTAGGAGTATTGTGTAGTTTGTTGTGTTAACCGTAGTTTGCTCTCTTATGAATACTGCTTCCATAATATGGTCATTGTTCAAAGTAATTTTATGCATGATGTCAATGATAGATTCTCTGTTATGCACATGCCTTTGGTGATAGTTATCTATTTAGTTTGTTTTCCTATGATTAGTTTACTAACAGCAGGGATGAAAGTGGTTTTTTATGATGATGGTTAGTGATAAGGAAAGAAATGAGTTTGCCTGATGATAGTCTCCGTAGTGTTTTTACAACAGTCTTTCTTAGTTATTCCCTGCTAATGCTTTTGGTGATAATTCCTCCATGCTCACTATTTTGTTAGATTTAGTAAATAGACAATAAAAGGAGATCTGTAGAGAGTAAATTAGTGGTGTAGACATAGAAATTTCCATGTTATTATTCGACAAACTATATTAATATTTTGGGATAAATCTAGAAGTGAAATAGGTTAGTTCTTTCTATTGATAAATAATCAATAGATGTTTTGTTTTTGTGGATATTCCGACAGGAAGTAAAACAAATTTGAATTTAGTTAGTTATGTTAGATTATGAATATTGATGTCCGGATGCATAATATGGATATAGAATGTTTAGGATAATTATATGATATAGGAAAATTAAATTAATAATAATATTTGTTAATTAGTATAAGTCCCAAATACATGTTGTAGTAATTATAGTTATGGATTAGTATCTTTGCTATTAAAGAATAAGTTGGAAGTAATGCATTAAGGATGGAGAAATAAAGAGATGGTGATATAGTGTAGTTGATGATGTTTAAATGGAAGTATGCTTAGTGTTAATTTATAATCGAAGCATAGATACTGTTTGTTATTTGTTTGTAATATTGTTTGTGATATATGAACTGTTGTGTGTGACATTTATGTAGACATGTTAATAGGATTGCATGTAATGCATTGCATGGACTAATAATGAAGATAGTAAATGGTGTTTTCCTATGTGGGTTCGGAAATTGAAGAGGTTGCTCGCACGTAGAAAATAGGTCATTTGAGTAAGTTCAGAAACTGAAGAGGTTGCTCTTACTCGACGGGGGGTGAGTTCAAAAACTATGGAGGTTGCTCTCACTCAAGAGTAAATGAATGTAATGTATTTGGGCTTGGTTTTAGTGAGTTCAGAAATTAAAGAAGTTGCTCTCACGTAAAAACGAATCCAAGTGGTGAGTTCGAAAACTTTAGAGGTTGTTCTCACCCAACTTACAGATATATCAGGCTCAAGCATGTAGAGTTGTCATAGAGGTTATAGTTGCATTTTATGATTATATTCCTTACTGGACAATAAGCTCATTATTCCTCCTGTGATGTAGGTGTGCATGGATTCATGGATAGATGCAGTTGACGAGGCATTTGTATGTTGCGAGGTTGGTGGCTAGTTAGGCTAAAAGATTAAAGAAGAGATGTAATGTTTAGTAATAACGTTTTTGAGGAATGTAAACCTTTGTTATAGTATTTCGTTTTTATCAAGAAGGTTTTCAAATTTTTTTTAATTCTTTTGGTATTGTAAATACAAGTCTTCTGCTGTCGTAAATGTTTTAAAGCTTTACAGTATGACATGTTCTAGGTGATAAATGATTTAAGCTAGTTTTCAAATTATAAGTCTTCCGCTGTGATTTTAAAAGAAAAAATTTTCAAAAATCATGAGTTTTAAATTTTAAGAATAACTGGGATGTTACAAAGGGCTTAAGTGCATTAAAGACTGCTAGGTAAGTAATACTGCTTGTGTTTTGCTTGAAAGTTCAACATCGCAAGAGTTAGGATTTGTATGCTGAATGTGTTTATTAGAATTAGGTTCTTTATATTGAGAAGGTTAATATTGATCATGTTTCGAGGATATATTGTTGTTTGATGTGTGTTTATTAGAATTAAGTTTTTTTAATGAATTATTTATTAGATTTAAGTATTATAGTTAAAGATTCAGTTATTGATCATGCATTGGGGATTATAGGATTTTGATACTGATCATGCCTTGAGGATTATACTGAGGATATAGAACTGTATACATTCACAAGCATTTATGCATCATGGTTTTCAAATGTTACAAAATTGGTTTTCATGCATGGTTTTAGAAAATGCATGGTTTTACAGCGGAAGCATAAATCATTTGTTTTAAAAGACAATAAATAAATTATTACTTTACATTTATAAGATTCTTTTCTTTTTTATTTTCCTTAGCCTAGCCTAGCCAGCCATAAGTCCCGCCCGTGTAAATACTTCATCAATTGCTCTTTGACCTATTCATAATTTTCTCGTGTGTATACCTACACCATTAGCAAACTGTGAACCCGAGGCCCAGTGTGAAATGCGATATGTAGTATGATATATGCCTTTAACTCATTAGGTTAGAATGAGTCCACCAAAAACTGTTCTTTTCTTTACGTTTCATTCTTTCATTCTTTACTCATATGTCGAGCAAGAGATTGGAGGAATTTGTGTCAGAGGGAATAGTCTGTTCTTGGCTTCTAACCACCTAGGGTAGCTAGTCTCGGACCCAACAAGGGAGAGGCTTAGTCTAGACTACTTGATTAGATCCGAACTATACATCCATCCCCCAACTCCCCATTTCCTTTTCTTTTATTCATTTCATTTACTCGTACATCAAGCAGAAGAATGGAGGAATCTGTGTTGGAGGGAATAATCTGTTCTCTGCTTCTAACTACCTAGGGTAGCTAGTCCCAAACCCGAAAAGGGAGGGCCTTAGACTACCTGGTTAGATCCGAACTACTCGTCCATACCAAAACTCTCCTTTTCCTTTCTTTCCATTCATTTCATTTTTCCGTTTTCCTCACATAAATGCACATGAGTACCACTCCAGAGATGACACTTCCTACTTGTTTCTATTATCATGATGCATGTCAATGAGAAACATTATTGTGATGCATATCAATGAGAAACAGTAACCACAATGATATGAAAGCATGAAACATGAAGCAGTAATCACAACAATATAAAAGTATGAGATATGAAAAGTCTACTAACATACTATATAGGCATGCTCAGCAATTTAAAGGAAGCAATAACAATAGAGACATGCTTTGCAATCTAAAAAAAACAATAACGGTTGAAAGAATGCAATAACAACATAGACATGCTTGGCAATTTAAAGGAAATAATAACAATATACTAACATCTTAAACATGCTTAGAGATTGGATTAATAATGTCCCAACATCATAGGCATAATAAGTAAAACAACATAGTAGAAATGCAAACAAACAATGAAAGGAAAGACACTACTAATGGTGTAGGGCCTCCATTGGCCAACGACTCTACTCAATTTCTTACCTTGAAGCTTTATCGTGTATTAGTACATAATCGTTATCTTTCTTCTCCTTTTCAATACCTTCATAATTAAAAACATTTACTTATTAATAATTACAACTTATTAATTTCATTCTTTTCTTATCCTTAATTACATAATAATTCTAGGAACCAATTCACGTCTAATGATTCCAATATTCAACCAAACTTCATAATCCAAAACAAGCATAATTAGTATATTGTAAACACAACACAGAACCAATTCCATTCATCGAGTACATTCCATCCGAAACACCCATAAACCAAGCAATAATTAAAACAGGAACCAGACATCCATTTTCTAATCTTACCAAGGTAGTGTACTTTCAATAATGTCACACAATTAACAGAACACATCCATATCCTTCAACAATATTCCTTAACAATTTAAGCCTCAACCATCAAGAGTAGAAACATCACCGATTTAACAAAGTCTAAATCATCACACACCTATCATATACTTTTATTTCCATAATTTACATAAATTTTCTAAACCAAGAGAACACTACCTGAAGTAGACCTGTGAAGGACCCGAGGAGCAGGGAGCTCCAGCTTCATCCTCACCCATCTGGTTTCCAACACCAAGGATCACCACACACACTCACTGCCCAAAAACTCCAGAACACACTCACAATCCCTCTTCCTTAACTCTGTCTCTTGACTCCCTTCATTCGACCTCCAGAATAAAATCACCTGCACTCATCTCTCTCTTAGCTCAGCTCACCTGAGAGCATTTCTCAACCAGTCTTTCCCCTTTCTTCCACTGCATTTCAATTTATCAGAGAGGCACACCATTCCCTGCCTCTGCCATGAGCCATACACTGTCATCAACATTCCCTTACACATGCCCACGTTGTCCCACTGCCGATTGCTCCAAAGCAAGAACCAGAGGAAAATGCCTATTTAGACTGAACCGTAAATCAGACCATAGGTCCTTCAGCCATTTCTTTGGGAATGTCAGCTCCCTGCCTCTGTCGATTCTTAGCCAGAGCAATTCACGGCCACTCCTTGAAGTGCAGAGTAATAGAACGCCAAAGAGAGAAAGGAAATATCAATAGAAACAACCGACTCACCATGGGCCGACGATTCACTGCTCCAATCATCCCTGCAAGTTGCAGTACAGTGGGCCCTATCTTGCGATTCTCCACCCCCGCTACTAGCCTGGACATTGTGATGCTCATCGCACGTTAGACTCCAGCACCGAGCTCGTCTCCTTCTCGCCCAGCTCTTCTCCATCGCTGCTCTCTCTTCTCTCCCTCGTCTCTCCCTCGCTGCTCTCTCTTCTTTCTCTTCGCTAGCTGGCCATGGGCCAAATGCCGTTCCCCTTCCCTTCTTTTGTTTTCCAACCAAATCGGTTCACACTTGAACTAATTCACTTCTCCCCTTCATTTCTTAATTCCTTCTTTTAATTTTCCTTCTAAATTATTTATCCCAAACATCAAAATTTAATTCATTAAATTAAAATTTATTTTAAATTACACTAATTTCTATTTTACCTCCAATCTAACTCCTTTGTCTTCAAACCGGACTGATACAAGACGGAACTGTTCAACCCCTTTATTTTTCATTTTTCACTTAATCTCTATTTTTCAGTCGAGGAAAGGTGTCGGTGCCTTCGTCCGTATTCATCTAAAAAGTTCAATAATTTGGGCAGATTCAAACCCTCCTCATCCGCATTTGTCTACAAGTCATCCTGACTCGTCCAAAAACTCGCATTACCAACGGAGGATGAATTTGGATGTGAAACGTCATCCTGCCTCATCCCAAAACACAAGGAACGACTTGAGGCACAATTCGGATGCAACACCAAGTATGCATGTCGACTGCATGTGTCTGAAAACTCCAAATACACATTTTTCCAACAAAACTTTATACTGCAATCACTCACTAATATTTTCCCAAATTTATACAGCATTAATCAATAACATATCGCCCCGTAACTTAATATATTAATTACTCCAAATTTAATTACGTTGCATACATAGGGAAATATTATCAGGGTATTACACTGTTTCTTTTGTAGGCATTTCTTTTATTTTTACTCGATGTTTTTCCTCCCCTCCCGATGGGATAAAGAACTCTCCACGTGGCTAGGTTGCATTGGACCTCCTCCTTTGAAATGGGTGATTGTCCATCAACCTTGCTTCCTTGGGAAGTATTCTCTACCTATATAGAAATGGTAGAGGATCGGGTGTGGCACTCTGGTCACATTGGGTTTTCATTTTTAGAGAGCAGAAGAGAAAAAGAAAGAGAAGGAAAGAGGGCACTGTGTTTTCATTCACAGTGTGTTGAAAGGAAAAGGTGAGGCATTTTTTTGTTTTCTTCCTATGAGTGAGTGCGAGTGAAGAAGGAAGTTGCTGCTTGGTTTTTCTAGTGTGAGCCATTTCTTCGGTTGGGCTTCTGGACTGTTGCTGCCGTGAAGTGTTGCTTTTGTGAGAAGAATTTGCAAAGAGGTAAGAAATGAGATGTGGTTGGTTAATGGAGGCCTTACATCACACGACTTTTGTTGGTGTTGATTACTGTCTTGAATTCTTGCTGCCAATTACTATTATGCTACTATAAAACTACCTTGAAATCTTACAGCTGCCATTTGCCATTATGCTATTAAAAAGAAACTACAATTTGCCTTTTAAATTAGATGAAGATGACTTTTTACTCTGCTGTTAAATGGTTTCAATTACTGCCTTTTAAATTGGATGTAGATGACTAGTTACTCTGCTGTTAAATGGTTTCAGTTACTACCTTTTAAATTGGATGTAGATGACGTGTTACTCTGCTGTTAAAAGGTTTCAGTTACTGCCTTTTCAATTGGATGTATATGACTTGTTACTCTACTGTTAAATGGTTTCAGTTACTACCCCTTAAATTGGATGAATAAACTAGATAGCTATTGTCTTTTATAGTTGATATTACTCCGTGAATTATTGAATTGTTAACCGCTGCTGTTATATGAGTTTAGCCCTTATTATTTATAGTCAAATGAAGAAGTAGGAAATGAACTATGAGGAATTGCTTGAAATGTCAATTTGTTATTGCTTTTGATTAGTGTCTCGGACTTACTATGGTACTGCTCTACTTGTGATATATCTCCCCTGTCTTCATAAATTGCTCACTGTTAATAATTGCATAGTGCATTCTAATAGTTTCCTTTAACATAATTGTTTACTCTTTCCCTATTATTGATGAACTGCCACACGATAAGAAATGGATTGTTATCTCACAGTTACAATGTTTTGCTTCCTTTTTCTGTAAATTAATATGGACTAAATATGACATGACATTCATGCATTATGAGTAAGGCTTATGAAAATGTTGACATATGCATGACATGTTTAATGAAATGAATAAATAATCGTACATAGGCATGTGGGGGTTAGGGAGATGGGTGACGGTCCTTGGTGGTTACACCCCAGATGGATAGCTCGTCCCACGTAGGGATAGAGTTATGGTTATGCCATGAGGACCACTAGATGTATCTCTTCTCTTGTTCCAGAAATCCTCAACTCTTGGACTAAAGAGATTGGTGATATTTATAGGTGGTTACACCTCTGATGGATAGCTTGTCCCACGTAGGGATGGAGTTATGGTTATGCCACGAGGACTAAAAGATGTATCCTTTCTCTGGTAATTAAATGTAAAAATAGAAAATATACGTTCTTTTCTGGTAATTAAATGTATCCTTTCGCATGAACATGAGCATTGCATTTCATCCTATTTCTTATTGTGACCGCAAGGATATTAGTGTTCTCATTGTGGTGGAGGTGGACGCATTGTCTATTGAGCTCTTGGGTTATCAACTAGATTTGACCTGAGGGTTATAGATCATGTAAAGTAATTTTCAAAAGTAATTATGGATTTTTGATTTGGTAAGTGTTTTGTAAAACTGTGGACTTTTGTTTAAAGTGTTAAAACCATGTTTTGAAATTATTATCAGTTTTCGCTTAATTTGTAATACCCTGATTTTCTGTAATGGAATTAAGTAAAGGTAATGGAGAAATTAATTGGGCATATTTGAATAATTGTAGATTTATTTATTTGAGCATAATTAGATAATTATTGAGGATTTATTTGATGGAAAATTAATTTGGGAAATCGAATTGAAGAAATTAAATTGGACCGATAATCATCGTCTAACAATATTCATAATAAATCGAGAATTGGAATTGGGTTGAAAATAATTTAAATGAAAGTGAATTATTAAATGAAGAATTTAATTAAATGAAGGAGAATTTAATTAAAGGAAATAAAAGAAGAATGAAAAATAAAAGCAAAGGGGATTAGTTAGAAATTAAAGTAAAGGCAATTTAATTAAGTGGGAGGTTGAACCGGTTCAAATCGGTTTGGTTGGTTTGGTTTTAAAGAAAAGAAGGGGTGGTTTGGTATTAAAAAGAAGAAGAGGATTAAGAGGAAAGAGAGAAGCAGGAGAGAGAGAGAGTGCCCGAGAGGGAGACCGAGAGCAAAAGAGCGAGAGATGGCGACGCAGGAGCTTGGGAGCATGAGGAAGCTCGGGTTCGGCCGATTCTTCTTCACAGCAAGCTGTTGTGCGTAGCAGGACGCAAACCATACGAGGGCTAGGACTCGGAACACTTGAGCCATGGGAATGGACGTACCGTGTGTGCGAGCTATGGTTTTCTCCGCGACTGACTGTGGTATGTATTTTGATTATGGCTATGTCGATTGGATGAAATTGTTATTGCTATTGTTGGATGGGAATTTGCGTGGATAAATTTGCAAGATGAAATGGCTCGGGTTTTCAGGATGAACAAACTGTTGCGGGTTGGTGTGCTAGTCCTATTCGGCCCGATGCACCAACTGTGGCCTACTTGTATTGTTCAGCCGAGTGAAATCGAAGTCCTTTCCTGATGGCTACTGTTAGTGAGTAAGTGGAAGATAGAAAATTAGGTAGTAAATGACTCATCATTCAGCAGCTGGAAAAGTAGGAGAAAACAATGTGGAGGGCTGTCCGGGAAATAATTGTGACAAGAGAGATGTGCTCGCGAGTTCCTCTCCTCCTTTACGACTTTCTCTACCACTTTTGTTGCATAAGTCTAACACAGGATACAAAATCTAAGGAAGGAAATGTTGAAGGGTTTCCCTAATTTTCTGCAGAAAGAAGAGAGAAGAAGTAACCTCTATCTATAAATTGATGACAAGAGAGGGGTGGCTGAATGTAGAGAGTAAGTGTTGATTTGCCAGAAAGTGGGTGTCGATTTGAGAAAAAAAGAAGCTACTGAATTGAGGACAAGAGACCAGCTACTGCAGAAGGGGAAATTTGAAGTGGAGAATTACAGGTAGGAAATAGGATGCAAGTTGGCCAGTGGAGGCTCTGCATCACGGGATGGTTGAGAAATTGTTTACTGCCTTGGTTTGGTGTTGGTGATCTTTGAATTCTATTTGATGTGTGATTTCTATTAGTTATCTACTGTGATTTTTGAACGGATGAATTGGTTGTGCTGTGAATTTGTGAACTGCTTTCTATTTGGTTAAAAGAAATTAGTTAATGGACGATGAATTGGTGAATGACTCTCGGCTGTAAATAAACAAAATTGGATAGTTGAATGAGGGAGTCAAACTAAGTGTCTGTGTTATTGCCCATGTGATTGTGGGAAATCCTCTTTATGGGTTGTTAATGAACCGTGAAATGTTGGATCTTGAATAATTGCTTTGGTGATACTCTATTATGTTTGATTGAATAACTGCCTTCATTTGGAAATTAGGAATTGACTAGTATACTCGATAAATCTTGCGAAATGTCTCTCTTGCTGAAAAATGTAGGTTTCATAATAATTGGATTTAGTCTTGTTAGTTGGAGAAATAGAAAAAAAATGACCTAGGAATTGTGGGATAATGAAATGACCTATGAATTGAGCCGTAGTGAAATATCCTATGAATTTTGTGATAATAAACAATGAAAGGTAGTTTAAGTATTATTTTACTCATTCTTCTCTGTTAAATAACAAATAAATTGTCTTTGTTAATCAGTGTGGATTGTCCTATGTTATATAATCTATAAACTGCTTTCCGTGAAGATATATGAGTAGTTTGAGCTTAAGCATGGATTATAATGGACTGCTTTAAGATATTTTGTGTTGTTATGAATTGTTTATAAACTGGCTTTCATGCATCGCGATAGGACTTATGAAAATGTGACACATTCATAACATGATGAATGAAATGAACTAGTAAACGTAAATAGACATGACGGGGTTCGGGAGAGAGGGTGACGATGCTTCGTGGTTACACCCCTGATGGAAATCTCCACTCATGTAGAGGTTGGAGTTGGTTAAGCTACAAGACCAACAGATGTATCCCTGCTCTTAGTCCTTAAAAGTCGAAAAGACTGAGATTGGTGATGGTCGTAGTGCCACCCTTGATGGAAATCTCTACTCATGTAGAGGTTGGAGTCGGTTAAGCCATAATGACCAACATATGTATCCCTTCTTTGGTAACGAAATGTGAAGAAAATGTAAAGGAAATATAAAGGAAATGTAAAGGAAATGTAAAGGAAGAGTAAAGGTTCAAAAGATAGGTTCTTTTCTAGAAAACAACTGCGTAAGCATGAGCATAAATATACATTCTATTTCTGGCTAAGCGTTAGGCTTATTGTTTTACCCGTGATGCAGATGATATTAGTGTGGAAGAGGAGGCATTGCCAGCTAAGTTTTTGGGTTATCAATCGGATTAGACCTGAAGGGTTATGACTCAAAGAAAATAAATGGGTTGTTTTAATTAATTAATTATGGTTTTATTTTAGTAATGTTTTGTAAAATAATGAACTGTTATGAACTGTTAAATTACTCTAAATTACTTTCTAAAAGTTATTGCAAAAGAATGAACTTTTACTAAAGTATGTTTTGAAAAATGTCTGCTTAAATACTCTAATAAGTTTTAATTGAACACGTTTTAAAAATAAAGAAAACAAAAAAAAATTTATAACTGAAAATATAAAGAAATAAAAGGTTTTAAATAGTGGACAACCATCACTTGGACTGTAGGAATATCCATTTTATCATTGAAAGTGAAATTAATAAGAAATTAATTAAATGGAATAAATGTAAACATGATTTCCACTTTAGGTGTGTGCCATGGATGGCCACCTTAGGTGTGTGCCATGAGATGATATAAGATGTGAGCTTGTTAGTTGGTTCTAGATTGATGTCAAGGTTGGCAGGCCAACGGGTGGATGAGGCTGTTTAAGCATTGGTTCGCATGGCCACTAGTGCGCTACGATTGTAGTCAGAGCCGTTTGTTGTGCGTCGGAGCGTACAACTGCTAGTAGAGCTTTTGGTCATAGCCGGAGCTACTTATCCTTGAGGTTGGGTTGTTGTGCATTGATGTGCACAATAGCTATCACACGATTTGATTGGAGTCAAGCTTTTATCACATAGTGAGTTGTGGATCCTTGATTGATGTCGGGATGGACCAACAGCGGTTAGTGAGGCCGTTTAAGCATTGGTGCACACAACCGCTAGGAGGCTATGATTGTAGTTGGAGCTGAGTGTTGTGCGTTGGTGCCTACAACTGCTAGCTGAGCTTTTGGTCGGATTGTAGGCATTCTAACTTTTTCATGCGATATTAATTAGGCAATCCCTAAGTGATTTATCACAAATATGAAATCAAACAACAACAAATATAGATAGTAGAGATAGAGAGATGACACCAGTTTGTTCACACGGTTCGGTAATCCGGCCTACGTCTATGCTCCAACTTCATGACTTGGAAATCTTTAAATCACCTAATTTCTCTGGTTAGTGATGGTTGACTTCACAGGTGCCAATCAAACATTTATAAGTTACTCTTTCTCAGGGCGTCACCCTTTCCACTTGACTATTACGAGGCATCACCCTTGATGTATCAATTTACAAAATGTGAAAACTAGAAAATACAACTTTAGAACTTAAGTCTCTAGTATGAAATCTCAAGTTGAGGATTGACAGAGTTAATTCTATGCACTCATTTTATTGGTGAGAAACAATTATAAAATTTGACAACATTTCGGTAGGATTCTCACATGTTAATTTGAGCTTTAGAGTGTCTTCTATATATAGAAACTGTGAAGCTGGTCGATGACCTCCATTTTGGTCGACCAACCTCCGAGTGCTGGAACTATTCATTGTGTTCTATAGTTAGACCAGTTGACCACTTTAGCAAATTGATCTACTGCTTCTTAACATTCCATAATGCTTGCTCGACTGACTGATCGACTGCTTCCTCAGCCGCAGAACCAGCGAGCCCACTGTCCATTTTTCGGATCAACCACATTCCATTTGGTCGACTGCTTTTCCAGCTTTTTCAATCAGAGGGCAATCTATCATTTTGGTCGGTCGACCACTTCCATTTTTGTCGACTGCCTCTTCATATTTTTCACAAATTGGTCAACCTCCTCCAAGCCTTAGTCGACCTCTTCTTGACATTTTACCTTTATTAATCTTCTAAGTCCCAATGATCAACATATAAATTACATGGTCTGAGGAAAACATACTAGCAAATATTAATACCCGCATTAAGTGTATTTTCAATTAAAATCAATATAATTATAACGATAAAACAATTAAGCATAATCAAACAATAAACAACTTCTTATTTCAATTAAATCATTCATCATCAAAACAAATAATCCTAATGACATTTAGGGTAACAATCTCTCTTTTTTTTTTATGATGACAGCATATTACAAGTTTTTTATTCTTAAGTCTAAGTATGTGCATAAAGTATTGAATAATTTGATCTCTCCCCTTTATTTTAAGCAATATTTCTATCTTTTAATTTCATACATACATGCTACTCACAACTTATATAATTTTCTCCCCCTTTGTCAAAATCGAAAAGAGTTCATTGGGGAGGACGAACATAAATTCACAAAAACAAATTTCTCCCCCTTTTGTCAAAGTTCAAAACATAGAAACATTGGAGAGAAACCATTTAAGAAAAAGATATCTTTATAATAATATCAACTGAAATAAAATTTCTCTTCCCCTTTATCAATATACAAAAATAAGTCATTGGGGAAGTACAAAACATAAAACCAAAACAAACTCAATCAAATTAATCTTCTTCAATCCTCCTTTTTGTCACTAAGCAAATATAAGAGTAGATAAAAAAAATTAAAGCATATAAAATTTTCTCTCCCCTGTATCAATGTATAAAGTCAAGTCACTGAGGATATTACCATAAAAAACACACAAATAAAAATATTTCTCCCCCTGGGAGAAATCATTTAAATTATATACCAAAAAGAGAATTTAATTTACCAATTGTAATAAGATTGTAACGACTGAAATTCCTTTTGGATGAATTTTTAAAATGATTGAGGATATCGTTCAGAATATTTAATAATTATCAGATCTATCAATTAGAAGAGTATATTATTTTATGCTTATGGAATTTAAATAGGAAACTATGAGATTTTATTGTGGGATTATTATTGCTAAAGGAAACTATTAATTATAAGAGAAAGATAAGAAATATTTTAGAAAATTAAGTGAAAGCATAACAATTAAATTTGAAGAAGAGTTGGAAATTAATGGGAGGGAAATTGGAATTTATTTGGTGAATATTATTTAGGGGGATATATGTTGTAGAGGACAGATAAAGTTAGAATAGAAGAAAAATGTCGGGATTTGAATAGTGGTATTTTTGGAATTTATAATTGGGATTATGGTGTTATGTTTTGTTGAAGAATTAGAAAGAAAATTATAGGGATTTGTTGGTGACTTGGCAAAAGTTGGAAAGAGAAGAAAATAAAAAAAAAGGAAAAGGAAAAGTGCAAGGAAACAAAAAAGAAAACAAAAACAAAAGGAAATAAAATGAGAAAAAACAAAAGAAAAAGAAGAAGGAGGAGATATGTTGCCAAGGGAAGAAGTCAGAATGTAAGGGGGTGCTGGGATTTTGGGCGAGAGGAGGCAAGGGGGAGATGGACCTGCGCAAGGCGAGAGACAGGCCTGCGCGATCAGGAGACAGACTCGCACGAGCAAGAGACGGACCCGCGTAAACCCGGGGCAAGTCAAAAGAGTCCGAGTCTCTGAGTGTGTGTGTAACGACCCGGATTCTTAACAATTTTTAAGAGTGCATTAATATTCACAAAAATGAATTTCAAAGTTTAAAATCTGCCTTTTTTGACGACTCGTTTTACAAAAAGGGTTATCAGAGTGCCAAAAATCTGATCGTTACCAAAACTCATTTTTACTATTTATTAAATAACGAAGAACTATTGTTTGCGATTTGGGGAAGCGATATTAAAACTAATCCATAAAAAAAATTGCGGAAACACAACTAAACAGGAATTCCATTCATGAAAACAAGGGACTATGACTAACAGTTAGCGGAAAATGATATTGAAAACTTAACTTAAGATCCAAGGTTTTGAGTAATCAAATAAGGCTTACATAATATTCCGAATAGCATTTAAGTAAGGGTAAGTGAGGGAAAATTAACGTTCATAAAAGAAAACAATTCGAAGTTAGCCCTTACAACTTCCTTCTTCTTCATTACTTAGTATCGTACTACTACTCCGCTTACGTCTCTTTCGGATACTCCGCAGGCTCCACGTGTGTGGTGTCCTCCGCCGCTCTTGGTAAGATTATATTGTTACCTACACCACAAGTAAGGACATGAGCTTTTTCCCAGTAAGGAAATGGGGGAAAACAAATGCATATGACTTTCTTTTTAGTTTCTTTTGGAATGGGGGCCACCCAGACCAAGTCTTCACTTACGTATCTTATTCGTTACTCATACATCGAGCTGGAGATTGGAAGAATCCGTAGCGGGAGAGTAGATCTTTGTCGGCTTTAGTTACCTAGGGTAAACAGTCTCGCAGTCTCGACATGGGAAAGGTAACGTCTTTCTTATTCCTGTCTACCTAACTAATCCGCACTTACCCCCTATCTCCCAACTCCCTTCATTCATCTTTGTCTTATTTTACATCTTTTTACTCACTCAAGGCTTATGGGTACCACCCCAAGGTCATACCCCCTAATTGTTTCTATTATCGTGAATGTATGGGGACTCTCTTACTTTGCCTAGCACACGTAACACATACAGAGATATCATAAACAACTAGAGGATACTACAATGATCACATATAACACATACATAGAGATATCATGAAACAATGATAAAGGAGACCACAATAAACTAATGTAACGCAATGCACAACTCAAAGACTTCTTAGAAACAATAGGATATTAAACATGTTTCATTATCGATCGAGGTTAAAGAGACTAACGAGCTATCAATAAATCATGCTATTAAATGAGACTATGCCATTAAACGAGGTCATACCACAAGATGGAATTGCACTTCTAATGAAATCATGGTACTAAGCGAAACTATGCTAGTAAATGGAATCATGCTAATGAACGAAGTGAATGAAATCATGCTATTAACGAAGTCATGCTATTAAACAAGATTGGGTGGCATACGAGCATGAAATTTTAACAACAAAATAAAACAGCGGAAATATGCTTCTTAAAGGGAAAGTAAACAGCAGTAACAATCTCGAGGATAAATGAAAAATAGTACTCCTACATTCCAAATAAACAATATTCCTAATGGCGAGGTGGAGTAATGGGCATGCTTCAAGGGTGGTAATACAACAGCAAATACATGTCCCTTAATGGTAAAAATAATACAGCAGCGTATATGGCAAGATAAAAGGACGAATACATGCTCTTAAATGACGAAAATATAGTAGCGCATACGGTAAGATACAATGACGAACACATGCTCTTTAATGATGATGATCACAATAGGATTTAACGAAAACAAAATAGCGGGGACAAGCTTGTTAAATGACTATAACAAAAGTAATAATGATATTCGAACAGAGCAGGGACAACATGCTTATTAGCAATTAGGACAGCAACAAACTATTAGCGACCGAACAGTAAAACATGCAGTTCAATCGGATATTTGTAGCAACGAAAATATCAAACATAGCAGTTGAAACATACTTATCCAAAACTAAAAACAGTAGCAAATAACTATGTGCAAATGCAGAAACGAATCGCTTAGGTACTTTTAGGCTCCATCATTTAAGCATGGTTTTGAGCATCAAGTGTAACTACAACACAATATCACAAAATGGAACTACAAAATATGCTAAGAGCATAAGTGTATTGCATGGGAAATGAAACTATAGCTCATATTCCATAATAATAGGGTGCTATGCGGATGTTAAATGATACTTTGACATTTAAAATCACATGATTGCAATATAGTTGCAGTAAAATCACAGCAAGGTATTGCGATTTGCAGTCTTAATAGTCACATCAAGGATATAATAGTTACAGCAAGGATATATATAAGGAGTAGCAGAAAAGTAACCATATTCAGAATGTAACAGAAAGTCTATCTCATTTCTCCTTGATAGCCCTCATTGCGTCACGGGCTCATTTTTCTATTCTACAATCTTGTTATCATTTTACCACAACATCCAGAGAAACATAATCATCTAGAAAATTTAAATCAGTGAGGAAACATGGCAGCAGAACAAATAAGAATACCACAGCAGGACGAAGCAGAAATGTAACAACCAAATAGAGCATCTAAATAAACTAGAGAGTTAAGACATACAAAGAATTTACAGAGCTTAAATCATGAACAACAATCACTATGTTCACACACACACACACACACACACACACACACACACACACACACTATTACTTGGGTGTAGGGCCTCCAAATGGCCACCGACTACCCATTCCTTACCCATTTCATTGATGTTTTAGACTCCCAGCAGCCCTCTCCCTCTTCCTCCTTGTTCCTCACGCAGTAGATCCTCAAGCAGCGTTCCAACCAGAGAAAACCAAAATACCCAGAAGAAGATGCAACTTAGACGTAAATAGGCAGGAGGAAGACTCCTTTGGGGACCACCTGTACCCCAACAGAGTTTGGTAGTGAACAATCCCTGTTGGTCACCAGCGATGTGTGATTTCATGTTGTTGAGCCGTGTTCCCATTGGTTTAGCGTCATTTTCATTCTGTTTTAATTTTAACTGTGGCTGATCTGCTATGATTCGGACGAGTACAGATGCAATCTGCGCATCTGCATCGTCCGCAAGACCAATTTCTACAAGCCAAATCGGAGTCTTTGGATGGAAACTGGCATCCCCACCTTTGACCATACCATCCGCGATCCAGGTTCGGACGCCAAATGGCATCCGCCTATATCGTCCGCGTTGTCCGAATGTGTCCATAAGATGGACAGAATTGATACAGAGGCATCCTATATTCGTTCGCACCATCTGCATGTATCTTCGGAATGTGTCCAAAAATTAGACAGATTCAAATCGGACGCGTGCTGCCCTCTTCCGCATCGTCCGCACATTCGTCCTAAGGTCTCTAGACTTTATAGATTCGATGCGGATGCGTCTTGCTCTCGTCCGCAGCTTCGTCCATAAGACGACAGGGTCACTCAGGACGTCAAATTTTATTCTGACCTCGTCCCAAAGTGCTCATTCGGACGTCGGACCTCGTCCGCGTGGCGTCCGAAGTCGCCTAACTTTCACTCCTTTGCATTTTCGACTAAGTTTTTATTTAAGCCTTATTCCTACGCATTATATGTCACAACTTAACACGTATAGGGACGATATCAATAAATATATATTATGCCAATACTTTCCACCAAAGTTCGATTACATCGTTTAACGAAAAATTTAGGATCGGGTTGTTATAGTGTGCCCTCCAGCGAACCTGGAAACCAGTGAATCCATGATGCTGCAAACTTCGCGGTGCTCTAAGAGTGGATTAGGAGGCAAAGTTTTGTATGAAGCGAAGGAGGGTTGAAGCGGGCGATTTTTCGGTGAACCCCGTGAGAGTGAACAGGGAGGATAGCCTTCTTAGGCGTTGGAGGAAGCAGTTATTTAAGAAATTTCTTCTGCGAGAGAGAGAGGTAAGTATTGCTTGAGTGTGTTTTGGCCTCACTGGCCCTACAATGAGAGGTATTAGGGGATGATTGTTGTCTGATTTCTTCTACTATTGGATAAATGTTGTGGAGATTGATATAGTTCTGTTAAATTAGGTTCGTTTGTTTTGGTTTTGTTTCTGTTGATTTGGTTTTGCTTTCCCTATTTTGTGTTCTACTGTGATAGGTAAGGTTGAGGATTATTTTTGCTTGGTGAATATAGTTGTTCCTCCATTTCATTTTTCTGGTGATGAACTTTGTCGAAAAGAGTAATCTGTTGATTAGGTTATGCTCTGTTTAGATTTCTGTTGTGATGGACATCATAGAATAACCAAACTTTGTTAATTGGATTGTGGTGCTCTATCCTAGTTACCGTTTACTAGGTGTTGTTGAGGTTTTGAACTCCATGATTTCGTTTGCTTTATAATGTGTCTACCATTTTAATATACTGTTTACTAGACAATGCTGAAGTTTCTTGCACTGTTGCTTGAGGTTGGATTTGCATCTTTGAACATTGTGAATATTTATGTTTTGTTGATTGGAGTCTTAATCTTTATTCTACACACTGCCTTGACAGTCATTATTGAGAAATTTGGCTAGGTTGATTGGGTTTATTCCCTAACAGTTTTACTGTTTTGATAGATATTATGGAGGATAATCAAGATATTTTGATAATCAAATAAGGAGCTCTAAGATTTCAAAGGTTAAAATCAAAATTTTTAAAAAAATGGATACCAATAAGAATATGCAACCAATAAAATCAATATTAAACAAAAGTATGATATTTTTACCTATGTGCATATATCAAGAAAAATTTATTTAAATAAAGAGTATTATTCATCAAGATATTATACATACTCTTGATTCAAAATTGAAAAATGTCTAAGTGTTTTTCTAAGGCACCCAAATCTTTTTGGGTCATTGAATCTTGGAAATGGTTCTTTTAGGAACCCAAACAAATTTAGAAGTTGCTATTTTGTTATTTAATTTTAATGGGTAACAAAATGATTTATGTCCTGTGCAATTACAAACATTACAAATAGTAGGACAAACAAAGAAATTATTATAACTTTTTTTCTTAGCAAATGGTTGATAGCCAATACTAGTGTTGTCAAAAGTAAACATTTGCTTTCATAGGAGCATAATTAAATTTTTGCTCCTATTTGTGAAACTAAGCACAACACTATTTAAATCATCATTTTTAACTTTCAATGTGCCAATTTCATTTTTAAGTGATTTGATAGTAGAATTCAAGTTATTATTCATCAATTTCAAATCACAAATTTGTTTCTCA
The DNA here is from genome assembly GCA_022433065.1 of Begonia loranthoides. Taxonomy (NCBI): domain Eukaryota; kingdom Viridiplantae; phylum Streptophyta; class Magnoliopsida; order Cucurbitales; family Begoniaceae; genus Begonia; species Begonia loranthoides. The sequence continues at coordinate 18,046,845 of CM039475.1, read as the reverse complement.
AAAGATTGAACAATCTCCACATGCTTTTTCATCAAATTATCATTTTCCTTTTCAAAGATTTATATTTAGACTTTAGCATGTTGAATTGATCATACAACTCATTAAAAGTATCAAGCAATTCATTTTCATCAAAGTTATCTTCTAAATCACTAGAATAAACATTTATCTCATTTTCTTTGGCCATGAAGCATACATTGGCCATTTCCTCTTACTTGGAGGATGTGCTTTCTTCACCATCAAATCTATTTGTACATACATGTGTAAGCTCAAGAGATTTCCAAATATCGTATGCATTTACACGTGCTTGCACTATATCAAATTCATTTCTACTTAAAGCACAATACAGAACATTCATAGCTTTAGCATTTAAACTAAAATTTCTTTTATCAAAATCAATGAAATCGCAAGAAAATCTAGGAAAATTTATTCTATTTTCAATTATTTGCCATGAGTCATAATCAATAGATTGTACAAATATTTTCATTTTAGTCTTCCAATATAAACAATATTTTCCATCAAAGTAAGGAGGTCTAGAAATAGATTGACTTTCAATGCACATATTGAAATCTATAATCAATTTATCTACCAAAGAATTCAAACAAATTTATCGAACAACTTAACAAGAAATTTAAAACAATATGCACAATATCACACAAAACTTTAATTACCCCGCTCTGATACTAATTATAGGATAAATATGTGCCTCGGGTGCGGGTACGGGTGTGGGGGGGGGGGGGGGTGGGGGTGTATTAGGCGTTCTAACTTTTTCGTGCGATATTAATTAATCTACCCCTAAGTGATTTATCACAAATATAAAATCAATCAACAACAAATATAAAGAGTAGAGATAGAGAGATGACACCTGGTTATTCATGTGGTTCGGCAACCCAAACTACATCCGGGCTCAAAGTTCCCAACTTATAGATCCTTCAATCACCTAACCTCCCCGATGAGTGATGATTGACTTCACAGGTGTCAATCAAATCTTTACAAGTGACACACTCTCAAGGCATCACCTTTCCTCTTGACTATTATAGTAGGGGTGTGCAAACCAAACCAAAACCGAAGAATCGAATTGGAACAGGTTGATTTGGGTCGATTTGGTTCAATTTTGCACACCGTAAAACTAGGTTCCTTTAGTAAGAACTAGGTTTTTTTATTTGGTTTCTCAAAACCAACAAACAAAAATTGAACATCATTTGAGCCTTTTAGGGCTGTTCAAGTTCCAGTGTTTGATCGTTCGTGCCTCCGCCTTTGGTTCATCACTTCGTCTTCATTATTTCGTCTTTGGTCGGCGCCCACTCCATCATATTTTTTATCTCAGCAATGCTAAGCTCTGAAGGATTGATTTCTAATCAGCAGTTCTTTGAATCTTTCCACAGTTTTGTAAGATTTGTTCTTCGATTCTTTGATCATTGCAGTTACACCTTCATTGGTGTCTTTGTGGATTTTGGATTTGGGTTTTTTGAATTTCTATTTAGGGTGTTATAATTCTTTGAGTTTCTTGACTTTTTCATAGATCTTAGTTCTCATTCGATGTGTTTTATAAATGTCAGATTGAGGTTTAGGCATAGTCGAAATAGAGTTCTAGTTTTTGTTTTTGGGTACATAATAACTATGATTAATATCTCATTTTTGAAAACTAGCAGATCAGCTGTTCACCTGGTGTGGTAAAAAAAGCTTAAATCAAACTACAACTCAACTACACATGGCTTGAAGTGTCGATTTGGCTCGGCCAAGCAGAGGAAGCTTTAGATTGAAAAATTGGAAGCCTTTTCTTCTCTGAATTTTGATTGTTTTTTTTTTCCATTCAATGCGATGAGAGTCCATAAAGAGGAAAGTTTTTTTAAATCATGAAGATTGTTCACAAAGACCTTTTGCCAGATGGATTCAACAGTGTTAAGGTATAAAAAAGAACGATTACAAAGAGATTATCGCTTAATTTTTGCTCAATTATAGTTTTGCAACGAGGACCCATGGTTTAAAGGGTTAGGGTGTGGATTATTTTGGGAGGATAATGTGCTTTTTCTTTTGCATTTGGTCATATTCAGATGATTCTGGTTGATTCTAATGATTTGTGGCATGCTTAAAATTTAATTGCTCTGGAAGATACTGTGATGGTTATGACTATCAGGTGGAAGAGATGCTGAAAGAGTGAAGCTGAAGTTAGAAATTAAAGTTACGGAGGTAAGAAATTAGAAATGCCAGTAGAGGATAGGAAGTTCCAATGTGGTTTTTTTTTCTTTGTAAGATTTAGAAGATTTTGTTTTTGTGAGAAGCTGTATTGGATACGAGAGATAAGAGCTAGTGAATGACTAATATTCCTTGGCGATACAAAATTGTTGAGGAGTCTTCAAGTTCGAATCATAATATGTTAGTGGAAATGTTAGTTGTATAAAATGAGGAAGAACAAGGGTAAAAAAAGTAAACATTTTGATTATTTTCATTTTTGAAAAAAAAATTACATAGGGTAAAACCAGAATCGGAACCGGAACAAAAATTCTGGTTTGGTTCCAAAAAACTGAATACTCGATTTTTGTTTGGTTCTGTTCCACCTCAAAACCAAACCGAAACCAAGTTTCCACTCCCCTATATTACAGGGCGTCACCCTTGATGTATCAATTTACAAAATGCAAAAATTGAAAAATACAATTTTAGAACTTAACACTCTAATATGAAATCTCAAGTTGATGATTGAGAGAGTTAAGCCTATGCACTCATTTGATAGGTGAGAATACGAGTATAAAATTTAGTAGCATTTCGGTAGGATTCTCACTTGTTAATTTGAGCTTCGGAGAGTCTCTATATATAGAAACTTTAAAGCCGATCGACCACCTCCATTTTTATCGACCACCATTCGATTGTTGGAAACTATCTGTTGCATTGTATAATCGGACTGGTTGACCACTTTGGCAAATCGGTTGACCGCTTCTTCACATTCCACATTGCTTACTTGATCAGCTAATCGAGCTCTTCCTCAGCCACAAAACCAGCAAGCCCATGTCCATTTTTTCCTGTTTACTGTTTTCCACGACCTCTCCTTCACATTTTGCCTTTATTAAATCTTCTAACTCCCAATGATCAACATATAAACTACATGGATTTAGGAAAACATGTTAGCAAACATTAATACCCGTATTAAGGGTATTTCCAATTAAAATCAATATAATTATAAAAGTAAAAAAATTAAGCATAATCAAACAATGAACAATTTATTATTTCAATTAAACCATTCATCATGAAAACAAATAAGCATAATGAAACTTAGGGTAACTAACTCTTGAAATAACTAGTGTACCTTGAGGTCATTGGTAGCCACTAAGTGACTGGCAAATTAGGAAAGTGCCTCAAACTTTCATACATATTTAGCAATTGAGGTAGTTTGGCGAAGACGCACAAACTCCACTAGCTTCTGAGTTCTAATCGTTTGGTTCAAGTACTTATTGTAGAAAACATCTTTAAATTCTTTCCAAGTCATTACCCTTGTATCTTTGACTGCCTTAATTGTATTCCACAAGAACCTAGTGTCCTGGATCAATAAATAGGTTGCACATGAAACTTTCTCAAATTCCTCTATTTTCGCATATTCAAACATATCCTAAAGGATCTAATCCATTCCTCAACCCGGGATGGTTCTGACATACATCCATCAAAATTGGGTGGCCTTAAACGTCTAAATTTTTCCCATCTAGCTTTATGAGGAATTACCATAGCGCGATGATTTCCATTTCCATTGTCTCTTTCTATTTCATTATTTCTTTCTATAAACTGCTCAGTTGTTGGAATTATTGTTCCACCATAGCAGTTAGTCGGCTAATGGTTTCGTCCCTCTCATCATGAATATTGACATTCTCTTGGCCGACAATATTTCCTTGCTTGCCGCCTACTTCATTCCTATCAACATTATTTCACACATTTGCACTTGGTCCCCTCACCATTATATTTTCCTGGGGGTTAATCCCAACGTATAAACAATTTAACATAACTTAACACAACAATATACATACTTATAGTTGATGAAGTTTGCTCGTATTGAGTTTTGTACTATTGGTAATCTACAAAAATGATACTAACTTGGTTATGCTCTGATACCATACTGTAATGCCCTGATTTTCATTCTCTTAAAGCGTGACATTTTTAAAAGATATTTTCTTTAGAAAATGCATAAAATTTAAAAATTTTCTTTTTCATTCGAGTTACAGTAGCAGAAGACTTCTCTTTAGCTAACTTTAATTTAAAACCTATTATTTTAACTTTAAAATGCGTTTTCTTTTTCATTTGAGTTACATAATGGAAGACTTATCTTTATTTCAAAACTTGTTGATATCATTAATTTAAAGTTCATTACCAAACATTCAAACGAATGGCAAAATACATTTACCTACACGTGTCATCATAAAACCTGCCATTCTGAGCCATAACCAACCTATCAATTCACCAACAGCACAAAACGCTCACTACAACAACACTCTATCACCATCTGTGTCCTTAACTATAGCCATCGGCTTCTTACTTACATCACAAGACAAACTATTAGCCTTACGCTCCATATGAGATATTAAACATGCAGTATGCAACATGTCATGCTCTTTTTATGAAACATTTTCTCTTTTAGTTTCTTTTTCCTTTTTACTATTATTTCTTTTGTTTTTTTGCCGAGCTTTACCCACCGATCCACAAAAAAAGTCTATTAAGTTTCTTTTGTTTCTATGTCAGGCTTTACCTACCGGTCCACAAAACATTTATTTACGTTTCTTTTGTTTCTACGCTAGGCTTTACCTACCGGTCCACAAAACTTCTATTTTATGTTTCTTTTGTTTCTGTGACGGGCTTTACCTACCGGTCCACAAAACGTCTATTTACATATTTTCACATTTCGTTTCCGTTTCCATTTCCTTTTTAAAACATATGCTTAAAATCATTTTCTTAACATTTTCAAAACCATGATGCATGAATGCTCGTGAATGCATACAATTATATATCCTCAATTTAATCTTCAAAGCATATATCATCAACTTAAATCTCAGAACATGATCATATATTAAAATCCTTAACTTAAGTAACTTAAAACTAATAAACACATCATTAAAAAGAACAAACAAGCACACAACAACCTCAAACCATAGCATGATCAATAACTTAACTTAATAATCTAGTAAATACAGTCAACATACAATTCATAATTCTTGCGATGTAGGCCTTTCAGCAAAACACAAACAATATCACTTACCTTGCGTTTTATGGAGTTTTAGCACTTTATCTGTAACACCCCAACTTTTTATATCGAGGTATTATAGAGGGCGTGTTTTGAGCGTTAAGTCTAGGGGTATTTTTGGTAACATTTTTCCCATGCATGCGGTGTAAGTACAGGATAGGGTAGATAGAATATTACATTTCACATGGTTACGTGTTATTTTATGACATGTAATTAGGGGGAAAGTGTTACGGGATAGAAGTTAGGTGAGAAAAAGTGAGAAAGTGCTGGACTTTGCACTTGCAGAAGACTGCGGGCAACTCAGCGGACGCTGTAACTTGTCCACAAATGTATAGAATGTCGTCCCAGCACTTTGGGATGACTCGAGAATGCTGTCTTTGCGTCCCAAGGGTTGCCCTTGCCTCTGTTGTCGTTATGGATGATGCTGTGGACGAAGCCAAGTTTATGCGGACGCCAATGGTCACGTCCAAATTGAATCTGTCTAGATCTGGACACTTTCAGACACTTCCAGACGGGTGCGGTCGAGGTCTCGTCTCTTCCAATTTGAATCTGTCCATTTTATAAACATATTCGAAAGCGTCTTGCGGACACCAAAACACGTCCGAATGTGGTCTGCGGATGGTACAGACGGGATGAGGACGCCATTCCTCGTCCGAAGCCACAATTTAGCCTTAAGAGTTTTAGCCTTGCAGATGAATGTAGACGAGACCAATGCATCCGCACTCGTCCAAAATAGCACAGAACCTAGGATTAAAATAGCGATAAAATGATAGAAAATCATAGGAAATCGTAGAATAGCCATGAGTGGAGAAAGAGAATGAACCTCTCCCACCCTGGAGATCCAAAGTTGCCCTCCATATACCGTAGCTGGCCTCCTCCCTACCCACTAGCCATGATTTTGTCCCCCTCCATACAGGTATTAGCCATTTCTTCTCCCTCTCCCTCTCTCATTCAGTCTTCACTTCATCTATTCCCTGCATGAGCTCTCCTCCCATGTGAGGTGCCCTTCTGCCTATGTGAGTGTGTGAGGGCGAGTAATGTGTGGTGGTGTGCTAGGTGTGAGGGAGTGGGGAGGTGTGAGTTGAACTGTGAGTTGGAGCTGCTACCATGTGAGCTGGGTGCAGTGGAGTTGATGTCCCTGCTTGTGTCTTTAGTGATGGTAAGACTTGGGTGTGTTTTGGCCATGTGGAGGCCCTACACTGTAAGTGTGTGTGTGAGTGGTGGAGTCTTTGTGTTTTATATGCTTGTTGTTGTATGATTTCTATGCTTGGATACTCTGCACAATTCTATGCTTGGCTGCTCATGTGTATTTGTGGTTGATGCTAGTAGTGATAATTCCTTCACTGATTTTATGGATTTGCTAATGTTCTGTAGACTTTGGTTGCTCTGTTGTTAGTTCATTGCTTTGTTATTAGTTTGTTGATTGGCTTTCTGTTAGTATTGTTGTTAGTTGTTGGTTGCTTCGTTGATGGCTCTGCTTGTATTAGTATGGTTGCCTTGTAAATATTAATTGGTTATGAATTAACTAATTGAGCATGTTTTGATTAACTTAATTAATATGTTAATTAATAGCTTAACTAATTTACAAGTTATGATTAAGTTGTTAATTTATTTAAAAGTTGTTAATTAATTGAGTGCATCAACCTAATCAATTTAGTTAACCTAGCAAGCTAATTAATACAAACATGTCTTTAATGTATTGTTTGATTAAATTACTGTTTTGAAATACTTGTTGTCATCGTGCATGTTTATGTCCGTTATGGTTGCTATATGAACTTTTTGTATGCGACCATAATTATTTTCTTGTATGTACGTTTAGGGTAGTCATGACGATAGAAACAATTAGGAACACCACCACGGGGTGGTCACGTGCCTTGAGTGAGGAAAAGAACTTACTTTCCCTTATCGGGTTTACAAGACCATTAACATAATTAGAAACCGTAGGATTCCCCAAACTCCACGCTCTATGTACGAGCTATACCTAACATACGTAATTAAAAGATTGGCTTGGGGCAGACCCATTCCAAAGAATTAAAGAGAAACATATCATCTCTCATAAATCCATTTTCTTACTGGGCCTTTAGGCTCACGTCTTTCTTGTGGTGTCGGTACACATACGGGCGAAGTCCTCGAGCAAATGAAGAAGCGGTTGATGATGGATTTGCACGCGCGAAGCTTGTGGTTGGCTAGGCTATGAGAAGTGAGAGATAATTGAGTTGTAATTAAATTAAGTCTTCTTTTTTACAATTGTAATTAAATGTTTAGTTTATTTCCGTTAAAATATTAATGCTTCCGCAATATTTTACTTCCAAAATGTTTTAAGGTGTTCCTAACAGCTCGACTTGCACTCTAATATTCTTAAAAAGGGGTTTTTAACCAAAAGCTTTTGAATTTCATGCATTTTAAAGGATTTACGAAAATTTGAGTCATTACATTATCCTTATTCTTAAAAACCTTCAAAATCATTAAATAAAAATTATTAATAAACAAAAATTATTAACTTCATTTTTACTGTTCATTATCCTTTAATAATTTCGATACCATTATTTCCAGTAATAGAAATTCATTACCCAATTCCAACTAAATCACTTTACAGATTCTCCACGCCATATTCCAACATAATCTTATTCACAGAACATAAACTTTCAATTAATAGGGAGCATAAAGAATTATCCAACCAGTGTATCAAAATAATATAACCTTAACCATCCAAAAAGTGCATCAATAGAGTATAACCCTAACCATCCAAATAGTGTATTTCCAAATTACCTATGAATAAAATCCAGGCATAAATATTCACAATTTAACGAAATATAACTTCAACCATAATCAACAACAATAAGTACCTTCTCATCAGAAACATACAGTGGTTTTATCAATAATTTTTCCACCTTCATAACAACCATAGAGAGTAGTATCCAAACAACTAAGTACCATACCCAACAATATTCAGTATTCTCTTCGTCACAGAACACAAAATAAGCATAGAAATCATGGCAGGAATTCGATAATGGCTATTGACTGTAGAAGAAATCCATCCCTTGTACTTTGCATCTTTCATCATCTACAATTATTTCGTAAAATCCATAAATAGAAAGAATTTCTTCATACCTGAAAATCACCCGCAGAGAACTAATAATGCACCCCAAGGTCCTATCATCCGGATCCGAGCCAATAGGCTCTTTGCTTATATAATTAGTAACTATTTTGCAGGATTGAATAAACTAGAAGAACTTGAGCACTAACTAACGCATGATGACAAGGAGGCTCCTCGACTTTTAATAACATTTTGATCAAGGACAATTAGGAATTCACTTCCACGGGAGCTTGGAGAACAGCCCAACAACCATGGACTTAGATAAGCCCACACACTTAATTAAATGGGTGGGACCAAGTCTAATTGGAGAAAAAGAGAAAGCCCACACATCCTTGGCCCAATTGCTCTCCTTAAATGTATTAGGTGGCCTTGGAATTACTAAAAGAATTTTACATCTTCCTAGGTAAGCCTTGTCTCACCAAAGAAGGATCTAGAGTTGGCAATTCATATTCCAAGATGCTCTTGTAGTTTTCTATACTCTTTTCATTTCCCTAGGTGATAAATCTTCCCTTTTTTTCATCCCCCTTCTTCTAAGTAATTAATGTTTTTCTTGGTTTGCTAATGACCTTTCCTCTTCGGTTATTAGCATCTATTTATTACTTGCATTGTAACTTGTGTCCAAGATGGGTTATATATACCCCTCTTTTCTAATTCAAAAGATAATGATATTTGAATAAAAAACTTTTGTGTTTAGTTTGTGAAATTCTTTTACTCTCTTTTTGCTATCCCTTATTTTGGTGAGTTATATCCAAATTGAGTGTTAGTAGGTTTGGTGAGTCATATCCAAACCGTAGCTTGGTGAGTCATATCCAAGCTAGCCTCCATTTTTCTTGGTGAGTCATATCCAAGCGAATTGTGAGTGTACATCAATTAACTTGATCCCTCAAGTTAATCCTCTCTCCATCAACTTAGCAAGGCGAGCTAAGTCCATTCCATCAAGAATAAGTCCAAGCACCCCCACGGGTCTCCCTTGTTCCTTTGTTTGTTTCCGCACTCTTCTAAACCCTCGTTTGGGACACATCATTTGGTATCAGAGCAACAAGCTTCCAAACTCCCAATTTGCCAGCAGAGATCCTATCCCGGCCAAGATGAACAGTGGCCAAACTTTTTCAAGAAGTTAACTTACAGAAGAAGAAGAGTTACAATCTTCAATTCCTACCTTCAATGATTCAAAATGGTCAGACGATTACATTGTTTGGGAAGAAGAGCTAGAATATATTTTTTTAACACACAAATTTTTAGACAGAGGTAAAGTGAAATTTGCTTCTTCAAGACTCAATGGAAGAGCTTCGAAATGGTGGAACAGGCTAAATGCCTACAGAAAAGAAGAAGGTAAAGAAGACATTAACACGTGGCAGTTGATGAAGAAATACTTAAGGAGAAAATTTGCTCGATCCACAAAGAGATTTTCCAGAAGTCAACAACTTGAACGCCAAGAGTTGAAGGCCATTTGCAGTAAGGCCATTAAAATAATTGACAACATGAAAGCTAATCTGGTGATGATGCAAAAGTCTAAACGTTCTTCTAGATTACAAGCCGAGAGTCATATTGCGGTGGTAGATGTAATACCCCAATTTTCTTAACCAAATTAATTAGAGATAATTGAGATTTATTTGATAAGAAAATTAATTAGGGTATAATTGGATTATTCGGTGAAATTTTATTATGGAATATATTATCATGAAAATAAGTTTGAGTGATAATTATATCAATTATCTGATAATGATTTTTGACGCTGAATTGAAGAATTTGAATTTGACCGATAATTATCATCATGCAATATTCAGAGAAAAGAAAATTAGAATTGAGATAAAAATAATTAAATGAAGAATTTAATTATTTAAAGAAAAAGAAAAAAATAAATTAATTAAATGGAAGAAAATTTAAAATATGAGGGATTGAAGGAAGATGAACCGGTTCAGCTTGTGAACCGGTTCAGGGCTAGTTTACAGGACAAATCAAAAGAAAAGGGGAAGAGATTTAATTGGCCCCTGTCCTTTGTTGGCGAACAAAACAGAAGAGGGGGAGAGAGAGACAGCGAAGGCATCTGGTGTAGAGGGATTTGCTGGAGAAGAAGAGAAGTGAGTGGCCGTGTCTGGGAGAAAGAAAGGAGAAAAGGAACAAAGAAGATATTCTGTTCTTGAATTACTGTGTTGACTGTGAACAAATGTTGGAGATGGAGTGATGGTTGTGGTGCTCTGGTGTTCCTCCTTGAAGTTTTCAGGTTATTCTGGTGAGGATGACATTCTCTGTATTACATTGTAGGATTGTAGGACTGATTAACCTGTTGGAGTCTTGACTCTATATAACTGTTGAATGTTGGTTTTATCGTGAGCCATTCTTAAAACTCTTTGTTCTGTTGATGAAGCCCAGTGCCATGATTAATTGCTGCCCTAGAAATAATTGAAATACATTAGAAATATGTCTATGTTGGATTCAGTATGATAAATATGCCCTGTTCATGAAAGTCATATTCTATATGTTAGTTATTGGTTCTGAAGGATAGAAAATACATATGCTTTCTTTGAATTATGCTATGTTAATGGATGATTTTGTTGAATGGTATTTCTTGTTGGTAGCCTTGTTGATAGTTACATCCGTTAAGATTGAATTTATCTAGAGAATTATTGTTGGATATAGGTTACTAAGTTGGAGTTGGACTTATGCTACTAACTTAGGATATTTGGATATATTGATAATTGGTTTCTTTGGATGTTATGTTCTGTTTACATTGAGCTATCCATTAAAGAAAGATTCGTGAGATTTCGAGTAGTTGAGATAAGGGTTGGATGGTTAAACTGTATAGTTGGTGTGCATGTGAAATATATAGAATTTAGTTGGTTTAAATTCAGTTTATCATTGGAAAACTATATATTGGAAAATGGATTGTAGGGCATGTGAATATGTTGGATTTATATTCTGGATTAGTTGTTGAATGTTTACTACTGTGATTGATTTCAAATTAGCTTCTGGTTGTTTGTCTAGATGATTTATCTACGGCCTTTCTAATTGGATAAAAATGATAAATGAATGTGCTATGTTGATTATCGTTTGGATAAAATGAATTAAATGGTTCTCTACTCTGCTATGGAAAATATGGTTTTGTGATCAAATACTATTCGGTTTTATAAAGTAAATTCTCTTTATTATCAGGTCACATTGATGGAATGAGCAACTGTTGTGGGTTATTGTTATCCCGTTGCACATGTTAAGATATTAGAATTGTTATTGCGAGGTTGCTAAGTAATTAAGTTGACTAATGAGAATTATTAAGCGTTAAGGTTTATGAAAATTCGGTGGTCAATAATTATTGGTTAATTAGTCGATGAAAATAATTGGACGAAAAATGTGAAATGAATTAACATAATAATGATATAGAAGTTAAGGTTTATAATGAGTAAATATATTAATAAATAAATATTAATTATTTTGAAGGTATTAACGGGAAAAGAATAGAGTGTCAAACGCGCCACGGACTGCAGGTAAGTGATACGCATGTGCTTTGGTCCTTAGGGCCCTCCATCGCAAGAATAGGAGATGCATGTTTTGGTGTTTACAGTTTTAAATAGCATGTTTCGGTGTTTCTAGTTTTAAATAGCATGTTTTTATAAGCATGTCTACAATTTGTAAGCATGATCTGTGAATTGTATGTTGATTGTTTTATTCAATTCCTCTAGTAGAGAATGTATGCATTCACGAGCATCATGCATCATAGTTTTCAAAGGATACGAAAATGGTCTCCATGCATACTTTTGAAAAGGAAACAAAGAAGAAACAAAATGATTACAAAATGACAAGAAGGAAACAAAGAAGAAACAAAACGATTACAAAATGACAAGAAGGAAATAAGGAAGAAACGAGACGGTTGTGAAACGTAAGGAAATAAACGTAAATGGGTGTGAAGAGATGTGAGGTTGGGTTAGCCGCCCTTCCTCATCAAGTTTAGACATCTCTAACACTTTCAAGATAAAGATAAACATAAACGGGGTCGTCTTGGGATGTGAGGTTGAGTTAGTCGCTCCTCCTCATCAAGTTTAGACATCTCCAAGGCCTTTCAAGATTAAGACACACAACAAACATAAACGGGGTCATCTGGGGATATGAGGTTGAGTAGACTACTTCTCCTCGTCAAGTTTAGACATCCCCAACGTCTTTCAAGATTAAGACAACCATAAACATAAACGGGGTCGTTTGAGGATGTTAGGTTGAGTTGGCTGCTCCTCCTCGTCAAGTTTAGACATCTCCAACGCCATTCAAGATAAAGTAAAGTAACAATCAAGTAAAGGAAGGAACAATAAAGTAAAGTCAAGATAAAGTAAAGTTAAGATCAAGAAAATGGTAAAAGAAAATAAAAGAATGAAAGAAGAGAAACAGAAACAGAAAACGAAAAGAGATTTAAAAATTGCATGACATATGCATCATACCTTTTATTTTATATCACTTACTGAGCATTAGGCTCATTAGTTAAATCTTTCGATGAAGGTACACGCACAGGTGAACAGGCTAAGAGGCAGTCGATGAAGGATTTCCACAGGTGGATCTTGTGGTTGGTTAGGCTAAAGAGATTTAAAGAAAGATGGTTTGTAAAAGAATTAAATGGAAATGATTGCGAAGGTTTTGTAAATTAATTAATATTCTTTAATGCTTTGTTTTAATTCCGCTACGTTTCAGAAAATGATTTTATTATTTTCGCTGCAATTGATAAATGTTTTAAGTAAATGGTTTTAATGACCAGGCTTTATAAAAGATAAATACTCTGATATTTTTATAAGAAGAAAAGTTTTAAATTTACACGATTTTTAAAGTAAATAAAAACCGGGTCGTTAAAGTAGAAGATTCCAACAGGACTAAGGAGAATATTGTGGAAAAGGAATGTAAAGATAACTCATTGACAACAACTAAGCAAGAAGAAAAGCTTATGGAGGTGGTCATATTACCTGAAGAAGGACCACTACTATCTTTGGATTTCACGAGCATGAAAGCAGAGTTGTCTGAAGAGGAATGCTCTGAGTCAGAAGACCTTGTTGACAAGAATGTTTCCTCAGTACTTATTCTGAAAGAAAAAAAAGTGCTCACGGAAGAATGTTGCAAAAGCATAATTGTATTAACTCTTTTCCTTACTGAGCCATCAGGCTCACATATTACTTGTGGTGTAGGTACAATAACGAACAGATAATAATAGGCTAATATACAAGAATGAAGAACTAATAGTAAGCAGAGGTTAAGAATTCACATGCGCGAGACTCGAGCTGGCCAGGCTAAGAGAAACGGTTGTGTATATGTTAAGTTTTATTAAATTGTATTCTATTGCTTAGTTTCTTCTTAAATGATTTACACTTCCACCATGTTTTACAAGGATTTATTTTATAACGCTTCCGCACATTTATCAATTGGTTTTTCATAACGAGTTTTAAGGAAGGGTCAGTAGTGATCCGGTTAGACACACTCTGATACATTTTGTTTTAAAAAGAAAGAAATTTCAAATTTTACGCATTTTCAAGGATTTACCAAAATCCGTGTTGTTACAATTGGTATTAGAGCAGTGGTTTTAAAAACCATTTCATGAACTGCTATGATCGTTTTTAAAACTAAATCCATAGATTGTTTGCTTTGTTTTGCTGCGTTTTAAAAGAGCTCTGGTACAAAATGATTTTTGGAAAAGTAAGACTAAGCAAAGTAGCCTGCTTGCCAGCACAAGCCTCGATGTGGAAAATCCTTCATCGCTGTAAGTATACTTCCTAATACTATGCTAATACATGAATTCTAATTCTAATTTAATAGATGAATTGCTTGGAGATAACTTGTAGGAACTAGTGGACTAGTGGACTAAGTAGCCTTGGCGATAAGTATTTTGTTGTATCTTGGGTTGGTAAATTTGCAAGTGTACTCGATATCATTGGATGTTACATTTTGGATTTGGATTTATGAATTTTGGATTGAGATAAATGAATATTTTGGAACTGTTTGGAATTTTGTACAGGATTTTAGCTTTGGGGGAGTGTAAAAACAAGGGAGACTCTACCCAAATTTTTGGAAAATAAGTAAAAAGGAAATCCCAAGTTAAATTAACTAGATAGATAAACGAAATTGTCTAGGTTAGTTACGGGAAGGGAATAACACTTAGGATTAAACCAAAGTAGAAGAAGAGGATTCCACTAACCAATTAGTTGTCCCTTTAGTACTGCCTTGAAGAAGAAATAAGCAACTAAAGTTGGACTTGTATGGAAGGTAGTTGAAAGAAGAACCTGTTGGATAAAATAAGTTGATCCTTACATAGGTTAGAATTCCCTCAAGGACGAGAAAGGGGTGTTGAAGGGCAGTTGACTAAGAATGCGTTAGGTTAGATTTTCTACAAGGACGAGAGGTTCAATGTTTAGTCTGGTTGTACGACCAACTTGGATTCGACGATGGCTTCCGACATAAGTGGAGAAACATTGGACTAAGTGATAGGCTTTAAGAAACAAATGGAGAACCTTAAAGAAATCTGTTCAGGAAAAACTGTCAATACCTGAACCAGTAGCAAGGAAATGGATCAAGCTCCAAATATACATGTGAACTAGAGCTGTATTTTGGCGGACATAAATTTAATACATTCAGAAGAGTGGTGTCGAAATTCCAACCCAAAAAGCACTGTGGATTAGGAGATATATCAAATTCAATATCAACCCGAAATTAGGTTTCAGCAGGACAGATTTACCAACGCAGATTCAAAACTGAATAACTTGAGTTGCATAGATCAAATGAAGCTCAATTTTGGAGGGTAGCTCTCTGACTCAATCTCGAATATATCTCTAGAAGACGTCAATCAGAGAAGAACGACGCAAATACCTCAAACAGAAGCCCTAATCAGCGCTAAAATCATTCCAGCAATAAAACAGATTCAGTGCTGCAATACTAATCCATCAAGATCTTCCTCCAAATCAATAATCCACAAAGATTTCCTCAACAATAAAAAAATACTCAATCACTAGAATGTTAGGGCATCCAAGTACTAAAGAAATAATAAAGAAAACCTTAAAGAATCGTGAGTAGCTTCATGGAGTCCGCGGACCTCCTAGTGAGAGGGGCGACTTTGTGGTTGGCCGAAACACCAACGCTCTCCAAGGTTTGGAAACTTCTTTTATCTCCACTCTACAATCCTTACCTCAAAGACAAGGGATTGGAATAGACAATATCCCAAGGATTGCAAGGTTAAGAAGCTTCAAGAAATCCTTGCTTGGGTGATGAAGGAGGACGGCGCTAATGGGGAGGGGAGGCTGCGACAATGCTTCACAAGAAACACTTTGTTTTTCTTCACTTCAAAACTACTTTCATTCGACCAAGGGAGGGTGTTTTAACCCTAAGGATTACAAAATAGATCAAAGACCAAAATACCCCTAATGTCAAAAATTTGGCATGAGGGTACGGTTTTTATGCAAACCGCACACCTCTCTAGCATCTCACAAAACATTAAAAGAAACTAAATAAAATTGATGTCCATAATACTTTTTATACTAAATCAAAAACAAAACCATAAATAATACTTGTAGTCTTCATATCACCACACCTCATAGCAAATGTGAAATTTAACTTAGGTTGGTGGTTCACACTCCCATGAGATCAAATGATAAGGAACTCCTTTATCGTCTTGTGATACATCTTCCAAGGACTCCCACAACTTGGTATTCCCTGCAAAATAGAAACTAGTTAGGAAAGCAATGAGTTTCTTGGCTCGACTCCGTGTGATAGGGCCTTGGGGCACATCACTAAGTGTCAGACTTGGAGAAGTCAAATATGTCAGACTTGGATTATGTTCTCTATCTCGGTTCGAAACCAATCAAGGTGACCAAGAACGTGACTCCACAACTATATGGCAAGAGTGGATTTAATCAGTTGAGCTTCTCTTGGAACGAGTACAGAAACAAAGACGGGGGTAGAAACTGGAACAGCAACTGAAACAGAAATGGAGACGGAAAAGGAGACAGAAACAGAGACGGAAACAGAAACGGAAACAGAGACAGAAACAGAAACGAGAATGGAGACGGAAACAGAAACAAAAACAAAGTTTCCAGAGTGATTTCTGGGAATGGATACGGGAACGGAAACAGGAACAGAAATGGAAACGGGAACAAAAAGGAAAACAAAAACGGGAACAGGAATGGAGACGGAAACGGAAACGGAAACGGGAACGGAAACAGAGACACAAACGGGAACGGATATGGGAACAGGAGCTGAAGCTGGATCAGAAACGAGTACATATACAAAAAGAGAAGTAAGACGGAATGCATCCAACTCAGCTAAATAGCTGTGTAGTTCATAACTCGGGAAAGTTTGAATGGAGGGATTTGACTATGGAGAGTACGTTCAAGTATACCAAAGTCGTCAGTGAAGTATAAGTACGAGGTCTCAAGTCATGAGGCGTAATGGATGTGAAGGGGAAACAGTGAGGGAGATGTGCGTCCAACGTTAGGTGGTGAGTCTTTGGCGGTACGAAAATAGAAGAGACTCTCCCTTGGTGTTGGGTAACTTGGGAAAAGATGGAAAAACTTGATGTGGAACATCAAATTTATGAGAAAATCAGTGGAAAATTTGATGTGGAACATCAAATTTATGAGAAAATTAGTGGAAATTTTGATGTGGAACATCGAATTTGACAGAAAAATACTGCGAATTCAAGAGTTGAAAGGCAATAGTAGGATATTTTTCTGATTAAAGTGATGTTTGGATATAAGAGAGTTGTCATTTTGCTCTTGATGTTGAAGGGTGGTTATGATTAAGACACTTCTTCCTTCAAAATTGATGTAATCAGAGTTGCGCAACAGAAGTGTGGAGAGTGAGTATGAAGGTTTGGTCAACTTTTGGTACAAAGAGACGCGTTTGGATGTAAGCAAGACGATCCTGGAGTAGTAGTTGGACAAGCTGCTAGAAAGAGGAGATAGCCAGAGAAGAGAATTGACGCATAGTTTAGCGTTGGTTAAGTTATGAAGGTATTACGCTAGACAAATTTCTAGGACGAAATTTATATAAGGAAGGAAGAATATAACACCCCGAGTTTTTATCGAAATTGAATAAATATACTTGGAGCATAATCTGGGGATTTAGATTAATTGGGTGATTATCGAGGTATTACAAAGGCCGTGTTCATAGATTATAAATTACGAGAATTTTATTGGATAATAATTAATATTTTTTAGGGAAGTAATTAATTGAAGATAAAATGGAAAATTTATGTAATTAAAATAAATGTTAATTTAATTAATTAAAAGGAATGTTAATTTAATTAATTAAATTATAATGTTGGGTTATATAATTTAAAGATAAATTAAAATGAAAGAAGAAATGGGTGGAAAGAAGAACCGAAACCAGTTAACTAAGTGAACCGGTTTGCTCAAATTAAAGGAATGGCCTTGGCCATTCCTTCGCGAACAAACCAGCGAAAAGAAGAACGAGAAGGGAGATGAGAGAGAGCAGCGGAAGGTGGATCGATGGCGAGGAGGAAGGAGAGTTGCGATGAGTGGGGAGGATGAGCTCGGGCTCAGCTTGGGAGACTCCGTGTGGCGGTGAACGTGCGAGCACCGAAGGGGGGGAGTGGCAGATCGCGAACTAGGGCTTAGAATCGGGAGTTCCTGTGGATGTGTTTTCTAGCAACGATTGAGGTATGCCTTGTCAATCTCCTCCTCTTCTGGTGTTTCTACTAAGTGGCTGTCAATCGGAGGCATTCAGTGCCGATCTACGACTGGTAGTGGTGACTTTCGCCTGTGGTAGGGGCAACGGGTTGAGCTCGACCGGGTCCAGCTTCACCGGTTCGAGCAAAATGTTGTCTGCTATGCAGACAACCTTTCCAACGTGGAATTAGCATGGGAAACACCTCGTACGAACTTGGCAGCGGCTGGTCGGGCATGCTTCCTTCTTCTGGATAGTGATAGAGAGAGTGTCCCCTCCTTGGTGTTGATATACATAGAGGAGACACGATAGAGGAGCTATTGATTGAGCATTTGGAGCTGTTGTTCTCGAGTCCTCCAGGTTGTGTCCATGGTGTGCAGGAGCAGGTAACATTCCTCTCCTTCATTAAAGCATGTGCTCCACTATTGATTTGGTTGAAGAATTTAATGGACGATACTACACTGCTGGATGTTGGGTTTTGCCGTGAGCCATTATTGAGACTGTTCATTCTATTGATGATCTTTGATTATGGATATTTGAATAACTACTCTCTGTCCATTATGGGTCTCAAATGGGATATGTGCTGCAGCTTGGAAATAATACCATGTTACTACTTAAGAAATAATTGAGGATATGTTAGAGATATGTCTCCGTTGGATATAGTTTGATAAATATGCCTTGCTTATGGATGTCAGACTCTATATGATAGTTATTGGTTGTAAAGGATAGAAAAAAAAAAATACACATGCTCTGGAAATGATTGTTGTTGTGTTAAGTAAAGATGTTATGTGCATTCTGAATGGATTATTGGAAATAGGAAATGTTAAATTGATATTGGATGGTAGTTCTATGTTGATGGATAAATGCTCTCTTTGTTGCTGTCATGCTAAATTGGATGAAAAGATAAACAGATACGTCATGTTGGAATTTCTACGTGTCAAGTGTGTAGAATTCGATGAGAAGTGATTAATTGTA
Organism: Begonia loranthoides; assembly: GCA_022433065.1. NCBI lineage: Eukaryota > Viridiplantae > Streptophyta > Magnoliopsida > Cucurbitales > Begoniaceae > Begonia > Begonia loranthoides. The sequence goes on along the minus strand of CM039475.1, from coordinate 18,027,916 downwards.
TGATGTTATTGAATTATGAAGGTGTGGAAAAGAGGAGAAGAATAGCAACATGGTGCACTATGCATAGTTTTGAGGTAAGAGAAATGGGGTGTTTTGGCCATTGAGGCCCTACACCACAAGTATGGGTGTGTGAGTGTAGTGTTAATGCTCTTATAATGTTTACTTCCAGTTGTTAGTATGTTCACTGCTAATTGTTAGTATGTTGTTGCCTTAAAATGCTTACTGCAAGTTGTTAAGTACGTTGCTGGCTTTAGAATGCTTTAGAATGCTTACAGCTAGTGTTGAGTAGTTATTAAATGATGATAGTCTCCTGAGGTATCTCTGTTGCAATTTCTAAATGATCTCTTTGGTTGTTAGCTTGTGATTTGTGTTCTGTGATTTCTATGACGTCTCCCTTTGTTGATGTGCTCTATTCCATTGTCTGTTAAGTGGTGCAAATGCCTTGTTTAATAATAATAGGATAAATGAAAAAAGGGGTAATAATGGTTAGCACGAATGCTTAATTCAAACATGTTTAGAGAAATGTTTCATTAGTAGCTAACTCTTGAGTATTTTCATTAATCAATTAATCGATTTAGCATGACTAACTACTTCACGATAATTAAATATGAGCATGTGACTAGAATAATTGTAGTCTAGCATGTTCAGCTACTAATTAACATAGTTAATTGTAATCAATTGAGCATGTCAATCAAGTTAGTTAATTAGCTACGTATGTGAATTAACCAGCATGTTAACATAGTTAGGTCCAACATGTTAATTAATATTTTATGAGCAGGTTAATTGGCTTAAATAAATTAGTTAACCTAAGTGCGACAATTTGATTAGAGTAATTGACTTAATTAGAAAATTTAGCATATTAATCAAATTGCTTAACAAATTAATAGTTGTTAATCACTACTTGATCATATTAATCTATTATCACTTCTTGAACATGTTAATGGACTAATAAAATTCTTGAGCATGTAAAATAGTCTGAGCATGTTTAATTAGCTTGCAATAACTATGTTCAATTAGTATGTTTAATTAAGGAACATGAACAAAAGCATGTTTAAATCACTTAGAATGACAAATGTAGCTTTAGTAACGAGCATGTTTAGTTAATTGTAATTCATCGCATGTTTCTTGATCGTCTCTTTACTGTTTGTTTACTTTCAATTACTGTTTTTTATTATATTTGCAATTTCAATTACAGTCGCTTTCAATTACTTTCGTTTATGCACACTTTAATTTCATAATCGAGGTTTTACTTTACTAAAGAGTAAAATTATAAAGAAGATAAAAAGGGAATGAATGAAACGTGGATGAGTTAAGGGTTTCATTAACTAAGTGAATGAATGTTTTTGTTATTTGTTTTCTTGTATTGCTTACGATTCCAGGTCCTTTGCATGTTATTTTCCGTTAAACCAAAACATGATTAGTTAAGTAGAATAAAAGTATGAAATCAATGTAGAAGCATGTTAATAACTGATAAGAATAATCGCTTAGAAATATAAACATAGGAAGCATGTAGATGGATTAGGAAATTTACTAGGATAACCAGCATGTAAATCGATAGCATGTCCCTACTTCGGTTTTCCCCTTTGTTATGTTTTGTACGTTCCGAGCATGTTGTACTTGATTTCTGTATTGTTTCATGATTCATTACTTATTACCTTTAATGCTCGCTGCTTTTATAATTGTTCCCTGTTATGTACTTTAATTATAGTTGTTGGGTGCTCTTAATTTCTATATTCTTCTATATGCGCTTTCAAGTTTAGTTTACTTTCAATTACTTTCTTTTATATGTGTACTTCAATGTCTATGAATATTATGTTAGAACGCATCATGCATCACGATAGGTTGAGAATGTATGTTCATGCATCATGCTAATAGAAACTAATAGGCAGTGCTACGAGGTGGTACGCACGCATGCATGAGTGAGGATAAATGATGAAAAAGAGATAAAATGGTAAGATAATAAAGGCCTCTGTGGTCCGGTAGCTTAGCCCAACACAGACACAGAAAAGAATAATGGAGTTGGGGGATGGTAGGGTAAGTACGGATCAGCCAGGTAGACAAGATTTAAAAGATAATGTTACATTTCCCTTGTTGAGATTGTGAGGCTGTCTACTCTAGGTGGTTGAAGCCAACAAAGATCTACCCTACCGCCACGGATTCATCCAATACTTACCCTACCATTAGGTAAAGAAAAGTAATAAAATGGTAAATGGCTAATGAAAGGATTAGTTTGGGTGAGACCCCTATTCGAAAAGAACTAAAGAGAGTCATAAGCATAATTGTATTAACCCTTTTCCTTACTGAGCCATTATGCTCACGTATTACTTGTGGTGTAGGTACAATGACGAACAAATAGTAATAGGCTAATATACAAGAATGACGAACTAATAGCAAGCAGAGGTGAAGCATTCCCGCGCGCGAGACTCGAGCTGGCCAGGCTAAGAGAAACGGTTGTGTATATGTTAAACTTTATTAAATTGTATTCAATTGCTTAGTTTCTTCTTTAAACGATTTACACTTCCGCCTTGTTTTACAAGGATTTATTTTATAACGCTTCCGCACATTTATCAATTGGTTTTTCATAACGAGTTTTAAGGAAGGGTCAGTAGCGATCCGGTTAGACGCACTCTGATACGTTTTGTTTTAAAAAGAAAGAAATTTCAAATTTTGTGCATTTTCAAGAATTTACGAAAATCCAGGTCGTTGCAATGGCAACCAAAGGTAACCACCATTCAAGAAGCTCGAGACCTGAAAGCCCTAAAGATGGAAGAGCTAATCGGATCTCTCATGACTCATGATATTACCTTGAAAGAAAATTAGGAAGAAGAGCAAAAGGAGAAGGAAGTCTCCAAGAAAAAAAAAAGCTCTCAAAGCCTCATCAAGCAACTACGTTGAATCTAAGGAGAAAGATGAAGATGATGATGAGGACATAAAATTCATGACTCAAAAATTCAACAAGTTCCTTCAATGGAGAAAAACGAAAGGGGAGAAAGAGATCATGTGCTTTGTGTGCGAAAGACTCGGTCACTTTAAAAACGAATGCCCACAAGCAAAGAAGGCATCAAAGACATTCAAGAAGAAAGCAATGTTGGCCATATGGGATGATAATGAAGAAAGCTTATCCTCTGAGGATAAAGAGGTGGCAAGCATTTGCTTCATGGGTAAGGAGACTAAGGTACATGAGTCCTCCAACAATTTAGATGATAATTTTGATAATGATGAATTCTTGGACGCATTTAATGAATTATTTGAACAATTCAACTTGCTCAAGTCTAAATATAAATTGTTAAAAAAGGAAAATGAGAATTTGATAAAGAAGCATGTTGGGACACTGTAGCATGCTTCTTCAAGGTGGGCTTGGATGAAGTCTTGTACATCCATATCCCTTCAACTTTGTTTAGCCTTATTCGGTCCACTATCAATTTATTGTGGATGTCCGTGGCCTTCTCTTCGATTCTCGGCTTCTCCTCCGAGATTGGTATCCCGTAATGCTCAAAAATCCTCTGAATGAGCCGATTAAAAGGCAGACTCCACACCGAGTTGTTGAGCATCTCGTACATGTGATCAAAATGACACAACGGATGTCCACTTTTTTCCTATTGAACACCTTCTCGAGAAGATAAAGATCCATGCAGCTAACATGGTCTCGATGTCCATCCTGAGGCAAAATGGTGTGCATCATGATGATGTGGATCACTCGGGCTATGACATTCTATTCATTGGACTTTGGCTTCTTGTATGCTATGATCTCAAGATCACGGTGGAACAATCTAAGCATTGCCAGTCCTTCTCCTCTTCTGATGAAAGTTGGCTCTGGAGACACGTTGTAGTAGTGCTCGCTTGGTTTCTCCGCCAAACATCAAAGCAGCATGTTAATGTCCTTGAGAGTCATTCTCAACTCCCATCCAAACATGTAAGTTCGGACCTCTAATGGTTGGGTGAACAGTTCCATATTAGCATAAAACAATTTGACAATCCACTAATAGTAACTTCCATCCAATCAACACAAACCGCCTAAGCCACCCCCCTTAAACAATTCTTTAATTTCCAACTCAGCCAATGACTTGAAGTCTACTATTCTAGAAACAATAATTGAACGGTATTTAACATAAGCTTCATATTGTTCCTTTGCGTCGGCTGATAGAAGAGTGGGTAGTGGAACCCCATAGTAATGGGTTGGTAACTGACCAATGCACCTGCTACCTGCCATTGTTGAGGATGAGGTTGGGGTTGAGGTTGTGCTTCAACCTCGGCTTCTGTAACAGAGGCAACTGTGAGTCCTCCAATGTCAACTACATCTACTCCAACTTGAACCACGAGTGTTTCACCTTGCATTGAAGCGGGTACATTGCTGTGTAACTAACCGATGAGCTCGGTTGCAATTCAACTTCGTTCACGGCCTAAGTCCGTCATTTTTGGTCATGGCCGAGTCTTAGCCTGAGATGGCCCACCCTTTCCCTTGAGCGACAACTACGTGAGAATCCATTGGTATTGATTAAAAATTGCGGAATGAAGATCTGAGAGTACAAATGTTCGTCGAGGATATCGTGGTTTGCGGTCACCACAGCGGACAGTTGAAGTTTATATACTTGGGCACAAAAACGCAAAATGAGGCACAATGATCTGCAACAGATCATTATCAATTCACCACATATTGTCGTTAATCGGTGGCAGATCGTATTACGATCCACGGCGGACCATCAATATTATAACGTTATTTTTAAAAATAATGATCCGAGACGACAGTACAAGATCCGCCATGGATCAAATCAATGCGTTTAACGGCAAACGTGACACCGATGTTTACGGAGACCTTTTCTCATACTTCAGTAGTTAATTTGTTAGCAAAAATAGATTAGTTGTTGATTTGTCATTGAATATAAAGTACGGTGGTTTGTTTGTGATTTGCCTTTCAAAGAATAAACAAATATATATATATATATATATATATATATATATATTTGGTTTTTTATTATTAAGTAATCGAGACACATAAAAGTAAATTCCACACTATAAAGACTAAAGATTTCAAGTATGATATAAGTAATTAAATGTGTTAATCAAATGGTTGCTATGATGAGTGTCAAATGTGCTTCCTTTATAATTTACATATGCATGTTGCAGCATCACAAAATAGTGAACCCAGAAAGCTATAAAGTTGTAACGTATGTTGTGGCATTGGAAACTATTAACGTAATCTAAGTTAGCCCAAGAATCTTTCGATGAATTTATGTTTTTTACCCTACTTATTTTATATTTTATATATTTTCAAAAGATAGAATAACATATCAATAACTTTATTTGTCAAGCAAATTATCATCACATTAATCAATGTAACGATGATTGCCACTGTCACTTTCCTAAGGAAAGATTTTATTTTATTTTTTTAATTTTTAAAATCTTCCATTAGGGCAATTATGCACAGTTTTTGAAACGGTGCCCCTCCTTCATTCTTAAAAGATTCCCCTTAAATGTCATTGCAAAAATTATTGGTTGTTCTCGATGGTGGACTTATTGGGAAGACAACTTCTTCCTTTTTCTTGTTGAAACATTGTGGTGAAAATCAAGTTTGGATGTAGGTTCATCGTATTGTCAATCGGGTTAAGTTGTTGCAAGCTTGGAGCTTTGAAATCTTGGATTTTTTGGATATTTATGTGAGGTAAAACTCGAGTTCCAATTTAAGTTTGGCTATATATTCAAAATTTTGGTTTGGTGGTGAATTTGGTTATGTTTTGATTTTAAAGTTTGGAATAATGGATTAAAAAGTGGTAAATTTTTGCCTAAAAATGAATTGGTTTATATTCTTATATATTTTATCTATTTAAAGTTAGAATTTTGCTGAGGAGTTGGAAAATTATTTTGAAGAAAATTTCAAAATTTCAAAACATGTCTAGTCTAGTATCACGAACAAATAAACGTGGAAACGAAGGTTTCCATTAGGGAAGGGATGTGTCCTTCAAAACGAAGGCTTCAGTGATTGAACTGTACATATTCAGAGTGGAAGCGTACGCATCTACATAAAAAATGTACGTGTCCGCATCTGCGGGAACAAAGATTTTCGTTGATACACGTGGAAATGTATGCATCAATGGAAACATGCAGATGGTATGTGTAAGCAAAAGCTTCTGCGGGAGCGCATGCATCCGCAAAAGTGATACTTCTGTTAGACTAAGTGTTGTTAGGTTTATTTATTTTGATGACGATTGTATTGATTGTAATTATAAGTTATTTATTGATAATTATGCTTAATTATTTAATTATGATATTTATTGGAAATACCCACAATATGGGTATTAAGTTCTGCTAACATGTTTATCTAAATCCATGTAGTGAATAGTTATTATATTGAGACTTAGAAATATCAAGGATGACAAAACGATGCAAACGATTGAGTAAACAGGCGAGGAGGTCGACCAAAAACACTCTGCACGAAGGAAGTGGTCAACCAGTTGATCGACCTCAACATCAAACAGAAGGCTTCCAAGTTTTGCAGTCGAGAAAGCGGTCGAGCAACAAAAATTTGGTCGACCAATTTTCAAGACAGATTGCCTCTCAAATCTGCAATTGAAGAAGCAGTCAAGGGAGCAATTCTGTGATCGACGACCGTAAGTTCGAAGAAAGGAAGAAATGATCAAACAACCAGTTGATCGATTTGGAAGTCTCGCGGGGAAATCGGATGACCAAAATTACAACGGTCACATCTAACAGTCGGATGCGATCGACATAAAAGGAAATGGTCGACCATTAATGTTGAGTCTATTTATAGAAGGTACTTCGAAGCTCAAACTAACGATGGGAGAAGTGTAGCGAAGTTCTGGCAAAATTCATACAAAACTTCTGCTTATTCAAATGAGTGCATAGGTCTAACTCTCTTGTCCCTAAACTTGAGTTTTTTTATTTGAGATTTAGGTTCTAACTTGTATTTTTTATTTTCGCAATGTACGCAAACAAAAGATGACACCCCGCAACAATCAAATACTAGATTGATGCCCAAGAAGATCAATCTAGAAGGTGACGCCCTGAGAACAATTTTTAAACGGTTTTTTTGACACTCTGTGAAGTCAAACATCGCCAATCCAGGAGATTGGATTATTAGGGATCTCCAAGTGGAAAGCTTGGAACGCATACGTAGGCTGGGGTTGTCGAACCACGTGAACAACACTGTTTGCACCTCTCTTCCTCTATCTCTCTTATATTTGTGGTTATTGATTGTATATTTATTGTTGATAAATCACTTCGAGTAAGAGAAATAATTATCACACAAAAAAGTTTAGTACAACAAATTCACCCCCTCCTCTATAGGCATGCATGGATCTTAACACTTGGTATCAGAGCAGGGTTAGATAACTTTTTGTGTGATATTGTGCTTATTGTGCATATTGTATAAATTTGTTGAATTTGCATAAATTGGTTATATTTTCTTGTAGAAATTTATTTTGATAAATTTAATTGGATATTTTGTATATACACATATTATGAATTTCAATATTCACATTGAAGGACAATCTATATCTAGACCTCCACGTTTTTTTATGGTTGTAATTATCTATATTGAAAGTCTAAAATAAAAAGTTTTATTCAATCTTTGATTTATGACTTGTGCCATATAATTGAAAATGTGTCATATGTGCCAATGAAATGTGTAAATGGAATTAATGTTCCAAAATTGTATATTGAATATAATGAAAATGATAAATGCAAATTGAGTTTAAATGCTAAAGTTACTAATGTGTTATATTGTACTTTAGCAAGAGATGAATTTAAATGATCAAAGATGTGAGAGTGCACATTAAATTTGGAGTCTCCTTGAGGCCACACATGAAGAATCATCCTCCAAAGAAGTGGAGTTGGAGAACATTTGCTTAATAGCCAAGGAAAATGAGGTACATAATTCTTCTAGTGATTTGGAAGATAATTGTGATGATAATGATTAGATGGATGCATTTAATGAATTGTTTGATTATTTTAGCATGTTTAAAAAAAGTATAAGTTATTGAAAAAGGAAAATGAAACCTTGATGAAAAAGTATGTTGATATGGTTAAACTTTTGAGAATCAAATTTGTGATTTGAAAAACAAGAATGATAATTTTGTTGCTACTATTAAATCTCTTGAGAGAAATGTTTGTGAATTGAAAGCTAAAAATAATGATTTGGATTCTATTGTTTTGAAATTCACAAATGGTAGAAAAAATTTTAACATGCTTTTAGATCAACAAAGGGTTACATTTGATAAAGTCAGAATTTTCAATCAACCCTTTGTTAAAAATAAAAATTATAATAATTTTTTTGTTTGCCTATCTATTTGTAATACTTGTAATTGTATTGGACATAAATTTTTTGTTTATCATTTGAGCATGAATGCAAAATTTAAATCTAATTTAGGCTCTAAATATTTTTGGGTTCCTAAAAGAATCATTTCTAAGAAAAAAGGACCCAAAAATATTTGGGTGCCTAAGAAAAGCACTTAGGTGTTTTTCGATTATTTAATCAAGAGTTGACATATAATTTGATGATATTGCTTAATACTTATACTCTTGATTTGAATATATTTTGCATGATATCATTGGTTTATTTTTGTTTTATTCTTAAATTGGTTTATCTTGAGCTTAAGTTTATTAATCCAACAAGTGATATAATAAATTGTATATATTGATGAATTGTTGGTATTTGATTTTGATACCTTGTTTTTCCCCATTGGATTAAAATTGGTTATTGACAAAGGGGGAGAAAATAGAATTATTTTATTTTGATTATTTGGATATCCCCAATTATTATAGTATGGTTAGTGACAAAGGGGAAGAATTTATTTGTTTGAGATATTTTGGATATACTCCCCAACTATTATGTTTTGCTTAATGACTTCGGGGGAGAATTCAAATGTTTTGTGTTTGAAGTTTTGAATATCCCCATAGACTTGATTTTGAATTTCGACAAAGGGGAAGAAAATTTTATTTTAAGTAGTAATATTAGAATTGGTATCATTTTCATGAATTCTTTGTTTTTCCCTCCCATGCTTGACTTGATGCTATATATTGATAAAGGAGGAAATAATATAATGAATGTTTTGATATGAATTGTATTGGTTGATTGATTGATATCTGTTTTGAATATTGACAAAAGGGGAGATTTTTTTTGGACATCCCCATTATTTCTTTTTTATTATGACAAAGGGGGAGAGAATTATATAAGTTCTAGATAGCATGTATGCATGAATTTAAAAGTTAGAAAGATTGTATAAACTAAGAGGGACAGATCAAAATATGCAATAAATTATACACATGATTAGACTTAGGTTTAAACAATTTATAATATGTTGTCATCATCATAAAAAGGGAGATTGTTAGCCTAAGTGTTGTTAGACATATTTTTTTTTATGATGATTGTATTGATTGTAATTATAAGTTGTTTATTGATAATTATGTTTAATTATTTAATTGTGACATTTATATTGATATTAATTGGAAATACCCTCAATACAGGTATTACGTTGTGCTAATATGTTTATATAAGTCCATGTAGTCAATAAGTATTATATTGAGACTTAGAAATATCAAGGATGGCAAAAATGAGGCAAGAGGTTTAGTAAACATGCGAGGATGTCGACCAAAAACACTTTGCATGATGGAAGTGGTCAACTAGTTGATCGACCACAACATCAAACAGAAGGCTTCTAGGTTTTGCGGTTGAGCAGTGAAGATTTGGTCGACCGTTTTGAAAGACAAATTGCCTCTCAAATCTGCGGTCGAGGGATTATGGACTTGTTCACTCTATCATTAATCAAGATTCAAATAATATCATGGAGTCATTCAAAGTCAAACTTAGAAGGAAGTTCAAGAACAATGAAAGATTAATGGAAGGACTTTCCAAAATTGTCTATTTTCTTACCTTCAACAAGTTTTTGATGATTTTAGCATTCGAAATGATGTCATATCAAGAAAAGTACTCATGAATATTGTAACTGACTCACTAAGCTTTCAAGAATGGGTTGGATCATTAAATTTGGAGTTGTTTGCTATGCCCAAAGCCAAATGAACAGAGAGAAAATATTATGGAAAGTCCAAGTGTCCAAACTTTGAGACCAAGGAAGTCTATACATGAAAACCATCCAAATGGCTGAGCACCAAGAAGAAATAGGTGCCAGAAATCCTCTAGACTTGGAGAAAAAGAAAGGAAGAAGTTAATTAAATATTCTTTTAGTTAATTTACCTAGTTTCTATTAAGTATAAAATCATACAAGCTTTTATTATGAGCCGATTTAGTGATACTATGATTATGTAGTTTGCTAATATTTTATAATTTGTAATTGGCTATTTAAAGTAACCCCATGTAATTGTTTTAGATAGTTGAAATTGAAAAGAAAAAGTTTTTGCTTGATTATTGAAATTGGAGTGATTCCTCTTTCAACCCTTTGGCGTGTCATAACAAAAGTTCCCCCTTGCATGTATTATATTACAACATCATTAATGAAGGCAACAACAAACTAGTCAAGATATGGTCGAAAGACCCGATTCATGAGATTCATAAAAATAGCTAGTGGATTATTCAACTCAAACGGTAGCACCACTAATTCAAAATGCCTATAATGAATCCGAAAAGATGTTTTCGGATTATCCTTTCCACGTATTTTCAATAACCAAATCGATTTTTGAGAAGTACATAGATTCTTGAAGCTGATCAAATAAGTCTGTAATACCCCGATATTTTAATCATCGGGATATTACAGGGCGTATTAGGAGCGTTAGGCCTAGGGATATTTTAGTGATAAGGAATAAATTTGGATTTAATTTTCTCAATTAAATTAATAGGGGGTATTATACATTTATGGATATAAATGTATTATAAATTAAGTGGGTAATTTTAAAAGGGGATTTAGTGTGGTTTAAGGGCTGAACCGGTTCAGTAGAATGGGTCCAGCATTTAAATGAACAGAATGGCCCATGGCCGTTCTGTTCGTGGGGTGACCCGCGTGAGAGAAGAGCGAGACAAGAGATGAGAGAGGGAGGGACGACGAGTGACGAGGGAGACGTGCTGGTGAACGAGCGAGGCGACGGCGATAGGGACGAGCGACGATGAATGACTACGGCGTGCGGCTATAGGCAGAGCAGAGCATGGGTCACGGCTAGGGCTCGCGAATTGGGGGTTCTGCAAATTGCGATTTCTGGTGTCTGGTTAAGGTGGGTTCAATGATTCTTCCTTCTCCTTTGCTTTCTGTCGATTGGGCATTGGCAGGGAGCGATTTTTGGTGTCAGGATGATATCCAGCGACGACCTCAGGTTGATGGGCAGGGATGCTAGCGATTCATGCTGGACCAGCCGAAGGCCATGGTCCAGCTTGCGGTTCAAACTAGTTCTCTTCTCCTAGTTTGCACTATGCAGTGCAGCGTGGGGAACATTTTCTAAAGCTAATGCAGTGGCTATTGGGTGTTTTCTTTGGTATGGAAAGTGACTGGAAGAATTGATAGGATGTTGTCGGTAGAGGGAGAACAAAATGGCAGAAGGGGAGTGTCTCCTGGAGATGGAAATCCTCTCTGGTGGAACAGAGCAGGAGTGATGGCTCTGGTGTTCTGGAGACGTTTGCTACTTCCGTGAAGTTTGGAGAGTTGTAGGTGGAGCTGCGGTGTGCTGGGAGCTGAGAGTGAGGTCCCTGTCCGTGAGTTGGAGTGTCGTGAGGAGGGGTGATGGCCGAGGTGACACTCTTGGAGTCCTGTTATGTTGGTAAGATAGATCTCCTCTCTGTTGCCTTGGGTGTTTAAGTTTATGCGTATTGGTTATAATGGTTGGATAAAGGATTTACTTGATAATGTCTCTATTAACTCTTGTTAAGTGTGTGTGTGTTGAATGTGTACTCAATCGGTTATGTTCTATGAATGGGTTGATACTCTATTTGTTTAACACGCTTTGTTGAGCCTCTGTTGGTGAGATTTTCATGTAAATTAATTATTGGTTTATGATGAATAATGAGTGGATGTGTGTTATTTGAGTTATGTTATTGAATGGTGAAAGATTTGCCTTGTTGATGTGTTGTTCCTCAAAGTACTTCTAGACTAAAAGTTTTAAATAATATGTTTGGATTCATGGTCCCTAATTTTAGTTAAATTTTAAAGTTGGGTAATAATCTGTAAATCATTGGTTGAGTGTTACTCGGTACTTTGATTGATGACTGTTAAATTTTAAATAATGGAAGTGGTTACGTAATGGGATAATGATGTGCAATTTGGTTATGAGTTGTGTTGATATTCTAAATTGAATTATTGGATGTTGAGATATATAGAAATTCTTTTGTTGGTTATCTTTTGAATAAGTTATTGCCATGTTGTTTTGTCAATTGGATTAATGTTCGCTTCATTTTAGCAATAGAATGTTAATATGTTGAAATTAGTTTTGATTATGATGGTATTATCTATATATGATGGATTAATATCATGCATTGTGAGATTTAAAGTTAATTGTTATGCACATTATATATACGCTCTGTGCGATTGGATAATTTTAACTTGGATTGCGTTGGTTATTGGGATGCCTGTTAATGGGGTGAAATCATATGAGAATAAGATATGTTTCGTTTAGGAGTTAACGTGTCCCTAGAATTATTATACAAATTGGAATAGGACAAAGATAATGAAATTAGTGAGTTGTGATTATTAATAAGTATATGTTGCTGAATTGTGAAGGTACAAGAAGAGAAGAAGATGACTAAATACGAATGCGCATTAAAGCTCCAAGTTAAGAACTTGGGTGTGCCTTGGCCAGGTGGAGGCCCTACACCGCAAGTGTGTGTGTGAGTATGTCTTGGATTGATAGTGTAAAATGATAGGTTTATATGTTGCTCTGTGATATCTCACCTGTTGATGCCTTGGTTGTCTCTTCATTGTTAGTTTACATGTTTTCTCTGGGATGGATTCTGTGTTAGTTCTTTGGATTGTTATTGATAGGTGCTCATTGTATTCTCTATGCTTGAATATTCCTTGTTGTTATGCATACATGTTTCTATGCTTACTGCCGTATGTTCTGGATGATCTCTGTGCTTTAGTTTTCTATGATATTCCTATGTGCAGGTTGTTATAGTGTGATTCCTTGGCTGTGCCTTATTGTTAGCCTATACGTTTAGTTGAGCTTTAGCTCATGTGATATTCCTATGCTTCTTGTTGCTTTTAATGTAATTGCTTGGCTTGTACCTGTTGATGATTCCATTGTTGAGTTCCCTGCTGTAAATCAAACCCTTGAGTATAATATCTAGAATGAGTAATTATAACTAGTGTAATTAACTTGCATATTGAGCATGTTAACCCAATTGGAAATTTGTCAAGTATGTTAACCTAATCAATTTAGCTAATTAATTAATAAGAGCATGTTAATAAACTTAGGTTGTAAACTCTTGAAGCATGTTATTGTTCTTGAATATTGTCGTGCATTGTTATGACCGCTATAATTGATATACGAACTCTTAGTATGTTGTATATATGTTTAGGATAGTCTCATGACGATAGAAACAATTAGGAAAACCACCACGGAGTGGACACATGCCTTGAGTGAGGAAGAATTAACCTTTCCCTTATCGGGATTAAAAGACCAATTAACATAACTAATTAGAAATCATAGGATTTCCCTAATCCACGCTCCATATACGAGCCATTCATAAAACACGTACTATTCCTAAAATACGTAATTAAATTAGTTGGTTAGGGCGGACCCATTCCAAATAATTCGAGTGGCATCTCATATGCATAAACCCCTTTTCTTACTAGCCCTTTAGGCTCACGTCTTACTTGCGGTGTAGGTACACATGACGCGCGAAAATCCTCGAGCAATGAAGAAGCAGTTGATGAGGGATTCGCACAAGCGAACTTGTGGTTGGCAAGGCTACGAGAAGTAAAGATAATCAGGTTGTGATTTATTTAAATTAAGTTTCCTAAATTGTCATTAAGTGTTTAGTTTATTCCTTTACATTATTTACGCTTCCGCAAATGCTTTATTTCTGCAATGCTTTAAAATACATGATTTTATCGTTTCTGCATTTTCTATTAAATAAATGATTTTTATAACGAGTTTTACGAATGGTTGGTAGCGGTTCGGATTACGCGCACTCTGAAATGTTTTTCTCACATTTTAAAGTATTTTTAACGAATTTCGAAAATCTGGATCGTTACAAAGTCATTAATCCTTGACAACAGATATTTGTTCTTGATAGTCACATTATTCAATTTTTTGATAATCAATGCATAGATGAAGTGAATCATCCTACTTCTTTGCAAATAAGAATCGTGCACCCCATAACGAAATACTATTCCGAATAGAACCTTTTTGTAACAAATCATTCAATTGGGTTCTCAATTTATTTAATTAAGTAGGAGCCATATGGTACGGAGCATTCAAAATTGGAGTAGTATCGGGCATCAAATCAATGTAAAAAATCAATATTGCGTTTGGGTGGCAACCCAGGCTGATACGTAAGAAAAACATCAGGGTAATCAAAAACCACTGATAAATCAGAATATTGTCTGACCGTAACAAGGTCACCGCTAATAGTAAAAATATTCTTGTAAGGCTCCAATTTTCTCTGACCACCCAGACAGGCTCACAAAACAGGATTAATAGAAAACATACAGGTACTACCTAGATGCACTATGATATTTTTGTCTTCCAACGTAAGGGTAATATTTCTCAGATAACTGATGATCTTATCTTTGTACAAGTCCAACCAATTTATACCTAGCATTACATCCAACTGATCCATAGGTATAACTATCAGATAAACTAATAATTCATGTCGGTCAATAATAAGTGCAGTAGATCATACAATGAGAGACATTTCATATCTCTAATTTAGGGAAATACTAAAAATTAGGAAATTTTCTAATTTCTTTACAGTCATAGTCTCCTGATCCAAATTATGATAAACACAGATCATATTCTGATGATGACCAGCATTGCAATAGTTGTTTTTGAATACTACTTAAACGGAGTTCATATCATCATACTAGTAGTATATCCAACTTAAGATACTTACACCATACATCTGTCATCTTCTCTAAATAGAAGGACACAAATTCAACTCAGTACTCCAATGTACTGTAAAAGCAGTCAGATTCTTTTGTATCACCTTTAATTAATTTTTCAATACTTATTGGGTAAGCTCTGCCTACAAACACTAGACTTTAAATGTTTTATAATTTCATCATAAGTGATTTCAATACAAACCATTTAAAGTAAGTTATCTATTCAAGTCATCATTTCAATTGAATAACTCAATCTTTGGTCCAAATATTCCCAACTGCCTACGCAGAAACTTACAGTAATGTCAAATTGTACAATATAAAGACTACTTGGAATTCTTTACCAACAATTTTTGCATCATAGTCTTTAAATGCATCGTTCAAACTTAGACTAACAAATTTCAAATACGAAAGTGTAAGCATTGAATCTTGGAAGGAAATTGATACTTTGGATTTCTTTCTATGATAGGTTTCTTAAGTTTAAACTTCACAAACCCATACACATAACCCAGAAGAGTTCGCAAACCATATATTTAGTAAGGTTATTTCTAATCATTCACAAGATGTACTCCTTGTCATTTATAACTCAATCCGGATGACTTTAAATTACTTATTTCTAATTAGATAAATGCCTTCATCCACAAGCAAACAACTACAAGATGTTATTCTAATAGCACCTTAATGCAAAGTAATTTTTGTATTATGTTCTTAGGCACAATATTTGTAAATATTTGCACATTACTATCTTATCTATTTTATAGATATCACATTTCAAGATGAAACCTGAATTTGATACCAAAAATTTTTTCACGAATCACAAGGGACCCGAGACAGAATGGGGAATGACCTGACCCGAAGAATTGAATCTCTCGACCCTTTTTCCCTTAAGTTTTAATAATTAAAAACAAAAGATTTAAAATATTAATCAAGTGCTAGGGCTCGACGAACATGGGCTTAACAAGTCCAACAAGTGATATCAGATAGCAAGTAATATAACCCAAAATGAAATAATTGTGCGGAAAGTAAATTACGGATTACAGTCATCCAACTAAAGTATATCTCACAAAATATCTCTCAAGGGAGAAGGCTAAAATAAATATAAAACTTTGTCGGATCTAAACATGATTGGCAACTGGAAATCCAATTGATAAAATCCTGAAAGGTGTCATTGGGGTGAGTTGACTAAACTCAATATGGATTATGTTTTTTAAAGAAAAATTTAATTAAAATGATGTTTGAGCATGCATGAATTTAAAACTCACATTTATCAATTCCTTTTAGAAAAGATGTACAAAAAGGCATGTGTGTGAAATTACACACTAATATGTGGAACATAATTAAAATAAACCATTGTTGTAAAAATTAAAAATCACAGTGAAAATGGAGTCACTCACGAACTTTGGGCACACAATACCATAGGCAGATAATAGAATAAAGGCAATTCTCAATGATCGCAAAAGCCAAAAAAAATACCTGATTAGGTTTAGGGATTCGCAACCCAAGGACATAGCATATATAGTTGTCCTATTACTTATTTGCACTTTACGGATTCGAACCCAAGGACATGTTACACATCTCCTTATTACCCATTTCACGACAAATAAACACATTCCGCATTATAGAATGTGTGAAAATAAAATGGACCCCAAACTGGGTAAATCAAACTTGATTCGCATGACCAAGTTGATCAAGAAATATTTAAATGCATTCTTAATTGAAACGTGTATAGTGAAAAATAAAATATATTATAAAAATCTGATGGTCATGAAATAGATGCGTCGATTTAATACGAGATGAATCTCAAAATATTCGTTTTTTAAAAAAGAATTATGCAATACAGGGCATAAAATAAACTCCTACCTTGAAGTGGCTACTACTGATTTATTGCCCAATGATTTGAAATCCAACAGTCCATGGATTTAACTAGCAATCGGGTAGCTATCATAAAATAAAGTATAAATTTTTGGGTCATATTTTTATACCTTAAAATTCTAATTTTTATGTAAATTTAATCCAATTAATTAGATATAGGAATATCCCTCAAATCTTTCCAAAAATAAGTGCAAACAGGCCTAATTAGGATCCTGGACAGGCTTTAACTATAGCCCAACATGATATAAGCCCACTACCCATTTGATCTAGGCATTTGGGCCTAAATCACATGTCCAAAATAGGAAACCAAATAGATTTTTTGGCGTGCCATCCTTTGATTTAGAAACACAGTCCAAAGACCTTAAACCTGTTAAGAAGTCACGCACAATGTCATCCCTGTCGTAGACGATCTCAACACTCAAACGCTCGTACTAGACATCCTCGAATCTGGCCAAGACTCCTTGTCTCGGCTAGTCATCCAACAGACCAGAGTTGGAGAGTTAAAACATTGTAGCTCCGTTTTTGTTGAGTCGCATTACGGCTTCCCGACGCGGATGAATTTCGCAAGAACAATCGACGTAAAACATCGAGTTCATCTGTCCTCAACAATCCAAATTCATCCAATCCAGAAAACCAAACAACAGAAAATTTCCAAATGTAAAAGTCAGATTTTTATACCTACCTCTTAACTCCATTATCGATATCAATTTTGATTTCCAACGATCCCGATGAACTCCGAAGATCTTGTGCTAGGCCAAACATTGTTCCTTCCCAAAATAAAATCTGAAATTTTGAATCTTAATCAGAAATATCTAAATTTACAGAAAAGGAGATGAGGTGGCTTACCCAAGGTGATTAAAGACCCAGTTACAAAGTCAATCCTTTTCTCAAAAATGACTGGAAAAACTGTTATTTGGTGAAAGAGCTTCACCGTGAGAAGGATAGGGAGGGATGGGAGATAAAAAATGAAAAGTTTTAGGTTGGCGTTTCAGAGTTGGAAACAAGAGGAGGAACAAATCAAGAATTTCCTGGTTGTTCGCTACTGCTTGCGTTAACCTAGGGGAGACGTTTTTCCAAAACCTCCTCCTAAATTAATTAACCAAATTTTAATCTTAATTTTAATTTTAATTTTTTTTTGACAAATATTACACCCTGCCTGTTGGTGAGGTTTCCTTTTTGGCTGTTTCGGTCATTTTGTTTCCCTTTTTTGATGTTAAGTCCAACTTTAACATTGAGTATTGTTTTGGATCAGTTTGGTTAATTTTGAGATGTTGCTCTGCTGTATGTTCTGATAGTAGTTGTTGTAGATTTTCTGGACGTTGGTATTGGTAGATAATGCCCTAATTATTATTGCTTTGTGGACTATAAGGATAGTGTTGGGGGAAATAGATTTACGTAATTGTTGTTGTGTTGGATTTAGCCTTGTTGTCTGGTTGATAAGTTAATGCCTCTGTTGATGGTTAAGGATAAGCATATGGAAGTTACATGCTCTATTAATTATTGCTGACTGCTGCCGTGTTGTTTTGGTTTCTATGATAGCCTTTGGATATTGTTAGGTATATACTTAAGTTAGTATTTGTTGAAGAGTGTTTTGGTTTCATGTTCTTTAGGATAAGTAGAAGATAATTGGATGGGTTGGGCTTTGTTGCCAGTTTGTGATGTTATTCATTCCTTTGTCACAGTTAAGAATAATTGGAAAGATATTATTAAGGATAATGTTCTCTGTTAGATGTTATGTTCCATTTGGGGGTGTCAAAGGGGTTCCTATAATTACTATGTAATTAAGGATATGAAAAGAATAAAAAGTTGTGATTATTAATAAGTAAATGTTTTTAATTATGGAAGTATTGAAAAGGGGAAGAAGGATAAATATTAAGTGCTAATACGCATTAACGCTTCGAGGTAAGAATTGAGATTGAGTCTTGGCCAATGGATGCCCTACACCATAAGAAGTGTCTTTCCATTGATTGTTTGTTAGCGTTTCTACTATACTACCTTATTTATTATGCCTATGTTGTTCACACATTATTAATTTAATTTCTAAGCCTGTTTAGGATGTTACCATATCATTATTGTTTCCTTTAAATTGTAAAGCATGTCTATATTGTTTTTGCATTCTTTAAATTACCAAGCATGCCTATATTGTTATTGTTTCCTTTAAATTGCCAAGCATGTCTATATTGTTATTGCTTACTTTAAATTTCCAAGCATGCCTATATTATTATTGTTTCCTTTAAATTGCCAAGCACGCCTATATTGCTATTGTTTCTTTTAAATTGCCAAGCATGTTTTAGAGTATATCGCCATGTATAGTATATTAGTAGATTTTTCGTATTTCATGCTTTTATATTGTTGTGATTACTGATTCATGTCTCATGCTTTTATATCGTTTTGATTACTGTTTCTCATTGACATGTATCATAATAATGTTTCTCATGGACATGCATCATGATAATAGAAACAAGTATAAATGCCACGCGTGGGTGGATATTCATATGCATTGATGTAAGGAAAATGGATAAAGAAAATGAATGAATGAAAAATGAGTGTTGGAGGATGGAGAGGTATTTCGGATCTAACCAAGTAGACTGGAGAACTATGCCCTTCCCTTGTCAAGTTGGGAGAGACTATCTACCCTAGGTGGTTAGAAGCCGACAAAGAGACTATTCTCTCCGCCATAGATTCCTCCAATCTCACAACTCGATGTATGAGTAATGTATGAAACGTAAATAAAAGGAACGGTTTGGGGTGGACCCATTCCGACATAATGAGTTAGAGGCATATAACATATTGCATATCTCATTTCTTACTAGGCCTTGGGCTCACAGTTTACTTATGGTGTAGGTACACACAAGAGAACAGATGATGGAACACTTGATGAAAGATTTACACGTGCGGGACTTGTAGCTAGCTAGGCTAAGTAACGAGTTTTAACTAAGATATTTTAATGGTCCAGTTTTTAGAAAAGAACTCTGATCACGCTATAAAGAAGTTTTAAACAAAAGGTTTTTGCTGTTTTATAAGGGAAAAAAAAAGTTTTAATTTTAAGCGATTTTTGAAGAAACGAAAATCTGGGTTATTACAGTAGGATTAGATTAGCGAAAGGAACAGAGACCATTATATTTGTGAAAGATTCTTCTGCGGAAGTGTTTGATGCCACTTGAAGCGGAAAAGTGTTGGATCATTGTATTGGTTTCAGCAGAAGGAGGGTGAACCGTCAAATTAGGAAAAGATTCTTCCATGGAAGGGAAAAATGTTATTCGAGAGATTTAAGTAATTAGAAACATTGTCATTTTAGATTTTAGCATCTTTGCATGCTGCGTTTGTGTCTGTGGCAGTGTTTTGAGTGAGGATAACGACATTGTTCGGTTTAGTGAGTCAGAATTATTAGTGTTATAGCGGAAGCATTCGCTTTCGTGAATAGGAAGGTGTCTGTGATGGGTCTTGGACGAAGTGAAATATCATCGTTGAATTTAATGAATTTGTGGGGAGGCTATGTCTGTGGGAGCGAAGCATCCGTGGAAGGGAATTTTGCAATGTTTTAGAACACGTGGCAAACGACGAGTAACGGATGAACCGGTGAATTGGAGTTTTTGCAAGAGCATTTCCTTTTGCGAATGTTTTGCATCTACGGTTGCTTTGGTGGTCGTGAATATAAATTTAGGGCTAACATGACTATTGGCCATTGGTCGATCAAATTGTTGCAGATGTCCATTGTGGATGTCCGTTGCGGCTGTTAACACGTCCGTTGTAGCTCGGGAAGGTTTTATTTAAGTTATTTCTACAAATTTCTAGGAAAAGATAAAGTTTAGATGTCAGTTTGCGGAATTTTATCCCATGAAGCTTTCTCATTTTAATTCTATAAATATTAGGGTTTGGATTTAAACCATAATCTCTCGAGAACTCTTAGGTCGAAGGTATTTTCTCTCTAGCTCTCGGCTAAATTCTTCTACAAGTTTTTGAAGGTAGGTTCCTACTGTGAGGAGTTCGATACTGATTCTTAAAGTTGTTATTTTTATTAATCGACTCTTTTTTCTTTCATGGGAAGTTCAACGTGTGAAGAAAGAATTTAACAATCAGACCTTCATTAAAAACCCTAGGTAAGAGATATTTGCTTGTGTTTGGCTTTTGGCTACATCACAAAGTGTTAGGGTAAGGTAGTATGCTTGATGTCATGTTATGATGCCAATGGGCTTTGTTTTGAGGATGTGTTTTATTGACTGTTTGATACCTATGGGCCGTGTTTCTAGGATGTGTCTTATTGATTGTTATTATGATTTCTTTGCTAGAAACATGTGACGTTAGGATAAAAAATGATGATTTTGGAGATTCTTTGACTATTTCATGCATTGTTTGATATACTGTTGGGTGATATGTTACGAGTCATTGATTCGAGTATATGCCTATTGTTATTATGCTATATGTTCATGCATTTTAGACTATTATCATGTATCATGTATATTTCATGCATCATGTTTTTCAAGAAAATAACGAAAATAGTTTTCATGCATATGTTTTCATAAAAACAAAAACAAAATTTAAGAAATGTAATAAAGAATACATATGGTTGGAGAAAGGTTATCCCAAAGGTTGGTCCTATGGGGGATAAGCCCATTAGCTTGGTTATGTAAGGGCTTGGTCAAAGTTCACAAGGTAGTTGTGTATTAAGTGCACAACACTAACAGAGGTCCCGTTAAAGGGGATTGTCTCGGCAAAGTTCATGAGACTCAGTGGTGCATTTCCCATAGTCGTGCCTACTCTTCCCATAAGAATCTCGACAAAGGTTGCAAGGTTGTTAAATGAAAGAAAATAAAAGAAAAGAAAGAACAAAGAACAAAAAGACACATTTTTACGAAAATGCATTGCATACTTATATTATATTGTGCATCTTTTACTGAGCATAAGACTCATAGTTTGAATTTTATAATGTTAGTAATGATGATTGTACTGAGGAACTAGATGATGATATCAATTGATATTGCAGTTGAAGAGAAATTCTCATGGCCGAAGTCAAAGCGTTGTTGAAGTGAATTTGATCTCTTGGGTGAGGATTTGAAGAAAAAAAAACTTTACATTTAATTATGTTTTTAATCAGTTGAATTTTGATTTGAATTATTTATATTTATATTTATGATGGGTTTTACTTTGATAAATTTTAAAAGAGAATTACTGTTGTATATGGTTTTAAAAGCACGATTTTAAGGTATGATGTATTTTAAAAAAAAAACAAGAAAAATGTTTAACACTTCGGGATGTTACATAAGCCACATTAACATGAGTCATTTTGTCTGGTTTTACGCTTCTCAATTCGCACTCTAACATAACTTAATAATTTATCGAAATTAAATTTCTTACCTTGGTTATTTCTTAATCATGGTATTAACTTCAAATTCACATAATTTAAACATTATAAAACTAATTAATATAATTTTGTAGTCATTGGATTTCTTATTTTATTCTCTTTTATTCTTTGTCATTCAACTGTAAATTTAAGTATAATATACTCTGTTTATTAGATATCTCCCAAATCAAAAGTAATAGATATATCTCAATTATATTAAGAATATCCAACTAAACAATTTTAATATACCAGTAATGATGATATATACACATGTTCAAGATATCATTAACTAGTTAATTATATTTCTAAATCATTGCAGGTTAGTCATTTGATCTTTGATGGATATGAAAAGGTAAGCATTAAGATGCTAGAAATCAGTCAGGTCATAGGCAAGAGTTGATTGGGTAAATATAAGTACTTTACTCGAAAACCTAGATTTATTTTTAATAATATAATTAAATATTTTTCCTTTTGTTTGCTCATTGTTAAAGATCAGGTTGGTGTAAGACTCTCATATGAAATTTGCTATGCTCGGACCATTCATGCAGCTAAGATATCCTAACAAAGTATAATTTAATATTTATGTATTTTGATCTTTCATAAAACAGTAGATGCTTAGTTAAATGAGTTGATCCGAAATTATCACAATTTAATATGACCGTATCTTGTTTTCAACCAGTTCCTTTAATAATTCATGAATCCAAAAAGTCTCCTGAACATCTTTTCCCATTGCCAAGTATATACCTTAGTCGTAAGCAAAGCTACTACTTTGAAGACATGATCTCCAACTAATAACCATTCCAAATACCATAAAGAAATATTCAGTCAGGGATTTCCTAGAATGTAGTACCCTCCAAAATCTTATTCTACAAAACCTGCTAAGAGCACATGAGCTTAAACCCCTTTACCAACCTGCTAAGAGCTCATCAGCTTAAACCCATTTACCAAACTCCAGACCCTCTAATGTCCCCTTTATATATGTCATGATTCGGAGGCAGGTATAACAACAATGGAAATCCGAGAACCTAAAAAGCCACCCAAGTTATGGATGAGATAGGCTCTGTGACGACACAAACCGTATCATAAAACAAGCACCATGGTTAGGTTTAGGGATTCGAAACTCAAAGAGCGTGTTATCACCGCCATATTCTCATCTTTTCACACAGCACACAAACAACCATATCCACGTAGCAGAAGATGCACTGGGAATAGTCTCGTGATACTTTGACACTGAAATTGTCTAAAATATCAAGAGGATTCATCGCTCCCATATCATAACAACAACATACAACAAAATATCATGCACGTACAGTAAACGTGTAAAACTCATATACATATGTATTATAAGAATCTAACGTGTTGTCAAACAATTCCCATCAGTTTTTGCACATGTGATAACCCACAAAATATCAGTTATAAAACCACGGTATGCGATGTAGTGCAAGTGAGTATCCAATCCCTACCTCGACGATGATCTCGCTTCTTGTCCATAGGAGCAGCAAACTAAGATACCGCTAAATGTTTGCAAACTCGTCCGAGCCTACTCCAAGATATAGAAATTTCCATTAAGTAAGAACAAACAAGAGAAATGGAAACGTCCTAAATTGGGATTAGAACCCAACTAAAAAACTTGGAAGAATATCAGAGAGGGAATGGTGTACATGACATTGGATAGTAACCCCGTGGACGAAGAACAGTGCACCCGCAGAAGGTTGAACATCCTAATCACTTAGGATTCTATGGCACATCCACCCTGCGTGCCTCATTTATCATTTTGCTATGGAACAGAGGACATACTACTATGGAACAAACCGATATTCTGCTCATGGAACAATACTCATTCCGCAAAACAACATTCATTCCACGAAACAATAAATGTTACCGCTCGTGGAACAATGTTCTTTTCGCAGAAAGAACAATGTTCCCGCTAGTGGAACAACATTCATTATGCAGAACGATCAATGTTCCCGCTCGTGGAGCATCGTTCGTATGATTACCACCTTCACCGAGCACTCCCTTAAGCATACACCATGGTTTCTAGATTCATTACCCCAGCTGCACCGCAAGGCTGGAGCAAATCCTTTCCTAGCTCTGATTTTCGCGTCTTATGCCCTTAATATTTCACCAAAAATCTAGAACCCTCGGGCTTACAAGCCCAAATCCAAACTCAACACCCACATAACTCCGGACTTTACAAAATTACCTTAAATGTTTATGTTCACGAACCCACTTCACAAACCTTATAACTTTACACTTCAATACCATGGATCTTAGGTCAGAATCACTCCTCCACAACCTTGGTTTGCCGTCCTTTCACCTCTTTCTCTCTTCTCAGCTCGTGAGTGTGTCCCCAGGAAATGAGGTTTCTTTTTCTGATAAAACCCTAGACTTATTTATCCTTTAATTCATTTTATTTCACCCAACAATTATAGTATTAACGTAAAATTTATTATTATAAAATTCACAACTTTTACAATATATGTTAATGTATATATATTTTATGGAATTTCAATACTTTCCTAGGTTAGCCATAAACTTGTTAGGCTCGCCAAGGGAGTTAAATCATGTCTTCTATAGACCGTAGAGTACACCATACTTCTTACAATGTTAGAGAAATGTATCTTTCTCATAGCTTGTCTTTCTTGAAAACTATTAGGGAGATAGTTTATCATTAAGTTTAAAATGATGGGCTACTGGTAGGACCATTAGCTTAAAATCATCAAACTTCAACTTCTCAAGGACCCTTTTTCAAGTTTTCTTTTCGTAGATAGAAAAAGTAAGCATTTTTCCTTATCTCAATAAATTTCAATGTCAAGAGTCTTCTTAGCAGCTCGTAAGTCTTTCATCCGAAAATCATTATTCAATTGCATTTTAATATGGTTAATTTCATGCAGCTCACAACATGGCTTCTACATAAAGTAAGAGGTAAACCATGTTATTGCCTTTCACTTTCTTACTGTACACCCCAAACAAAACTACTGCTACGGAATCTATTAGATTTTGTAGTGATCCAAATTTTATTGAGTCAAGCCAGTAGACCTACATTATAAATCTCATTTAGGGTTTTGTTTTCACTATAAATTCATGTTAGATAGAGTCATAAATTTATGGTTTTATTTCGATCTTCATAGTAGATTTGTTTCCCTGCCTGTGATCTTTTCTCGAAATGATTTTTTCGCATAAATTTTGTGTCCTACATCATATTTTCTTTTCCTAGTTATCGTTCAATTTCTAGCAAGTGGTATCAGAGCTTTGGTTTCAAGAGTTTGTGTTTCCAAGTGTGTTGAAATAGATTCTCTCCGGTTGTTCCACATCGAACAAAGTTTGTGTAAATTTTTAGAAAATTACAATATTTTTTTTGGAAAAAAAAAGCAAAAAAGGAAAAATTGTTTCCTCTGCTATTAGTTTTGTTTATGAAGATTTGTTCTTCTTTGCTGTCCAACCACCATCATAAACATTTACCCTGTCTATCGTGCCTTGCTTTTGAGTTTATCAGAGATATTGTACCTCTGAGCAACATGTTCTTCATCGGAGGATATATATTCACAGTCAGTCACCATAGATTTGCATCATTGTTCTCCATTTTTGCTGTCAAGCTATTTCGATTAGGACTACTGTGAGAGTTTCCTCTACAAACTTGAATTTTTTGCTAGAGATGAAAATTGTTAAAAATCTTTGAAATTTTGGGAAGATTTTTGGGAGATTAAGTTTCATAATTTATGGTAGATTTGGAATCATAGGAATATATCAATCTTGGAGATTATTTTTTGTTAAAATTCAAATCATATTTCAATTTCGTGATATCTATGATTATTCTAGCGATTAGATTTCATATGATTTTGAGGGATGATTTATTATGAAAGAAATATTCTGAATATTTTGGGATATCTTTTATAATCTTGTGATATCTATGATTTTCTACTTCAATGTTTTGTGGGGAATATTTTATTAAAGCCAAAGATTTTTTGGGTAGGATATTTTGTTGAAGAATGTATTTTTATGGCGATGAAATCTTTAAAGTAAATCTTTCACTTTTGATCAAGATTAGATATGTTATTATGGAAGGATAACGATAGTGGAATTATAAAGTGTTTTAAAGGAAAAATTTGATATGAAAGGTTGAGAGGCAAAATATGCTTGCACAAATTTGGATGAAACTTTGTGGAATTTGAAGATTTCATCATCGTGGTTTAAGTGTTTCTTAAACCTTGTCAACATCAGTTGTTAAATTTATCCATAAAGATTTTTATGTTAGTGATATGTATATTTCTTTGAGAGGGTCAAGTGAGCTTTCATTGTAGACATTCTTTAAGGATATGGAAGAGAAAAATTTGAAGATTTAAAAATTGGTTTCTTGTAACATAATTTGTTTTGAGATGGAGATTTTTGGAATTTAAGGTTTTGAATTTAAGATTTTTGACAAGCACGCGCTATAAATCTCCTTCATAGAATTCATGTCATGGTAGAGATTATTAGATTTTGGTGTGACCCAAATTCTATTGGTATAGGTCGGTAGACCTACATTATAGATTTCATTTAGAGTTTTGTTTTCTTTATAAATTTATGTATGCTAGAGTTGTAAAACTCGCATATGTGTTTCAATCTTCAAAGTAGATTTGTTCCTCTACCGTTGTATTTTCATGTCAATGAACCATGATAGAATCTGTTACTTTTGTCAAAAGAAGGGGCAGATTAAATATGAGTGCCAAAAGTTGTAGAATGAAATTAAGAGAGCAATTAGGAAGAGAAAACAATCGATGACATCCGATGAAGTTGTTGTGACAAAATAAGAAGACTACAATGATTGAGACCTTCTAGTTGTGTCACAAGAAAACTCAAAGCCAAACAATGATTGGATTCTAGATTTAGCTTGTTCGTTTCATATGTGTTTTCATTCAGGAGTGGTTTTTAAAATATGAGACCATTTCAGAAAGTATTGTGATGATGAGTAATAACACACCTTGTAAGGTAGCTAGTATCGATATTGTCAGAATCAAAATGTTTGAAGAAATTGATAGGAGATTAGGTAATGTGCGATATGTTTCTAATTTAAAAAAGAATTTGATCTTTTTGAGTACTTTAGATTCGAAAAGGTACGAATACAACATTTAGGTGGAGATATGAATTTAGTAGGGATACTCTCCTCATGTTATAGGGACACACCAAAGTTCTGCAAATTTGTATATATTGCAATGTTCTATAGTAACTGGTAATAAGGTTACGAAGTTTGTGAATTCATCTTTTAAAAGATATTTTGAGAAGATTTTGTAATGACCCGAGTTTCTACTTTCTTGGAAATACGTTAAAAATTTAAGATTTTTGCTAAACGACTAAAATCGTTGTTTGAAAGGATTTTTCAACTTAAAATCAGAGTCGCCTAAAACCCGATCGTCACTAAAACGCATTTCAACAATTTATGAAATAGAGGAAAAACTGCAATTATAAAATTTGCGGAAGCATAATTAAAGCATCACTTAAAATATCAACTAAGATCTAAGGTTTACGTTTCAAAGTGTAATTCACCTAATATTCAGGATAAGTATGCAAATAAGGGTTAAAGTAGTAGTTTAACGTTTACAAGGCGAGTTTGACGTTAGACCCTTACAAAAACAACTTCTTCCTTCCTTACTACTCGGGTTGTGTCTCCTCCGGATACACCGCAGGCCTCACGGGAATGGCCTCCTCCGCTGCTTCTAGTACAACCATTTCATTACCTACACCACAAGTAAGGACGTGAGCTTACGCCCAGTAAGGAAATTGGTTAATACAATTATACATGCCTCTCTTTTAGTTCTTTTTTGGAATGGGGGCCACCCAAACCAATCCTTTCATTACGCTCTTTGGTTCTTTGGTTCTTTACTTGTACTTCGAGTTGGAGATTGGAGGTTGTCGTTTGAGATGACCTAGTTTGATCGGCTTCTAACCTCCTATGTGCATCCTAGCCCCTTTTCCCACTAGGTGAGGGTGTATCCTAGCTGTCAGGCTAGATCCGAACTACCCATCTACCCCAACTCTCTTTTTTTTTTTTTCCATTCTGACGTATCCCATCTTCAGGGTTTCTTTTAGTGATAGACGTATCCCGCCCTTCCTTAACATTCTTTTCTTAGCGTTTTTCCTCACTCATGCATAAATGGATACCACTACAAAGGCGGGACCCCCTACTTGGTTTCTATTAACATGAATGCAGCATAACACTTTCAAATTAGACAACACATACAAGGAAAGTAAATGACAATACTTTAAAGAATTTACAGTTAATAACAAAGGAGCAGGATTCAAAACACATAGGGAGAACGAAGATGAATTCTCATATACATAGGGCAAATACAAAAGGAAACACGTAATATTCGAAATCAAACAGACTATTATCGAACATGCTTTCATAAAAACGATGATAACAACAATGCATGACAACGGAGTAAAAGTAAATCATGTTCTTATTATCCAATAAAATGAAGAATTGAGCGTGCTTTGATAATATGAGTTCAACATTAGCATATAGTAGCAAACTAACAGTAAGGCATGCTCTTAACATTCAAATAAACGAATAATTGAGCGTGCTTTATACTACGAAGATAAAAATAGTATATAACGGCGAAATAGAAGCTGGACATGCTCTTACATCCGCTAATATGAACGAGAGAACATGCTTTTGTACAACGACGATAGCAGCAACATATAACAATGAAAAAATAGAAGCTAATCATGCTCATAACATCCAATAAAAAAGAAGCATAGAGCATACTTTATACTACGAGATTAACAGCAGCATGTAGCAGCAAAATAATATCAAATTAGAATGACGAAACAATGCTTTTTAAATGATAACATACAGTAGTGAATAGTAATCAAATGCAAACAACGAAACGTGCTTTTGAAACGCTAATATACAACAGCAAAATGTCAAAGTTAAAATGGTGAAACGTGCTTCGTGAGTGATATTAATCAGTAGTAAAACAACGTGAACAGAATAACGAAGCATACTTCTAAATCAACTAATATGGCAGCAGAAAATTATCGAAAGTAGAACAACAAACGTGCTTCTCACGCAACTAATATACAACAATAAATAAGCAATAAACATGCCTCTCAAGCGACTATAAGTAGAAGCGAATATCATCAAATTAAACATCAAAACATGCTTCGAACAAATTAAAAATTTGCAGCATTAATACTAAATCGGGACAGCGAAAGTATGCATCTAAAATGGTAGCAATAGCAGTAAGAATTAAGGAAAACGAGGCAGTATAAACATACTTTTTAATTGTCTATAATCAGCAGTAGAATACCAAGACAGATCAGCGAAAATGCACAGCTTAAATGACTAATAATACATCAGGAAATAAACTCTGATCATGCGTTCGATCGACTAACAAATAGCAGTGATACACGACTTCATAAAATTACAGTTCATGCTTTTGAATGACTGAAAACAGTAGTGAATAATAAATCGAAACGAACAGCGAATCATTTTTCAAAAATGATAATAACAGCAGCGAGAATGTCTAAAACGAAACAACGAAAATCATGCTTTTAACTGATGAGTACCACAGTAGTAACGAGCGACAAGTCATGCTTATAAGTGATAACTATAATGGTAGCAACGTACAACAAAATACTTTTGTAGAGATTAACTACGAGTAAAATGGAGATTATATATCAACAACAGAAGTGCTATAAATAACTAGTTAATGTAGAGAAAGAACCGAGAACATCTAAAAAGTAAATCCATGCTTTGAACAGAAGCAAATCACAGAACAAAACACTACAAGCGAGCAACATTATACATCGTACGTAGAGGTACAGAGTCTAGTTCATTCATCCGTTACAGAGTCTAGTTCATTCATTCATTAACAATCACCATGAAGTCCTTAGCTCATGGTTCTCTACTACCAACCTTACTAAACTTAACATTCCATAACCGTAAATCAAGTATTAAGCTGTAGGAAAAGTGAAAATAAAAGTGATATATATATATATATATCTAGGGAGTAAACTACAAGGTAAAACATCTAAAAGTACTGAGGAAATCTGTTAGAAATCACGATAGAGTAATACACCCAATGAAGACTATAGGAATGAAGGCACCAAGAAACTTTCAGAGACTTACTACAACCATAAAATCACCACAGACGCACGCATTTACTTGGGTGTAAGGCCTTCACATGGCCAAGACTACCCCATTTCTTACCATTGTTGGTGATTTCTCACATGGAAGGTAGCTCCCCTCTATCCCCACACTCTCCACACAGAGGATACTCCAGCAGCAAAGAACCGAACGAAGGAGAAGATGTAGGGGAGGGAGCCTAGCTGAAATTAAATAGAAGGCTTAACCTGGGACAAGCCGTAAGTCTGGCAGGGGATAGGTAGGCAACAATTTCTGGCTAGTCGGGATCATGGTGAGTGCAATTCTGTGTCGAGGATCGTGGTTTTTCATTGGTTAGACATCTGCTTCTTCTGATTTTAAATTATTTTCTGTGGCAAATCTGCGATCTTTCGGACGAGTGCGAACGCATAAATCTTGTCCACATGAGTAAAATTCTGTTGGCAAATTTGTGGTCACTGACGAGAAATGGCATCCCCATCTTCGTCCGTACCATCCGCAGCCAAGGTTCAGACGCCATTTAGCGTCTACACCTATCGTCCGCATATGTTCAAAATCAAATAGAGGCAAATTGGAAGAGGCCTCACCTCATCTGCATTCATCTGCGAGCATTTGAATGTATCCAGGAATTGGACATATTCATTTCAGAAGCATCCCATCCTCGTCCGCATCGTTTGCACTTCATCCGCAAAGGGATAGAGTTGCTTCAGGACACGAGGATCTGTCCTGCAGTCGTCCCCAAGGGTGCTGACGCCAACCCTCGTCCCCATGGCATCTACAAGCATCCGAATTCTCCAGATCTTCACTTTCTTCACATTTTTCTACTAACTTTTCATCCTGAAATAATTTTCTCATAATTACCATCACAACTTAACACGTATAGAGGCGCAATGGAATATATAATAATTTCCAAAGTTTGATTACATCACTTAAACATGAAAATTAGTATTGGGGTATTACAGATTTAGAAGAAGTCAGGTTCTTAGGTGAAGTTCAAGTTGAGATTTGAGTCTACATCAAAGCCTTATACGTCATTTTATTGCAAATGTATAAGGTAATGCAATCACCACATTGTCATCAACTTCAGTTTAACGTCAAACTGGTATCATCAAAGGTAGAACCAAGAGGAATGGTATGGCTCTGCGGCAATATAGTGAAATTATTTCAATATGTTATGCGTTGAATGCATTTGAGGGAAATTATTTCAATAGGTTATGCATTGAATGCATTTGAGGGAAATTATTCCAATGAGGAGTCTTCAACATACTCAAGTGCAGTTCATTGGGAACACTCTGATAACTCGATGATACTATGGAGAAGATGTGATTTCTTCTCGAATATTTCTCTCAAGTTTAAGTAGGGATTAAACTTTATTGATATTAGTTGCTGAGTTGGCCCTGCAGGAGCCTTTTTGGAAGATGATGTTATTTTTTATTGAAGTTTTGCAGATTTGTACCTTGCATCAAAATTTTTTTGAAGATGGAGATTGTTAGAGTTCAGTGTTCTAGATTCATTTTCGGATGGGCCAAGAAGCGTACATTAGATCTCTCATATAAAATTTATGTCAAGGTAGAGATTGATAGAGTTCAGTGTCACTCGAAATCTAGTTGGGACGGGTTGAGCTCGTATCTGATATTAGGATTTTCAATTTACTCTATGTATTGATACTTGAGTCGCAAAACACATTGTACATTAATTTTCTTTTAGTGAACTTATTCTTTGCCTGTGGTTTCTTTTTCGAAATGGTTTTTCACGTAAATCTTGATGTATCTGTTTTTCTGTGTTTTTCTATTTCCGATTTTGTGTTCTATTCTCAAAATGTCAATGTTTATTCAATTGGCTAAGAGACTATTTTAATCCAAAATTCCCGCATTTAATCACATAAAATTGGTTTAATCTAATTTCCCATTTGAAAAGGCAGTTTTTACTTCTAATTGTTCTGATTCAAGATTTAACTTAGCAAGTTGAGCTAGAACAGTTTTAATAGACCTGTGTCATTGGCTACGAGTCTATCATTATAATTATAGACTAAGGCCCTTCTACATCAAGAGTTCCGTTGAACATTCATCGCCTGCCTACAACTTCACGCTTTTTAGGTTTATCAACTATAATCCAAGTGTTGCACTATCTAAGAAGACAAATCTTCCTCTATATCCAACTACCACATTAGATTCAAGAGAGACTAAGGAACCGATGTAGCTCTCACATTCACTATATTGCAAATCTAAAGCTAGATTAAAGGCACAAGACAAAAATCAATATATTGATAACTCTCTGAAAAAGAGTTATTAATTTTATAGAAATTTAATATAATATTTCATTACATTTGGCAAATCTGTAAAAAAATTATTCTGGTTTTTGCTACAGCCTATTGAGTTGTATTTTAATAGAAAATTTCAGATTTTTGTAGATACTTTGTGTGTTTAATGGTATTTTTAGAATCAAGATTTATAAAAATTTAGAAAGGTAAATTTTGGGAAGAAATATTTATTCAAAGGAAAATACTCATTCAAAATATCAATCTTGAAGGATATATCCATGAAGATTAAAAATTTGGATAACATATCCAATGTTGATTTTATTTTTGAAAAAGATGATGCCTTCTCAAATTATAAAAAAAAATAAAGAAAAGAAAAAGATGATGCCTTCTCAAGTTCCCAACGTGGCAGCTTCATTCTTCAACCAAGTTTGTAATTTCTAATTCATTCTTCAATCTTTCTTTTTATTAGAATAATGATTAATCAAATTATGTTGTTTGATAAAAACAATTATGAGCTAAATTTCTTAAGATTTAGATGATAAAGTACCGATTTTTATAATCAAAGTGTGCATGTTTTAGTTTTGTTCAGTTCATTGAATAGTTTAATGAGTATTGTTATTAATGTTTATATTTGTATTCATTTGTTGAAAAAGAGTGAATGAAATATGTTGTGATTCTATAGTCAAAAGTTATTAGAATTATATATATATTGATTGTCACGCCTCAAAGGAGAACTAAGACAAGAGGAACGACTTAGGTTGAAATCGAACAGAGTCACTAACCCCTTAACTTTTAAATTAATTATACAGCAGAATTATTAAGTGAAATTTAAATAGTCAAGACCCAATCAACTGGGCTAATCTATAGGTTCATCACTTACATCATGATAAAGTAGTGATATAAATATGAAAATAACAACCGTGCCAAAAAAAGTAGAAATATAAATTTCACCAAGTGAACAACTCAGATTACAATTGAATTAGATAGATAAACAACTGAACTCACCCCTACGTTTGGAATTAAAAATTTTCCAAACTAATATTTAAAGAAAATATCGTTGAAGTGAGTGGTTTAAACTTAATAGAGTTAAAATCTTATATTCAACAATAAAGTATAATAAAACAATGGAGCATGCCAGATATAAAATATTATTTTAAAACTAGTGTAAAAATTAAACATTAGTGCAAACATTGAAAACATTTAACTATAGTTTTCAATGTATTAGTGAAAATGGAATCACTTACGGCGATATTTACCACGACACTTGGTGATAGTCAGCTATAGCTAAAGCCATATAAATAGACGCTAGTTAGGCTTAGTGCCCAAGGACACAACACACTAAGCTAACTCATTATTGTAGTTAAAATATAAATAATACATTCTCCAACAGACGAATGTGTGTAAAGAAAACAAGACTCATTCCTAGGTTGATCTGTAATATCTGAAAAGTTTCTATGTATTCAATATAAAGAACTGTGTGCAATATGTTGTGTTAATTGTAATGTGTTTAGAAATAGTGATTTATGAATTGGATGTGTTGGAATTATTATATGTGGTGTAAAAGTTGGGGAGTGTTATGTTATAGCTTATGGAGGAGTGAAGATTTACGTGGTTGTGAGACATTTGATGGAAGAGTGGTCAATCCACTAGAGCTTGATCGATAGGTCATACACATAATAAAATTTTGGAAGCTCACAGGTTGAATTGCAGTCGACTAGTGTAGAAGTGGTCAATTGATTTTGAAACAGATTGTAAAATTGAGGAGTTGTAGTCGATCGATTGAAGGAAAGGTGATCAACCAATTTTGTGGAGAAAACACAGAGTTTTGTCTTGGGCTATTTTGCAGTCGATCATCTGATGATAGGTGGTCAACTAGTAATGCAAAAAGTCATTGAAATTATGATGCAGTGTTATATTTTAATTGGTGTATATTGGGGGTGACTGGTCTATGCATGGCAGTGGATGCACACCTCCAACTTAAGGCTAGAGAGGGTGTACTTAAGCATGAGGAAAGTAGAGAACAGGAAGAAGTAAAAAGAGGAGGACCTTGTGATGAAGGAAGGGAGAAAGGAGAAGAGCACTGAGAGTATGCGAGAAGAAGAAAAAGGAAGAAGAAAAGTTTGGAAGAAAGCCCTAGGAAGTTTATATCTTCTCAACTAAGGTAAGAAATGATTGTTTGTGTTTTCTCTTTTTGGGTTGCATCACAAGAGCTAGGGTTTTATTATTGTTTGATGCTTGTTATTGATAAATTAAGTTGCATTAAGTATATTGTTGCTGAAAGATTTGATGTGATTGTTCATTTTGAGGATAGGATTGATTGTTTTCTCTTTATATGATGAATTGCTTTGAATTGATGATATATTTACTGAGATGATATATGAAATTGCATGCATTTATTTATGTTCATGCGTCACGGTTTTGGAAGAAAATGTACGAAAATGTTTTATCATGAATATAGTTTTTTCAAGTGAGGAAAGATAAAGAGGATTAAGAACTAGCGATAGAGGCTTTGGTGGACAATTCCCCATTGATAAGAGGCTTTGGATACTTGACTCATTAACAGAGGCTGTAGTGGACGTGGTCCCCATTAATAGAGGCGTTGATGGATTTATTCCCCAATTATTGAGGCGATGAGTTATGTTCCAATGATAAAATGAAATAGGAAAAAAGAAACTAAATGGAAATGTTTTATATAAAGTGCATTTCGTAATTCTTGGTATATATCATTTCTTACTAAATATTAGACTTATAGTTTAAGCATTGTGATGTAGATAAGCTTGGCAACAAGGATGCGTGCTCAAATAAAATGATCGCCGATACCCAGCGATCGCTAAAGCCACAGAAGTAGACACTGATCAGGTTTAGCACCCAGGGACACGACATAGTCAACTGACATATTACTCTAGTTAACATAAAAATAATACATTTTCCAATAGTCAAATGTGCACAAAGAAAATAGGACTCCTCAACGGGTTGATCAAACTTGATTCACTCGACTGATATTATCAATGAATAAAAATATGCATGCTTAAATAAAATATATTTAGTGAAAAATATACATATATATATCAACTAGTTGAATTCACTTTTTACCCCATTTTATATTTTTAATCCAAAGCCAATAATCGAGAGAACTCTTATATTATTACAATACAAGATCTTGAAGAATTTTCAATTAAATGGTATGCGATTCTACATCGACAAGTAACAAGAAAAAAAATAATGAAATTATCTATTGCTAGATTTCGACATTAATAGAGAAATTTTGTTGTTGCATCAGAAGAATGATAGCTATATTGATTCAGTATAATTTAAAAACACCCTGGTACTATATTCACGATCTTACAAAGATGTGTTTTAAGTAAATTTTCATTTACTGATCTCACTATGTGGAGCTCAGTATGTCTAGAAGCACAAGAGAATGTTTAATTCATAGCATTAATGTACCTTCTCTCTAACTTCTCTCTCTCTCTCCACACACAATTTTTTATACTTGAAAGAAAAAATTCTATAAAATCATATCCAAACAATACATTTGATGTCACGCCAACACACACACACATTATATATATATATAAAATTGAATTTTTTATACTTGAAAGAAAAATTCTATAAAATCATATCCAAATAATACATTTGATGTCACGCCTCAAAGGAAACTCGAGATAGAATGAGAAACGACTCACCTCGAAAACAAACAGAGTCACCTGATCTTTAAACTTATTTACTTAACAACAGGTGGAAGATTAAATTATATAAATAAAGTGGCCAAAGCCTAAACGAAAAGTGATAAAATAAAAATTTATCAGTGACATCTAAGATAATGTGGTAAAATAAATTCAAAGTAAATATACCATAAAAAAAAAAAAGGAAAATTCTAACAATACAAACTCTCAAAAGGAAAAATAATGAAATAAAACAATAATTCACTGAGCTCACCCCTGCGTGAACAACTGAGAGTATTCCAAACTAATATTTGAAGGAAATGTTGTTGGGTTTAGAATACTAAACTCAATAATATTAAAGTTTTGTATACCATTTAAAAATAAAAATAAAATAAAATGGGGAGTATTCCATATAAAACATATGAAATAACATAGGTTTATAAAACAAGTAGTAGGGCAAACGATAATGTAATGACCCATTTTTCCTTATCATTTTTCATAACATTATTTTTTTTAAACGTTTGAGAGATAGAATTGAATACGTAGCGTAAGCATTTCTCATTCTATTAAAACCATTTCAAAAGATACACTTTATCATTGAAAACATTTAAAAGGTTCTTAACATAACATTACCAAATCTTTAAACTTTATACAATACAACTAAAACAGTTCTCCAAAGCAAGGTGAGTCATAAATCATCAGACAAAAGCACAAACTGACATAATTGCTCAACGTAGCTATGCTCCTTCATCTGTAGTCCATGCCATTAGTCTATGTTTTCTTAAGTCTGATCAAACTTCTCACCTACATTACAAGATTTATCTATGAGTCTAATGTTATATGAGAAATAAATAAATATAAACAATGTGATGCTTATGTTATGGAGTATTATAAAAGTAGTGCATTTCCTTTCAGTCTATCCTTTTTAGCCGCATAACAATCCAGATGTTGGAGATTATCAATCTAAGGAAAAAGGTATATCTTATGGTCCATCTTATGTAGAACCGTCACTCAATCTCGCTAGGGAAGAGATACATCATCATGTAGTTCTCCTAGTTTTCCTTTCATAATGCATGTGAGTATCACCCCACAGGTGGCACTCCCTACTTGTTTCTATTATCATGATGCATGTTGATATAGTATAAAAATAATAGAAATTAAACAGCACATATAATTGAATAACATATAATTGAATAACGATAATTAAAAGCGAATAACAGAAATAGCGTATGCCAATGAATAACAGTAATTAGAAGGAATAATAGTGAACAAATATAGCAACAAATTCAAAAAATGAATAACATGCTTGAATTTCAGAGCATTGAAATAAAAGAACAGCGAGGTGATCATGCTATTAATTGAGATTAAATACCACATTACAACGAGTTATTTGAACGAACTAACAAGCTTAACGATTGTATGGCATAGACATGGAATTAATAATTAAACGGAAACCTACTCAATAATTAACTCATAGAAGCATGCTTGGTAATTGGATACGACTAGAAATGTGCTTAATAAATTGATGCAAACTAAGGACATGAATAAATTGCAATTAATTGGACTAAGGATATCGTACATTTGAAGTAAAGCATGGTTTAAATCTTTTTAGCTAGAGTTAACAATCCACTTGAAGTTACCAAATATTAAAACAACTCATCATAGTGATTTATCATGCATAGTCGTTTCAAAGAAAGTTACAACTGTCACAACCTGGAGACGGGCCTAACAGAATCGCCGGGTCAGGAGACCCGATCCTCGTAGAGAACCCGATAACCCAGCCCAAGGCGTGTGTCTTAGCGGAAGACTTATAAATATTTAATTCAGCCCAAGATGATATGGGCCTAGGTCCGAGTAGGGATCACGAGAAAGTGACGGTGCATAAATTAAAATCTAATCCAAGTACTGTGCAACAAATCCAAAACCAACTGTGTTTAAAGTTTACAGACCCAAATGGAAACATAAATGTCCTCACCAAATAACGATGAATCACTCAAGTAGAAATAATAAAACGCTTCAACTCCTGATCCTCAGCTACTCTTTGCCTTTACCTGAAGTTTTGGGGGAGGAGTCATTTGGGATGAGTGACTAACTCAGTAAAGTATAGCTATACTAGGTGCACCTCATGCCAAACTGGTTTTTCTATATTTTCGAAATCAAGGTTGTGTTTCTCATTTTTACCGTACATGGATTTTAAATTTGAAATCTCTTATCACATTATAAATCTGGCCCCAAGGCCATCGATGTGGCTTTTATGGAAAAACTCGCTATATACATAAACAGCTATACCTAGTAAAATAGACCATCATCGTGTTCCAATCTGAAAACGTTATCAGTGAAAATGGGTGGTCACTCAAGGACTCACCCGCCACTCAGCATAGAAAAGGTGGTCACCCGTCGGCGACAACACCTTATGAGGCAGGAGGAAGTATAAATGACGGTGGTCCGTAGATCCAACGCGTCGTACGATCAAATATAACGGATACAGTTGCTCGCTATATGTGGACTTATTTAACAGCTAAGATACCTAGAGGCTTCAAATGAACGAGGGTTGCCGATGAGTAAACTCGACCATCCACCCATCAAATGGAATGGTACTTAGGTTAACTAAGTCTTAGCGATTTACAACCGTCTGATCCGTTGGACAAAACCCTGGCCAGGTTTAGGGGTTTTCGACCCTAGGAGACGTCATCACTCTCCCATACTGTTTACGACTTTCAGGGCTTTCGACCTGAGGACACGTCAACAATGCCCCGATCTGTTATTGCATGTCAAACAATCAACCTTCACGCAGTAGAAGGTATCAAAGGGGCCATACTGTTTACGACTTTCAGGGCTTTTGACCTGAGGACACGTCACCAATGCCCCGATCTGTTATCGCATGTCAAACAATCAACCTTCACGCAGTAGAAGGTATCAAAGGGGATAGCAAATCCATCCCTCAACATATACACAATAAATTTCAAATCATGTACGGAATTAAACTTGAGAAAACATACTACTAATAAAAACTGACGTGATGTCTAACAGTCCCCATCATTTTTCAAGTGTGGTATTCCACAAAATAATTATTTTGAAAATGGGATACGATGCAATATAACGCAAGAGGTATAGAAATCCCTACCTCGACGATGATCCGTCTTGTTGACTAAAGCAACCGCTTACCCAAGAATCATATCATACTCACTGTGATTGTCCAAGCCTGACAAAGATATAAACACGAAAATTTATAAATAAATTCTAGAAGACTAAGCGGAGAACCCTATACCAGAAATAGGAGCCCAACCGACATGTAACGACTCATCTGAAAATCCCAACAAAATTCTCAAACTTTATCATTCACCATTCTTTCAATTCAAAATCTAATTAGGAACACCTACACAATTTCAGAATTTCAAATATGATTTCTTTAACGTCAATAGATCTCACTTTGACCAACATTGAACTTGAGACCAAAATTCAACTAATGCTTCTCAAATCACAAGTTTCCAATTTCAATCCAAATCCATAATTCAAAATAACAATCCAAGTTAGGATCTCCAAATCCTTAAACGACAAATAACAACTTTAACAAATGAAGTAATTATTCTCTACTCTTTCGACTTCAACATTTGGTATATTCCAAACACATTAGCAAAGCAAAACCCACTCATTTTGATGTCATTATAAGCTGGAGTCCACCATTAATCAAAACTCACCCAATCATAGGTTAAATCAAGGCAAACCAAGATCTAATCCCCACATCAATTTATTCCCAATTCCCTTCCATCAAACAGAACTAAATTAATCAAGTATAATTCAAACAAAGAACAAAATTATTTTCAGCTCTTCACAATGGCTTACGGCAAATTAAACAAACCAGACTTTCAGCTCCAACATCAATTTTCAACGGGAAAAGACAGAATCCAAAAATCAAAGTAAACAATCCAACTGAAAATTTATCTCCAACAAAACTGAATCACCGTTCTGTTCCACTCACCAAAATCAGAAGATTGACTCGGTTGGAGCTGCCTTATCGTCGCCGGAGGTTGTCCGTCCGGAATCCTTTAGATCCACCGCTGTAAACCCACAACACAGATCAACGACATCACAAATCCAAACTTAACATCGGAATAAAAACTAGAATCGAAAACCTCACCCACCGAACAGAATCGGAATCTGTTCGTTGCCGGAAACGGAAAACGGCTCGGCGTCGAAACTGTCATCGCGGAACCGAGATCGCTCGTTCACCGGAATCGAAGGAACACGCTCAAGTTGAGCTGTGCTGTCGCCGGCGTCGCTCGGGATGGAATCTCGCGGCCATCGGCGTTGTTCTTCGGCAGTCCGGGAGTCGACCATCGCTCTTGCCCGACGTCATTGCTCTCCGATTCGTCGTTTCTAGCCCTCGCGCGATCACCGTTNTGGCTTACTGCAAATTAAACAAACCAGACTTTCAGCTCCAACATCAATTTTCAACGGAAAAGACAGAATCCAAAAATCAAAGTAAACAATCCAACTGAAAATTTATCTCCAACAAAACTGAATCATCGTTCTGTTCCACTCACCAAAATCAGAAGATTGACTCGGTTGGAGCTGCCTTGTCGTCGCCGGAGGTTGTCCGTCCGGAATCCTTTAGATCCACCGCTGTAAACCCACAACACAGATCAACGACATCACAAATCCAAACTTAACATCTGAATAAAAACTCGAATCGAAAACCTCACCCACCGAACAGAATCGGAGTCTGTTCGTCGCCGGAAACGGAAAATGGCTCGGCGTTGGAACTGTCATCGCGGAACCGAGATCGTTCGTTCACCGGAATCGAAGGAACACGCTCAGGTTGAGCTGTTCTGTTGCCGGCGTCGCTCGGGATCGGAATCTCGCGGCCATCAGCGTTGTTCTTCGGCAGTCCGGGAGTCAACCATCGCTCTTGCCCGATGTCTTTGCTTGCCGATTCGTC
Source organism: Begonia loranthoides (assembly GCA_022433065.1). NCBI lineage: Eukaryota > Viridiplantae > Streptophyta > Magnoliopsida > Cucurbitales > Begoniaceae > Begonia > Begonia loranthoides. Next base: position 17,986,742 of record CM039475.1, on the reverse strand, counting down.
GTTTCCAGCCCTCGCGCGATCGCCGTTCGCCATTTTCCAGTCGCAGTTTCGTCCTTCTGCGAGCGACCGTCGCTGCCATTACCATCCTCAGCTCGGGAGTCGCCGGGATCTCCCTCGAGAATGTCGTCGGCCGGCGTCTCTCTTCTCCCTCTTGATTCCTCTTCGGCCGACGCGAGATACAGGGGAGGAGAAATGGGGAAGGGGGGAAGAGAAACCTTAATTCTCTTCCTCCCGATTTTTAATTTAATTTTTTTTTGTTTTACAACTTAAACCCTGTACTTTGCTCCTCCAAAATATTTGGCGGGATTTTTCCCCCCTCTTCTCAATCCCTTCTAATCTCTTCTCTCCATTTAACTTTATTTTTGTCTTCATTTTAAATCCTCCAATTTAACCCACTTTACTAATTTAAATCCCACTTATTTGTTTAATGTTACACATACATCTTAATTATGCATACCACATTTTTAATTCTTTTATACTCCATTTCTGACGTATCCTGAACGTCGCCAAACGACAATTATCACCCCAATTTCATTCTCCAAATTTTATTTTGCTTAGAAAATTCTAATGTCACAGACTTTGACCAAATGACCAAATTTGCGTACGTTGCCGCTACACGACAATTCAGTCAACTTCTTCAACGCTATGACTGATTTTCAACACGAAAAATTTGCAAGTGGAATTTATCATTAAAAATTTCTCGGCTTTTACAACAACTCCTAACCAGTATCAAGAAATAACAGTATTATAGACTAAGTCTACTATCTTAAGAAACAATATGAGAAACAACATTGATAATAGAACAAAACCACTATCTAAGAATCCGTTAATAGCTTATTCATACGTATCCTTTCATTTAGACATTTTGAGTTCATCAGTTCAATTCAGTGATTCATATCATAGCAGTTCATTATCTAATTCTTCTATCATAGAAAGCATTGAGTTGAAGAACATAGAAAGCATTTAGTTGCAATAAAGAATTTGCAGGAATTAATACAAAACACACACACACTACTTGTGGGTAGGGCCTCCACAGGTCAAGACTCTACCTAATCCTTACACTTGTTGAAGAAATTACTTACGGACAACAAAAGTCCCAGCTAAATCCTCAGCTTACAGAGCTTCACTATCACCTTTCACTCACGTATGACACGCTAAAGAAACACACGAACTCACTTAACTCACAGAATGCACAATTATCTCCAGAGGACTCTTTCTCACTTAGGGGAACACTAGACTGGAAAGCATAGAAGAATGGCTTAAAACGTAAAGCATTACCTGGAGGGGAACACACGTACAACCACAGGCGAAGGAGGGGCATTTGTTGACATGGTGGAGGCATGGGGGAGCTCGTCTCCTTGTTGTCTGAGTGTGTATTAAATGACAAAATGACAAATGATCTGTCATTTAAAACCTACTATATTCATAGTTCTGGGACGAGAGGAGTCGTCCTGGCCTCGTCCTTGTGCATCTGAAATAACCATTTATTCCTAACATAATTGCATTTTTGGACGAAGGAATGCATCCTTGCTTCATCTGTGTTCGTCCGAATCTGTCCAAAAAATTAGACAGATTCAAATCGTCCTCGTCCGCCATCGCCCGGGATGGTCCGAAATCACCTGATCACAGGTGACGGATGAAATCGGACATGGAGTCCCATTCTGTATCATCCCAAACCGTAGGGATGACGTTCCATTCTTTTTTGGATAACATTCCCCATCCTTGAGTCGTCCACCTGCCTTTGAATTCTTATAGTACAGTTTTTCTTCCAATTTTCCTACTTAATTTTTATTCCATAATCTTTACCCTATAATTACACGTCATAATTAACACATATCGATACACAACATAATATATTAATCATCCCAAAATTGATTACATCACGTATACAAGAAAAACATTATCGGGGTGTTACAGAAATGAGTTTTGTAAATATAATGTAAACAATTTATTCCTTAACTTTTAAATGAATTGTTTATGCTTCAACTATGTTTTAAAAAAAATGATTTCATAAATAAAGTCTTCCGCTGTTAATAAAGATTTAAGTAACGAATTTTAAGTAAAAGGTTTTAACGATCAGGTTTTAAGAAAAGTACTCTGATGTTAAATTAAAAGGTTTTAATAAAGTCTTCCACTATTTTTTTATTAAAGGAAAAGAAAAGTTTTAAATTTCACACGATTTTATAAGAAAGAAAAACCGGGTCGTTACAAAATGCATCTAACAATTTATTTTCATCATTCTCATTATTAGAATTGGAATTGGAAGAAGAGTTGGTTACCTCAATTTTCTCATTAGCCATGAAGCAAGTGTTGACTATTTCTTGTTTTTAGAGGATGTACTTTCATTGCTTTCATCTTTTTGACTTGCATCGACATGTGTAAGCACAAGAATTCTCCAATTATCGTTAGCGCTAACACATGCTTGTACTCTATCAAATTCGTTTATACTTAAAGCACCAAATAAAACACTCATAGCTTGAGCATTTAAATTCCAATTTTGTTTATCTAAATCATTGAATTCACAAGATGGTCTAAGAACATTAATTTTATTTTCAATGATTTTCCATAAAGCATAATCTAAATATTACACAAATATTTTTATTCTATACTTCCAATATAAATAATTACTACCATCAAATAGTGGAGGTGTAGAAATGCATTGACCTTCAATGTGCATATTAAAATCCATAGTCAAATTATCCAATTTAAGATTTCAAACAAATTTATCAAATAATTTCTAGCTAGAAATTTATCTCAATGATCAATCAAAATTATCCAAATAAATTTCTTCAACAGTTGCTATATAATATGCACAAAATTACAATATCACACAAAAAATTTAAATACCCCGCTCTAATACCAGAAACTCTCACAGTTTCATTTATTCCAAAACACAGAAGCATATGAATTACATGGACCCGCTATACTATCCATCATCTTTTTGTTCAACTCATCGCAAGCAACAACAGTTTCTCTCTCCATAACCATGCAACTCCATCACAGCCGTGTATTCCATTCTGAACAAAACCATGCAACCAATCTGCTTCACTCATACCCTCACTGATATCTCACTTTCTCAAGCATGCAATTTCATTTCCTCACATAACTCACAGTTTCAAACTCTCTCTCTCTTCTTTCATTTTAGTTTTTCCAGAACCATCTCAAACATATTCATAACTCCTCACGCCAGTTTCCTTTACATTTTGGCAGAGCTTCCACATCATTCTCTCTCCCTTCAACCTCATTGCCCTAGTCTCTATTTATGGACCACTCCACATGGTCCTTCAACGTCCAGAATATAGAAGGCCACTGGACACTCCGTTAATTATCCAGACACGTTATCATTAACAGAGGTAACACTCTGATGATCCAATGTATAAAACGTCAATCTTCACAGCTGCATACACATTTAATCACATCTCCTTTGATTCCCAGATGTTCAGACCACACAAACGATGTTTCCTTTCCTCTTCCAAATGCTCCAGACTCTCAGATTACTTCTCAAAAATTGGCGGCTAATCGATTTTTATGAAGGACGATCGACTGTCCTTTAGCCAAACTTTCACATATTTCATTCTTTTGTTTTTCTGCAGGTCGATTGACGTCGGTCGATCGACACTCATCGATCGACCGTGGGGATTGACCACTGTCATCAAATGTTGACTTTCGCATTGTTCTCCAGACTATGTAAATGCACACGTTAAATAACGTGACAATTCATACATACGTCAACCTACCTATATATATATATCAATATATATTTTTATATTGAAATCATAATCTAAGGTTATAACTGTAATTGCAATATGTTCCTTACTACTACATCTTCTCCAAACCTTTATGCACTAAAACCTTATATATATAAACATTTATATCATTTACTTCCCCATTTCTATACCCAATTATATCCAAACTTCCAATTCTTACAATATTCTTACAATATTCTTACAATATCCAAATACATCCAATTGCATTCAAATATATTTTCTTTTAGGCCAACACTTGAATTATCTGACTATCCATAATCTACCCCTTAAATATTCTATAACTCCTCTTCCACCTTATTCTTTTATTAAATCCAATACACTCCAAAATATAATAAACCTAATAACTTCAACCTTATTATATCCAAGTGCATTTTCTCTTACTAATCCACTGACTGCCAATCACTGATTCAGTCATAATATCATCTTTTCTAAATCCAAGTGTCATAATCTATTATATAATAACCTTAATCCTTCCCTTAAACTAATTATGAACATATCGGAATATAATAATTTACTTATGCCAAATGCATTTCTCTTGACCAATATATCTACTTGTCCAACTTAACTCCTATCATTTTCAAAATCATCACATAAGCCTTATGCTTAACACAACTAAAATTCTGAATATTATAACCCACTTGACATTAACTTTTAAATTCATTATAGTCTCATCCTAAGCGGTTTTGAAACAACCTACGATTAGGGAAACATTTGTTGAAGTCGTCCTTCTACTTCAATGACTCCAGTCCTTGTTCAAAAATTTTCAACTGCCTACGCAAAAACATACATTAACACCAAATCACACAACACATGACTAATTTATAAGGCTCCATCAATTGTTTATTAACTAAAGTCTATGAACATAAGGTTCTAACTCAGACTAATGAATTCAAAACCTCATGAGGAAAATTTTTGACTTTTAAAGGGAATTGAGACTTTTGGCCGTCTCCAAAGATTGATTTCTTAAGTCAAACTTCACAGGCCCACACATAAGCTAGAAAAATTCACACTCATATTTTCAAAATAATTCTTCGTACTATTTATGAAGCGTACTCCCTATCACTTCTAACTAAATTTTTGACCACTCTAAACTATATACGTATCGATAAGGAAATAACGTCATCCTCCACTGGACGACCTCAAAATGTCTTCCTAGTAGCAGCTTAACTCAAACCGATTTTAGTACTACGTCTTTAGACACAGTAATATCACCTCTTATATATCACTACAATATCTATCTTATTGATATCACTTTTCAAGATCTCATAGTAGCTCTAGTACCAAAATTTTTGTCACACTCCAAATCGAACACGAGATATAGCTAGGAACAACTCGACCTAAAAACGAATCTAGTTGCCTGACCCAAAAACTTATTTACTTAACAAGTAGCAAAAGACTTAAATATAAATTAAGTGGCCAAGGTCTAAACCAAAAAGGATAAAATAAGGGTTCATCAGTAACATCTAAGATAATGTGGTAATATACGACCAAAGTAAATGTGTCATAAATAAAAAGGGAAATAGTAAAATTCTAACACTAGTTTTAAACAAGATCCAAACTCACTAGACATCCTTGAAAGAAAAAATGTTAAAGTAAAACAATAATTTGCTGAGCTTACCACTATGTGGGCAACTGAGAATCTTCAAAACTAATACCAGGTGGAAATGTCGTTGGGGTGAATCGATTAAGTTCAATAAAGGTAAAGTTTTACTTACCATATCAAAATAAAAATAAAATTAAATGGAGAGTATGTCATATAAAACATCTTAGATGAAACGGGTTTATAAAACAAGTAGTGGGGCAAATGATAAAGCACTCCACTATAGTATGGTACATACAGAAAATAGGGCCTACTATACATTGTAACGACCCGATTTTTCTTATGTCTAAAAATCGCGTAAAATTTAAAAATTTTCTTTTTATAAAATCAGAGTAAGACTTTCTCTTTAAAACCGATTGTTAAATCCTTTACTTAAAATCATTTTCCAATTTATCGGATTAAGAAATAATCATTTAAAATATTTTAGAAATGAAATGATTATTTTCTTAAAAACCTTTTGGAAAATAGAAATAATAAATTCTTTTATGAAACGCAACGGAATTAAAACAAAGCATTAAAGAATATTAATTAATTTACAAAACCTTCATAATCATTTCCATTTAGTTCTTTTTCAAACCATCTTTCTTTAAATCTCTTTAGTCTAACTAGCCACAAGATCCACACGTGTAAATTCTTTATCAAGTGCTTCTTAATTTGTTCTCCTATGCATGCATCTACATCGCAAGACCAAGCTAATGAGCCTAATGGTCAGTAGGTGATATAAAATGAAAGGAATGATGCATATGTCGTGTAGCTTTTTAATCTCTTTTCATTTGCTGTTTCTGTTTCTTTTCTATCTTTCTTTTATTTTCTTTTACATTTTTCTTGATCTTAACTTTGCTTTATCTTGACTTTATTTTACTATTCCTTTCTTTACTTGATCATTGTTTTACTTTATCTTGAAAGGCATTGGAGATGTCTAAACTTGATGAGGAGGAGCAACCAACTCAACCTCACATCCCCAAACGATCCCATTATATTTATTTTATCTTGAAAGGCGTTGGAGATGTCTAAATTCGATGAGGAGAAGCAACCAACTCAACCTCACACCCTCAGACGACCTCGTTCATGTTTATTGTTGTCTTTATCTTGAAAGAAGTTAGAGATGTCTAAACTTGACGAGGAGGAGCAGCCAACTCAACCTCACATCCCCAGACGACACCGTTTTGTTTATTGTTCTCTTAATCTTGATAGGCGTTGGAGATGTCTAAACTTGATGAGGAGGAGCAGCCAACTCAACCTCACATCCCCAAACGACCCCGTTTGTATTTATCTTTATCTTGAAAGTGTTAGAGATGTCTAAACTTCACGAGGAGGAGCGCCAACCCAACCTCACATCTCGTCACACCCGTTTACGTTCATTTCTTTACATTTCATAACCATTTCATTTTTTCTTTATTTCCTTTTCAAAACCATGCATGAAAACCATTTTCGTATCTTTTGAAATCTATGATGCATGATGCTTGTGAATGCATACAGTTCTATCAATACTATAACTTCTAACATGCTTAATATCTTAATACTTTAATAAAGCAGTAAGCAATCACATATAAATCCTAACTCTTGCAATATAGGACCCCAAAGATCAAAGCACATACAATATCAACTTACCTACAGTTCGTGGCGTGTTTAACACTCTATTCTTTTCCCATTAATAGCTTCAAAATAATTAACATTTATTTATCAATATATTTACCAATCATGAATCCTAACTTTGATACTGTTATTTCTCGTTTATTATTTAATAATTTAATTATCGCTTAACGAATTTCTATTAATTTATCTTCATTTATTTCATGGTCAATAAACGAATAACTTTAATTTATACTTTTTCCCTTAAATCACAATTGTTCAATTTAACCGATATTTATTCATTAATAACAATCATTGAATTTCCATAAACCGTAACGCCTAACAAATCTTATTAGTCAACTTAATTAGTTAGCAACCTCGTAATAACAATTCCAATATCTTAACATGTGCAACGAGATAACAATAACTCACAACAGTTGCTCATTCCCTCAATGTCACATAATAATATAGAGAATTTACTTCACAAAACCGAACAGTAGTAGTTGTTTAATGATAATAATTACGAACCCTATATATCCACAGTTGTTCAAACGATAACCAATAGAGCACACTTATTTATCCTTTTTATATGATTAGAAAGGCTGTAGATAAATCATCTAGACAAACAACCAAAAGCTAATCTGAAATCAATCACAGTAGTAAACATTAACAACCAATCCAGAATATCAATTCAACATGTTTCCACGTCCAATAATCCATTCAAAATATTAAACTTAACATGCTTCAGACCAACAACAATGTAGAGACGTTACCCAAACATGACTAGTAATCCATCAGGCAGTACATAATAGTACAACAGGTTAGCAACTCATTTCCAACAACCAAAACCAATTCTAACATATCATTACTCATTTTACAATTTCCATTTACTAACCTCATCGTACCAGCGGATCCCCAACAATATTTCACGCGACAATTATTAGAATAGGATAACATGTCCAACACTTTACTGTATTTACCGTAACAATGAATTAAAAGAGTATAGCAGTGAACACTGCACGTTCCATCCAAATTAAACAAAGGACATCTAACAAAACATATATCCACTTTACTCTTCAACAAACCAACCTTCAAAAAAGGACCATTTCTATTTCCTGATTACAAGACAACAACAAGAGTTAACAACTTCAAGTTATCCATTAACATTGCATTCGCCAATTAGTCCCAACAACAGAGAGTCAATCTCCCATGATAGATCAAAGTCCTAAAACGTGGATCATTAGTCAATAAAACCTAACAACCGTAGCTAAATTCCCAACAATATTTCAATGATCAGTCGAGGAAGATAAACGCCACAAGCAAAAGTGAAGAAATCCTTCTTACCAAACTCCCGAGAGCAATCTAGTAGCTTCACTCAAGCTCCTTATTCTTCTTCTACAGAAAGGCAAAGAACAACAGCCAACCCGAGCTTCCCTGTACCATAACGCCCGAGAGGAAACCTCCAACTCCCCTACACTCTCCCACTCACTATCTTTCAACTATCCTCACTGTCAATTTCCTTTCATTATGACTGCCATTGATTTATAGACAGGAGACCCCCAGTGATGCCAGGCTTGTGGACAAATCACCCACATCAAGGAGGGTGGTCCACACATATCACACCACGTGGAAAGACTTGCTATCATCACGGGAGAGGGAGAAATCAACTGGACAGCCATAACACAAGAAACCGATTCAACAGAACCAAAGGGATTGCTGACAAACTAGGTACAGGGCTGTCAACAACCCCTTCGCGTTTTGCCACCACCGTCCCCCCTGCAATCCGTCTGAACCAATTTTTCACCCAGAATTACAAACCAACAACAACATAATCAATCGTGATGTACCTCGGCCGAAACCTCACAACTCAAACCTGCAAAAAAATGGACCAACCCGTGCCTTAGCCTGTACGGTACACCCGCGAAGAACACCGGCTGATCGGAGCCTCTGCCGCCATTGCTTGCCCCCTCGTCGCCCTCTCTCTTTCTCCTTCGGTTTCCTTTGACGTCGCTCACCCTCTCTATCTCTCCATTTCTTTCTCTCTTCACAAATGGCTGCGGGTCATTTGACTTCAAAATTTTGGACCGAACCGGTTTACTTCTTCCCCCTATTTTCTTTTAACTCTATTTATTTAAATTTCCCTAATTTTATTTAATTTTTCTTTTAATTTAAATCCTCTTTTTACCCAATTAAATTACTTTTTAATAATTTAACTAAATCCTTCATTTAATTAAATTATTTCCAACTCAATTACAATTCCCGACTTGTTCCAAATATCGTTTGACAATGATTATTGGTCCAATTTAATTTCTTTAATTCGTTTTCCCAAATTAATTTTCCATTAAATAAATCATTGATTACTATCCAAATATTCCTTAATTAAATTTCTCATCAAATAAATCTCTAATTATCTTTAATTAATTCTGTGACAAAAATTGAGATATTTTATACATTGTGAAAAACCTTAGTGAAAATGGAGTCATTTACGGATTTCAGACATATTATGCCATAGACATAAAAAGTAATGACAATACTTGACAACCGCTAAAGCTACGAAAATAAGACCCTAATCAGATTTAGGGTTTTGTACCCAATGACATGACACATTCAACTTTCTCATTACTCTAGTTAACACAAATAAGCACATCCTCTAACGGTCAATTGTGCATTTGAAAGTAGTACCCCTTCATGCGTCTATCAAACTTGGTTAACTCGACCAAGATAATCAATGAAATAATATACATGCTTAAATAAAGCATGTTCGGTGAAAAATACATGATACTACCAAAAATTGATGACCATAAAATATATGTCATTTTATAAGAGAACACGTTTTAAAATAGAGTTTTATAAAAAATGATGTTGTAATTCCCCATATCAAGTAAAAACATTTTTCAACATTTTTCTCGTTTTAAAATACGTCATAAAAATTTTTCTCTTATCGTTTGAAATTCATTTTAGAAGAAAACGAGATCAGAGTGAATAGTGTGGAATAATAATATAAGTTTCAAAACATAGTTTCAACGTTTAATAAAAGTTCCATAGTTCCTGACTACAATTGTCGTTCAAAATACGACTTATATTAAATTACCAAAATACCCTTCTCTCAACAAAATACCATCATCTCTCATCCCTTATGAGCCACACCCAGCAGGTCAAATCAGTTGATAAGACGAAGGGTCATCCTGGAACGCCTCCTCTGCAACTTGAATGTCATCATCAAAGTAATCACCTACATTACAGATAAAACAATGAGCCTAAAGCCCAGCAAGAATTCAAATTTAAATGCAATGCAGATGAATGGTGAACACACAATGCATTACAGAAGAGAACCGTATCTCTTCTGGAAGTTAAGGTGAAATACTCCCTAGGGCCATGTGGCTGAAGCATTTCACTCTAGCAGGGAGATGTATTCATCAGGGGTGTTCCACATGCCGGTATCCTCACTTTTGTTGAAGACATTGGGGGTTTCAGAATGGGGGAAGTGTGAACCCTATATAATCCACGTAGTTAACTCTCTTTTTTTACACTGCTCCCTACGTGGGAGTATCTTACCATATGGAAGTCACCAAGTCACCCGAACCCCACACGCCTATATACATTTATTAGGATGACATACAATATGTAAGCAGGTTTGTAAATCCTAGGATGATGCATGTATGTCAAAGCATATATATTAGAGAACACCACAACAAATGCAACAAGTCAATAGCTAAGCACATCACTAACACATTACAACTAGCATTTACACACTTATAGCCTACCCTATCGGATCAATGACGACAAAACAGATAGTCTCTTAGCAATAACAAAATAGACAGTTCTTATAGGCAGAAGTCGATTTGTGGCAAGAAATACAACTTATTAATATGAGCTCAATTTCCAATCCTAGATGCTATGACCTATAATCAGTTCATAATATCTTCCCTCAATATTTAACAAACCAACATTAAACGGTTAATTCTCATATCCATTATATCACATGTTCATTAATCTAACATGCTGTGACATTTCTCTTGATAACCAAAATCGAAGCCGTTGACTGTTTATTCAATAGATTGACAGCAAAACTTAGTTCCATACTTCACAATATCCACGGTAGTTTAAACGATATAGGGGGGGGGGGGGGGGGAGGGGGGCGCTGATCAACTCAAATCTATACTTCATGATATTCCATTTAATATTCCTCACCACTCACATTTGACAATAACAAAACATGGACAGTAACTAGACAATAATAATCTCTACATTCACCATGGTGACAATTTGTATTTCCAGCAAATCAGCAACAATAACAGTCTTGAACCAACAATTATGCTTCACATTCAAACACTAGAAAGTAAAACCAATAACTAGCAAGCAACTCGTATTGTAGGGCCTCCATAGGCCAACTAAAATTCCATTTCTTACCTTAGTGTTCACTTCAATATCCAGCAGTAAAACCAATAGCAAAAACGTGGCCTCAATCTCTAATTCTTCCAACAGTTCCTAAACAAAACAACATCAACATCCCAACCAATTCAATCCAAATCGGAGTCCATAATCAATGCAACATTTCTCAAAACAATTCCTTACCTCTACTTCAATCCACGGTGATCAGGGAGAGTTTCCAACAGAGTAACACATAACACTCTTCACCCCACTTACCAACTATTTTCAAGTTTCCCCTTCCTTACCAAGCACACTTTTTGCTTCACTGAATTCACCAACTCATACACTCAAAGTACACACCGACATTTCACTTACATTTTGCAAATAGGAATACAGAGGAGGGAAAATACCTCTTATAGATAGAGGAGAGAGAAGGAGAACTGAGTAGCTGTAGAAGATAAACTGTAGGAAAGCTGCCATTATACCATCCAATGGAGGGGAGGTCCAATGAGGGAGACCGATGTGGAAGGCTTCCACACCTATGGGAGAGGTTTGGAGTCGCAGGAAGAGGACAGAAGGAGAGAATCTTCGTGTAAAACACGAAATCGGAAGAGAGAGAAGAGAGATTTAAATGGGTTTCGCAGATTTTTTTGACTTTTCGGACTAGATAAGTCGTCCGAGGTGGATTTGGGACGAGAAGGACGCGTCCGAAAACTCACAAAATTTGGTATAGATTCGTTTCCACATCGTCCGCTCCAGATTTCAGACGAAGCAAATGCGTCCGAAATCGTCCAAAAAATTGTACAGATTCAATTCAACAACATCTGCGCCGTCTAGATCCTATTTCGGACTTCGTCCGAAAACTCACCAATACACTTCCTCCTCAACTTTTACACTACAATTAATTTTTAACTTTAACCCTATACTTTTCAAGCATAATTTAATGTGGATCATCATGCAACATGATATGGTATACATATGTATTAATTATCCCAATTTAATACATCGATAAACGGGGAATACTATATTTTCAGGGTATTACAGATGTGATGCTGAATATAAAAATGAATCTCTACCTCAAGGTGGCATACCATAACCAAACCCAATATAAAACTAGGAAGTCCAAAAACATGTTGAGTCGAAATCTAATTCTCGGTACCCAACCATAGTGTTATTACATAATAAGTATCGAAAATCTCACTTCAAGTTCCAAACTTTATATTAAAGACAACGATTCAAGGACGATTGAGTGTAAAGCCCAAAATAATTCCAAAATTGGTTTTGAAAAGACTAAAAAATATTTGTGTTTAAAGTCTAAAACAGGCTCAAAATGGGGTTCGAGTTGTGACTCAAAATTAGCCTTCGGTTGCGACCCAGCCCTTGCTCGAGCTGAGGGGTCGTGGCTAATATTGTCTTCTCCAATATTGATTGCATATTTTTTGCTTAAATTTCGCAAAATACTGACGAATGATCCACAACGTATCGAGTCAAACCAACAATATAATTTTGTTCAAAATTACATAACTTTGAGTCCAAAAATCAAGTTTTTAACTCTTTAATCGGTTCACAACAAATCAAAAAAATTCAATATAAATAGCAATAGATATAGAATGAAAAACGAGATTTACTTCTCTAAAAAATCTGAAATTCTACTCCTTCAATCCTCAATTTTGCAACAACTCAACCCAAATGATAGAGTGTGAATCTGGGATGAAATCATTGATCAAAACCTCACCCTCAACAAAGAATTCAACAAAACAACAGCGAGATATCACTTACCAGAGTCCATGCTTTTGGTTATGATCAGCTCCACTTGAGACGCTCTCTCATACTTTAAACAACTCACTACTACTAGGGAAAATCCAAATGCGTGGAGGAAGGGGTTATTATGGAGAGGAACCTTCAATATTTAGCCTAACTCTTCCATAAAGAATAAATTCCAATTCAATTCATATATTAAATTACAAAAATTTCTCAATATTACATTTGATAATTTATTTCTTTCTTGCTTCTGATGTTTATGTTTATTTAAAAAAAACGTAAATTTATTTGCTAAAGGAAGTGCAGAAGAGTGAGGCATAAAGTGGGAGTAAAGGGAGAAGTAGGTGAACTTAAGCATGGACACATATTTATGGTCTGTCACAAATTATTTTTAATTATCTTTACAAATTTATATTAATGGTTGATGTTATATAAACCACTAATTGGAAGGCCCCATCATACATCACCATCTTTTTATGACATTAGGGATTCCTGCATGAGTGGTATCCAATGCCTTACAAAATATAATTTATTTATTATTATTTTTCAATATTATATAATAAGAGATTGAATTAATTGTCTTAAAGAGGTACGAACTTAATTGTTTTTATTAATATTACAATTAAATAAACTAGGAAACGTAAAACAATGACAAGATCATATGGACCAGTTTAAGCTGCAAATTCTAGCATTGATGTGTGGTCATGTAATAAATTTGTTGAAGAAAAGTCATGGAACACTCCATGACTTTGTTCTAATTTAACAAAAGTAATCATTTTCAAAAAGTAAAATGTTTTTCACCTTATTAAAAGTATTGTTTTCACCAAAAAAATAAAAGAGAGGAGAAAATAGAACGTTCTATAGATGATACCAAATTATATAAAAGCAAACAATGACAGAAAATTTAACCATGAGAACCTTTAATAATTTTAACTTTACCATCAACAAAGTCTTCCCTTAACAACAATAATTTACCTCAAAAAATTGTGTCATTACATTTTATGTAATGATCCTGATAATATAATTTTCTTTTCAACTAATTTATTGGAATAAGTAAATGATATTTTGCTTTACGGTTTAGCTTTAACGTTATTTTTAAGAGAGAAAATGAAAAAACAAATATCATTTTTTATTATCGGTGACAAATCAACAATTATCCTTTTTTTACTAATAAATTAACTACTGAACTAAGGGAAATTGACACCGCTAGCATCACTGTCACATGCCGTTAAATGTGAGTATTCTTATATGTAATGTGGCATGCAGAATTTAAATTAAATAAATAAGTTACACAAGTAGAGAATTATATGAATTGTGTAATGAATGATTTTATTTTCATTAATATACTATATTTATGAAGTAAGTTACACTGGGTGTGGAAACTAAAATTTAAAGAAAAATATTTTAAGTGTCGGTGTAAAGGTGCCTATAGATTGGAATGGGTCCGCAGAAACTTTCTTGTCGATGAAAGAGTTGGAATCCACAAGGTGTTTGTATTTGCAGAAAGGATGACGTCGTTTTAGGATAAGGAATGTGTCCACAAAAAGGAATGTGTCTGTGGCAGATAAGTAATAAGGAAGAACTGTCTTCGTTTGGATTTAAAAATATCTGTGGATATTAAGCAATCTGTCTATGATGAATAGTGGAGTTGCTGAAAGGAACGCATTCGCGGGAAGGAACGTGTTCGGGAAAAGAAATATGTCCACAAAATGGACAATATTAGAGATCGAACGATAACCGGAAAAAAAAACTACGATGTGGGACAATAGATTTACGTGGAAAAACTATTTACAAAAAAAACAATGAGAAGGGAATAAATTTACTATGAAGATCAAAATACAACTATAAGTTTTGTGACTCTAACTTACATCAATTTATAGAGAAAACAAAACATAAATGAGATTTACAATTTGGGCCCACTAGCTCGGCCTGATGGAATTCGGGTCAAACAGAACTCTAACAATCTCTACCTTGACGTGAATTCTATGTAAGAGATCTATAATGTGTGCTTGCTAGCCCGGCCTAACAAAACGAATTAAAACCCTGAATTTTGACAATCTCCATCTCGAAACGAATTTTTATGCAAGAAACAAAATTTTAAATCTTCAAAATTTTCTCTTCCACACCCTTAAAAAAGATCTATAACGAGGGTTTGCCTACCATTATCAAAGAAATATACAAATAACCAATTTTAAATTCTTCAAAGGCAAATTCAGCAACTCATGCTGACCAAGTTTAAAAACCTTTACACCACGATGATGACATCTTCAAATCCAACAAAGAGTCATCCAAATCTATGCGAGTATATCTCATCTCTTGACCTGCCATATCAAAATTGTCTTTCAAAATCTTTTAAAATCCCACTATAGTTCTCTTACCATAACGAAATATTCAATCTCGATCTAAAAGTATAAGATGTACTTTAGTGATCTAATCGACACAAAAACACATTTTTGAACAAAATATATAATCCAAAATCACTGGCTTTCACCTAACAAATTGAAGCAGAAAATCATAGATATCACAAGATTCCAAAAGATATCCATAAAATTTTGATATTTCTATAGTAACTAATCAACCGTAAAATCAAATCAAATCGCTGAATAATCGCAAAAATTACTAAATTTAAACCTTATTTGAATTTCAACAGACAACAATCTCCAAGATTGAGATATTCATGTGATTCAAAATCTGACATAAATCATCAAATTTAATCTTCCAAAAATTATCCACAAATCCCAATGATTTTCAACAATTTTTATCCTTGGCAAAAATCCAACTTTGCAAAAGACAATCTTGCCGTAGCCCCAATAGAAACGTCTTAAAAGCGAGACTAGAGAACAACAATGTAGATGATCTATGTCGGCTGATGATAATTAGAAAACCCTTTAATGACAAAGCTATTGCTCTGAGGCACAACTACTCTGGAGAACTCGAAACATAGAAAAATTAGAGTTTTTACGACACAGGGCAATTGTTTATGATGGCGGCTAGACGATAGAGAAGAACAAATCTCATGAGCAAGAGGAATGGTAGAGGGAACAATTTTCTCGTTCTTTTTTCTTTTATTCTTCCAAAAATTGTAATTTTATGAAAAATTACACAAACATTGTTCAATGCGGAACGATCGAAGTGAATTTGTTTCAACACACTTGGAAACACGATGATGTGAACCTAGGATTGTAGAGAATCTGAGACCCGACAACAATGTAGAATAATCACATAAATGCCTTTATCATTCAAGATGATAAAAGCGTGACCCCATCAGAACTTGTTGGATGAACTGAAAGCTACGATAGGAGCTTCACCTGAACCAAACTTGTTAGATGAATTGAATGTTATCAAATTCGATCTTTTCAAGCAAGCGCTTGAAGAAGATCAAGTTCATCAATAAGAACTTAAGAAGAGAATTCCAAAGAACGTCACAAAAAGCATAAGATTAATTTTTCATAATACATCCAAGTTAGTCTTCCAATAAGGTCTTACACTTGTTTAAATAGGCAAAGAATAGGTTAACCATAAAACATAATAAAAAGATTAAAAAAACAAAAAATAAAGTGAAAACTAGGGTTTTTGTAGATGGTTGCCGCGGTGGGGCCGTGCCTTGGGCTGGGTTGGAACGTATGCTAGGATGGACTGGTGTGTGCATGCTGGGTGGGACCAGTGTCCGCACTGGGCTACAGCGGGTGCTAACTGCGGGGTCTGGCTAGAACGGGCATGGGTCGGAGATGACGGGGACGCTGACAGAGTACTGGGACAGATCGGGCACGGGCGCGGGAGCTTGGTCAAGAGAGGTGCTCTGACGGGGTGTGGGATTAGCGGTGAGGCACGCTAACAGGATGCACTGACAAGGAGTGCTATGTGGGGGTGTGAGTACAGTGCGCGTGCTGGCTAATTGGGCGGGCACAGGGCACGCTACTGCGAGGCTCCTTTTTCTAATTTAGTAATAATTGTTTGTTTTTCATGCTTCCTTGGTCCTCCATTCCTTCTTCCTTAGTACTTATCATCATCACAGGTTTTTGCTTGTCGTTTGATGGATCGCTATCTTGGATTTCTTTAATAAAAACATGTAGATCTTTGTACATCTTCTATGTCCTTGATCTTGTCATTTGTCCTCCAATGTTTTGCAATGGATCTTGGCCTTTGGTCATGACTTGGCCCTTCATGGGGCCTTGGATTACATCATTCCCTCCCTCTTCAAAAAGATTCATCCTTGAATCTCTTGCATCATAGAAAGACAAGTTAGCAATATTAAAAGTAGTGCTTACTTTACCATACTTGCTTTCCTTCCGTAGTTGAACCCAAACCCAATCTTTGGGGTTTAATATGATTTCCTTGCATCTTTTGTTAGCTTGTCACGTATAGTGGTCATTCTTCTTTTGAATATTTTCCAGTAACTTTGCATATAATTCTCTAACAAACTCAGCTTTTCTTTTTCCATTTAAATGAACAAATTGATTAGTCGGAAATGGTAATATATTAAATGGAGTAAGGAATTAAAACCATAATAAATCTAAAAAAGAATGGCAATATACCCATCATGTCTATTGTAGTTAACACATGCAATTTTCTCACAATCTTTCCAAACTTGAAATATTTCAAATTCAATTCAATTCATAAAAATATTTCATGAATCCCAATAACACATGCAATTTTCTCACAATCTTTCCAAACTTGAAATATTTCAAATTCAATTCAATTCATAAAAATATTTCATGAATCCCAATAATTCTAAAAATCAAAATTCAATTCATAAAAATATTTCATGAATCCCAATAATTTAGATTATAGAGAAATGATTAGAACATACATTCAAGACAACGCATTAGCATCTACGTTGTCCTTACCTTTCTTATAATGGATGATGTATGGAAACATCTCGATGATCTCTATCCACTTGGCATGTCTCTTGGTTTCTTCCAAGTTTGCTTGATATGCGGGTTGGTTAGGAATCATTGCGCCTGGCATGAAGTTGATCAGATGTTCCCTTCCCCTAAGTGGAGGCACTCCTTGAGGTAACTCCTTCGGAAACAACACGTCTTCATCTTCCTTCAAAAGAGAGATAACATTCACCACAGGAGAATTAGTTAGTTCATTACAATAAATATCTTTGTATACTAACAAAATCCTCTCATTACTTTCCTCACTTTTCCTCACAATTCCACTCTTTTTTCCTCTCCTCCCTCATTTTTTTTTCTCGTTTTCCCCAATTTCATTTCTTCCTCTTTGTCTTTTTTGCTCAATTTAGTCTTGGGTTTTCTCTCTTTAGCTCTTTTGCCTCCTTTTTCATATTCGCCTTTTTCTCTTTATTCTATTCCACTTTGTTTTTCGACTACTCCATTATTAGACATTTCCCTTCCTTTTTCTTTCAACTCTTTGTAGCGTTGGAATTTTTTTGCTATCCTTTCTTGGTCCATACTTGCTTCCCATGGTTATAAGGGTTTTAGAACTATGATTCTCCCATTTTGAACTAGCAAATACTCATTCTTCAATCAATTATGTTTGACCACTCTATCGTATTGCCATGGTCTTCCCAAAAAGATGTGAGTGGTTTGCATTGGTACTACATCGCACAAAACTTGATCCTTGTACTTGCATATTGATAAAGCAATACTAACTTTTCTTGTCACCTTTATTTCACCACAATCACTTAACCATTGAAACTTGTATGATTTTAGGTGTCTTTTGGTCTTCAAGTTTAACTTTTGAAACAACAACGTACTTGCCACATTCGTGCAACTTCCACTATCGATGATCAAACTACAAACCTTGTTGTTGACATGACATCTAGTATGGTATATTTTCTCTTTGGGACTTGTCGTCATCCTCCTTAGCTTGTACATATAATGCTCTTCTTGTGACTAGTATTTCTCCTTTAACTGGTTCTTCCACTTTTCTTCCCCACTCCAAGAAAATCTCAGGATCACTTCTCCCTTGAAAGGAAGGAATATTAACCTTGATGTGGCTTAGGTCACCTTCCTCTCGGTCTATCTTATCATACATTTACTTTCAATATTGTAATATACCAAAATTTCATTATGTTAAGCATATGACTGAAAGGGATAATTTTAGGGATGATAGGAGTTGAGTTAGACAAGTAAAAATATTGGTAAAGAGAAACGTATTTTAAAAAGAACGAATTATGATACCCCATTATGTTCATAATTAGCTTATGGGAAGGATTGGAGTTAATTGGAGAATTCTTTGATGATATTTGGAGTTAGATTGGACAATACCAACTGGATTGATGGTCAGTGAAATTAGTAAGAGAAAATGTATTTTGATATAATAAGGTTGAAGGTATAAGATTATACTATTTTAGGGCATACATGATTTAGTGATAAATAATGTGAAGAAAGATTGGTGAAACATATGGTGTATGTTGCGGTTTGGATATTTGGAAAAATGAATTATGGTTTATTATGGTTTGGATGTATATGTGTGTGTGTGTGTGTGTGTGTGTGTGTTTCCCGTTAAGAAAGTAATCTGGAGAATTAAACGATAGCAATTCATTTGGAAATGGCGGTCATGAGGGGTGGTGGATCGAAGAGGTGTGGATCGACCGGCGTTGATCGACCAGCGTGAAAACTTAAAGTTTTCTGAAGGAAATGATTGGCGGTCGATCGCCATGGTGAACAGAACAACCAACCTGATCGTCCACCATTCTGGAAGAAGGAAAATCGATCGTCTGCCAATTTATGATGATAATATGAACAGGTTTAACTATCGTGAAGATGAAACAAATCGACCTTTGAAGTGTCTTGACGTCGAAGGGTTGCTGGAAGAGCCTTCTGTCTTCATGCGGATGTTGGAAGGTCATGGTTGTGGTCTATAAATAATTAGCAGAGGGATGAGTGTTCAGAGAGATGAAATGCATGGGGAAGCTCTACCAAAACCTTTGGTGAAGTCTTTCTTGCTTATGGAGTTTGTGACAGAGAGAGAGAAGTGCTTCATTTGGTGAATGAATGAGTGAAGTGTGAAGTTCTGGAATTATGGTGAGAGTGTGAACGACTGTGATGGAATCGTTGAGAGGATATGAGGGTGACTGTGTGTGCTTTTGTGAGTTTTACAGAAGTAGTAAAGGAGAAAAGAGAAGGTGAGGCCGAGAGGTGAAACAGTGATTGGTGAAGGTGAAAGGGATTTTGGGTGTTCCCTTTGGTTTCATGTTTTGGGATACTTCAGGTATTGGATTCTTTCAGTTTGTTCTCTATTGAATAATTGTGATATATGGAATATTTTTTACGATTTGGATTTTGGATGGACTCTTTGGTATGAGTGAGGTGTTGTTACTTTGTAGTTGGATTATGAGAAAATGAAATAAACGTAAATAGTTGTTTTGTGGTTCGGTTAGTTACGCCCGACATAGAAACCAAAGATAAGTAAATAGATGTGGTCGGTTTGGTTACGCCTAGCACATAAATCAAGATAAGTAAACAGATGTTTGTGTGGTTTGGTTGGATACGCCCAGCAAGTAAACAGATTAAATCACAGTAAAAGATAAGGACAATAAATAATGGTTTTTGTGGTTTGGTTGGATACGCCCAGCACAAAGACAGAATAAATAACAGTAAAAGACAGAAATATTAACGGATAAGCAAAATTAAAAACTCTATACAATGTTACAAAAGTTATATGTGTATTTTATGTTTTACATTTATACTGGTTACTGAGCTTTAGGCTCATAGTTGGGTCCCATTGATGTAGGAAAGGAGCCGATGATTGGATAAAGTGGTTAAAGGACGTAGCTGATGGAGTATTGCAGGGTTAGGTGTATGTGTTGTTGGCAACATTTACCTTAGGTTATGGCTCACGGAAAAATGAAATAAATGTATTTATATGTTTTAAAAGTTTTTAAGTGTTTTATGACTTCAAACAAATGTTTTACTTGTGTTTTAAGTTAATGTGTTTATTTAAACTATTGATTTGTGGTATTTAAATGTAAAAGACTTTTGCTGTATGTTTTCTCTAAGACTTCCGCTATATGTTTTTTACTCTGATTTTCCATCATGCAAATGATTTAAAGAAAAGAAAATTTTTATATGGAAAAAGTTAGGGGATGTTATAGGTATGGTCTATCATTGAATTCAAACTTGTTTTCATTGTGAACTCTCTTTCCACAAGAGTACTTAAGTGATGGTATTTCCAAACATTCCATTCTCTTTGTAAAATTCATATATTGGTCTCGTATGGCCCTGATGATCACTCTAAATTTCATTTCTCTTTCCTCTGCACTCATGATTTTGGAAACAAAATAATTCACAAAATAAGTAAATGTAAAGATAAAGAAATGACAATATAACTGAATGTTAAACAAGAAGTAATAAGCAAAAGAAAAAATATTGATGCGATAAAATGGACCTTTCCTCTCCCTCACGTGTTTACACTCATTCGAAAATCACTCCACTCGTGTTTCACTCGTAATTAGGCTTTTATGAAATAAGCTCACCCTGTTGCGTTTTGGTAATATCCTGAGTTTTTGTCATATTGAGCCAAAGATAAGAATGTTTGATGATAGTTTATTAGATTGGTTTTGAGAAATGAAGGATTTTCCATGGGTTAGAAGAATAAGTAGGTGTGTGTGTGGTTGATGAACATAAGGAATTAACCGACCACTAAGTTTTTACATTGAAGAAATTTGAGTCTCGGTGGTGGTGTTGTAGTTGATCATGGGGTGTTGAGCGGCTGATCATGTATATGATTTATTGATCAACTAGATTTGAAGTGGTTTTGTCAAGAAGTGGAATTTGTTGTCGATCTAGGTAAGAGTTCCGGTCGGTCATGAACGTTGCAACTTATTACAGAGAGCAAGTAATTTGGAAGCGGTCTATAAACTGAAGGGCATGATTGACTATTTCCAAAGCAGAATTTATATAGAGAGCAACCATTCTAGAAGCGGTCGATCATGTGATGTGTTGGTGATCGACTGACTTCTCCAAATTCTTAGATTGGAGGTCAATCAAGGCAGGAATTGTGGTCGACTGTGATCAAGGCATATTGTAACTTTGAGATTTGCGGTCAATCTCGTGAAGAGGGTGATAGATCAAATATCAAGAATAGCATAGAAAATGGCTAACCGTCGTCTGGAAAATGAAGTGGCGCCTGTAAAATGGACTATCACGACTTGTCAACTCTCCATGTAATTTCTATAAACATAGCTTAAGGGAGTTTAGGCAAAAACTTGGAAAATATTCTAGGTCTTCTAGAGAACGCAGTTCTGGAGGGCACTGTTATGTTGGTGGTGCAAAGAAGAGTTTTGAAAGGAGGAGAATCGTGAAGAGGGGTAAGAGATTATGTTTGTATTTTTCCTGAGAAGACCTACATCACAAGAGTAGGGTGTTTTGTCTTGTTTTGGTTGTGGTTGAATACCTTTAAGGTTAATAATCGGTAGAAAGGGCTAGAATCAATCTTGATAAACTGTGAAGAATATGTTGAAGACTGGAATTATGTTCTTTCATTTCTTGTTTGTGAACGGTTGTTTGAACTAGGGCTCTGTTGAGTTGAGATTGCTCTCTACTGGTATTAAATGATGTAGGAAATGTTTTATTGATGTAAATGACCTCTATAGTTTACAACCTTGATAAATTATAGAAAATATTGCTTGGTTGAAAGGAATTTGTTAATTGATCAATCTCTGTTTTGGTAAGAATTTTGTTGAGGTTAGTGATTCATTGATTTACAATTCCTCTCTGTTTTACTCTGTTGCTTAGTGCTTGTTGCGTTGCTCCCTATTCCTCTTAGAGATGTTTATAATAGCATGGATAAAAACTGTTGGTCTATAAGTCCTCTAAGATGCTTGATAAACTATTGCGTCTGTTTGTTACCACTAGGTGTATTGTTCTCTTTTTTCCTTTGATGTTGTTGTTGGTAGATGATAGGAAATAGGTTTTGATCATGTTATGGCTTTGAGGATGTGTTGCTTGATATGTTGTTTGGTTTGCTATTTAATGCCTTGAAAATTAATGTTTAATAGACTTTAAGATAAGGATTTTGATCATGCTTTGAGATTAATGCTTTGATGACGTGCTAGAATATGCTAAGTTGTGTGCAATCATGCTCATGCACCATAGTTTAAAAAAAAGTTATGAAAATGGTTTTATTCATGGTTTTGAAAATGGTAAATGAATGCTCATACATATCAAGTGGATTTGTTATGGGTTAGTGGTATGGGACGCTAGCCTAAGAACAAGTATGTGAGGGCTGATCACCCAAAGTAGACAATATTCATTTGGACCATATGATTATCCATTATATTATTAGATATAAACAAATTAAATGAAATAAATAAAAAAAAAAGGGCGTGTGGGGGTTCGGGAGATTGGTGGCGGTCATAGGTTGTAACACTATAACACCCGACTTTTAAATTGGACAAGTAACGGGGTATTACCAAGGACATTCTAGATCATTAAGTCTAAGGGTATTTTGTTAACATTTTTCCTCGTATATGTGATGTAATCGAAGTGTTGGAGTTGTAGGGTTATTACATTTCTTATTCGTACGCGTCATTTTGTGACTTGTATTTATGGGGGAAATGTTGTGGGGTAAGAGTTAAGTGTGGAAAGATAGAGAAAAGTGGGGATTATAGAGTTTCAGACGCATGCGGAAGAAGGAGTGCTGTCAGCAAGTGCTTGGCCACGCCAACATTAGGTTTAGGACAACTTTGGACGTAACTTCGCGTCATGAATTTACTGTACATTGGACTTTTGGACGAAGTCCCTGACAATGCGGACGACGAATGTTGCGTCCGCATCAAATCTGTACACCTCGGGACACATTCAGACGAGGGTGCGGATGAGGATAGGAGCGTCCACATCGAATCTGTCCAAGTCTAGAGACTTTCGGAAGCTAGCGGACGATGGTGGACGAGAGAAGGTATCGTCCGATTTGAATATGTCCAATTTATGGACACTTTCGGACGACGGCAGACAACACGTACAGGTGCCATATTGCGTCCGCAAGTCTCCTGCGGATGGTATGGACATGGACGAGGACACCTCTTCTTGTCCCCAAGCATGGGTTTAGCCTGTGAGATTTTAGCCTTACGGACGAGGCCAAGTCATGTGCACTCGTCCGAATGATCGCAGAACTGCGATTTCAGAGATTTAAAATTAGAAGAACAACGATGCCTAATCAATAGGAAACAGATCCCCCAACACAAATCCCTATCAAGAGCACACGAGTCACCCTTTAGAACCGACTAGCTGGATTTTCCTCCCTGCACCCACCTCCTGGGCGTACCTTTTGTCCCCTCTCTAGGTATAAACCTTTTTCCCCCTTCCTCCTTCAGTCCGTTCTCATCCAGAAAAATTGGGAGCTGCGTGAGAGGAGTGTTCTTGCGAGAGTGAGAGCTCTGCCTTCGTGGTGCGTGGTTGAACTACCGAGTGGTCTCTTGTGAGGTATGATCTATGTGTGGTGAGCTTGTGAGTGAAATTGTGAACTGAAGCTATTAGAGCTGGAGTCGTGAGCTGCCTGAGTGCTGTCTGTGAAGCTTGAAGTTGGAACTGCTGAGAGAGCTGGAGCTGCTGTCCCTGCGTGAGTTAATGTTCATCAGTTGAGGTAAGGAAATAGGGGTGTCTTGGCCATTTGGAGGCCCTACACCACAAGTGGGGTTGTGTGTTTAGTGTAAATGGCTTACTGTTAGATGTATTTGTCCTAAAGATGCTTACTGTTAGTATGAAGTAATTTTTAGTAGATGATAGTTTCCCTGGATGATTTCCTATTGGATTACCTTGATAAGCTTGATGTTTTCCTTGTCTGTTAATCTATGGGTGAGCCCTATTGACTTTTAGTTGTCCTCATTTCTGGTGTTTATTTTCCCTATGATATTTCCTCACTGCTAGTTATTTTCATTGCTGCAAATGCTTATTGCATTACTATGAAGAGTTGAGAATGGTGAATGAGAAAATGATGAACGATGCAAATGAATTGTTAGTTTCCTTGAGAAGGACCTTGACCTATTACTGCCCTTTTATTACTCGTTGTCAACTAATGTGTTGTGATTCCCTAGTTGTTGCTCTATTGTTAAATGTTCGTGTTACACGCTTAACCTAGTATGTTAATCTAGCATGTTTAATAAATGATGATCGAACTATGTTGTGAGCATGATTAGTTGTCAATTGGCTTGAATAGTGAGGTTAATTAAGGTTTGACTATTTAATTACTGATCAAATTAGGTAAATTACTTAGTCTGCACGTATAACCTTTCGATCATGTAAAACGACTAATAATTTATTAGGTTAATAAATTGTACCACCTTCAAGTATGTTTGATATACATGTCATGTTATTTAATTAATAGTGAACACTTGAATATGTCAATCACTTAATAAGCACGACTAGTTGATTTAATTAAGCATGTTTACTTGATGTACTAAGTATGTAAAAAAGGGGGCCAGCTTGTTAACTAAGCTAGGTTCAGCAAGTTATTTAACTTTGTGTTTGTAATCGACAATTGACATAATTAGACCTTGAGAATGTTGATGAACTAGCATAATTAATTAAAGTGGTTGATGAGCATGTTAATGAACTAGTGTAAGTGTTCTATGTGTAAGATAATTAGTAATTGATAGTAATTGATTTGCCTCGAGCATGTTAGACAACTAAACTAACATTTATTAATTGTATTCAAGCATGTTAAAGAACTTTGATGATTGTAGTAGTATGTCAACGAACTAGCGAACATGACTAATGTAATCAACCCTTGAGCATGTAAATTAACTAGGTGATAGTTATGATTCGTTCTTGAGCATGTTAATTGCTTTACTTTCATATGCACATCGCTAGTTAAATTCGTTATATTTCCTTTATTATTGTGATTTACATATCCAAGCATGTTACCCGTTGTTTAATTAGTTCTATAATTGCTTCCTTTATATGCCGTACTTTATCGGGTGTTCCATTGTTATTACTTATCTTTGTGTGCTTGTTCAGTTACTGCTATTTCTTTTATTTGCGCTTTAATTTCAGTTACTTTCGTTTATGCGAACTTCAATTTCTGTTAAAGTTATGTTGTTCGCATCATGCATCATGTTAGGTTCAGAATATATGGTCATGCATCATGTTAATAGAAACCCGTAGGGAGTGCCACTTTGGGGTGATACTAACACATGCATGAGTGAGGAAAAATGTGAAGGAATAAGGAAATAGAAAACATTCAGGAAGGGCGAGATACGCCTATCACTGGAAGAAACCTTGAAGGCAGGATACGCCAGAAAGGAAGAAACCTTGAAGGCGGGATACGCCAGAAAGGGTAGGGAGTTGGGGTAGATGGGTAGTTCGGATCTAGCCTGGCAGCTAGGATACACCCTCATCTAGTCGGGAAAGGGACTAGTATGCACACAGGAGGTTAGAAGCCAATCAAACTTGGCCATCTCAAAGGACAACCTACAATCTCCAGCTCAAAGTACGAGTAACGAACGAACAAATGAACAAACGAACGAATGTAATGAAAGAATTATGTTTGGTGGCTCCCATCCCAGATGAACTAAAGAGAGTCACAAGCATAATTGTGTTAACCCTTTCCCTACTAAGCCTTTAGGCTTACATTTACTTGTGGTGTAGGTACAACGATGAACAGATAATAAGTAGATGATAAACACCTAATGAAGCAGTGACGGATGATTTGCACGCACGAGACTCGGGGCTGGCTAGATTAAAGAGTAAAATGAGAAATGGTTGAAATCACATTAAGTTTATTATCTTGTACTCCATTGTTTAGTTTCTTCTTTAAAAGATTCATTTACGCTTCCGCCATGTTTTACAATGATTTATTTTATAATGCTTCAGCACATTTTATCGATTGGTTTTCATAACGAGTTTAATGAAAGAGTCAGTAGCGATCCTGTCAGACGCACTCTGATACGATTTGTTTTGAAGAGAAAATTTTCAAATTTTACACATTTTCAAGGATTTACGAAAAATCGGGTCGTTACAAACACCCTTGATGGATGCAACTCATCCCAAGTAGTGATGGAGTGACGATTAAGCCCACATGGACTATAGGGTTCATCTTTTCTTCTGTGCAAGAAATCCCAAACACTTGGATTGATAAATGAAATGTAAACTGAATAACCGAAAACTGAAAATGAAAACTACATATGTTTCATAGAAGTTGCATAGCATGAACATTTCATAATTTATATCTCTTATTGAGCGTTAGGCTCATAGTTTAAGTCTTATGATGTAGATATGTATTGTAACGAGAAAATGAGTAGTTGATGGAGGATTTGCGTGTTGCAGACCTTGTGGCTGGCTAGCCTAATGGTTTAAAGGAAAATAGTTTTCGATTTGTAAAAAGAATTTTATTTGTGCATGTCCTTGGATTTAAGTTAATTTTCAAATGCAAAGTCTTCTGCTGTGTAGTGTAAAATTTTTAAATTTATGCATTTTCTAAAAGAAAATGTCTTTTAAATTATATTTTTTAAATGTACGAAAATAGGCCATTACACTTTTCCCAATCAATCTCCTCTTTTGGTTCTTAAAGTTAGAAGTCAATTAAGAGACAAATTAACAGATGTTACTAGCAAACTTTAAATCCAACGTTCAAGAATGACTAGAGTCTATCCACTAAAGCGTTCACTAGAATCAATCTTTGGATATAATATTTTGAAGAATTTGATGCTCAATGAGTGTATGAAGCACTCATCGGTGGTGATACCTTAAAACAACTAAGGTATTCACAAGAATAGAAATTTCCAGATAAAAGCAGAATAATGCAGAATTAGGTTTATGACTGAATATTTGGCACAATATGATCTCTAAGGGTTGAGAGAAATCAATATATGCGAAAATCAACCGAATAGGCCTTAGAAAACTCATGATTTAACAAATCCAAATTTTTACTGGCTAATTTTGAAACTTGTAAAAATAGAAAACCAATTAAATATTTAGATTGTAGATATCAAGATAAGCTAGAATATCTATTTTTTGAATGTTTCTGACCGGAAAATTTAAAGATATAAGACATCGAAAATTTTCCTAGCGGATTTCTAAAACTTGTAGAAATAGAAAATTGATTAGATATTAGGATTTTAGAGATTGAGATACGCAAGATTATCTACTTATTGAACATTTCCAACCAAAAAATTTAAAGATATAATGGATCAAAAATTTTATCTGCGAATTTCTGAAACTCGCAAAGTTCCCAATCAAATTTTTTTTAATTGAAAGAAATCTCAAAATTTGAGAATTTCTAAGAAAAGAAGAATTTTTTTGTGAATTTGAAGAAGAAAAAAGAAAATGAACGATAGATAGAAAAGCAATAAATATAGCACTCTGAATCATAGGCACGCTTGCGAGGAGTGTTATGTAGGGGTGTGGGGACAGCAGCGCGCGCACGACATGTTGTTGCGAGGCTTTTGTTTTTCATACTTGCTTGGTCCTCCATTGCTTCTTCCTTAATACGTAGCATCATCATGAATTTTTGCTTGTCATTTGATGGCTTGTTATCTTGGATTTCTTTGATAAGAACATGTAGATCTTTGTACATCTTCTTTTTCCTTGATCATGTCATTGGTCCTCCGATGTTTTACAATGGATCTTCGCATTTTGTCATGACTTGACTCTTCATGGTTCCTTGGATTACATCACATGAAATTCCAAAACCAAAACACTGATACCATTTGTTAGAGATTGAACAATAACCAGAAAAGGAAAATATCATATAGGACACCAGATTTACATGGAAAAACCATTTAGGGAAAAAACCACGGACATAGCTGACATCAATTTTTAGTGAAAACAAAACTCTAAATAAGATTAACAATTTGGGCCCACCATCCCAACCCGATACAATTTGGGTCACACCGAACTTTAACATATGACATCGCATTATAAAAATGGTGTGCCCTAGAGAAAAGTGAAATTGTAGAAAAGAATGTGTTCGTGAAAAGTAACATATTCGCAGAATGGATGACGTTGTATTATGATAAGGAACGTATGCACTGAAGAGAATGCTTTTGTGGTGAATAAGTAAAGGGAAGAAACATTTTCGTTTGGATTAAGTATCTACTAATGACGAGGATTTTTGGAAAGGAACGCGTTCATGATGGATAGGTAGTTAGAGAGAAATGTTGTCGTTTTGGTTGAGTATTCACTGATAACGAGGATTTACGAAAAGGAACATGTCCACAGTGGATGAGTAAGGTACAGAACATCATTGTTTGGATTAGGGGTGTGCAAACCAAAACGGAACTGAAGAATCAAACTAGAACCAGTTCATTCAGGTCAGTTTGGTTCAGTTTGCGCACTAAAAAAAACAAAATTCAGATTAATTTGGTAAAAACTGGGTTTTGCAGTTGGGTTTTTTGTTTTGATATCTCAAAACTGAAAAACTGACAGTGAACCGCATGTGAACCAATAATTTTAGGGCTTTTGCCTGTGTTGTTTTACGGTGTACTTTTGTTCCCTTTCCTTGTTCGCTAATCGCTCTTCGTTGTTCGAGTTTGAGTGTTTCCAGAACACTCATACATGTTTGTTACTCTTCATCGTTTCCATCTTTGCTCTTCTCTTTGCTCTTTACTATTCCGTGTTCGGTCGTCTTCGTCGGTTCTGTGGTCAAAAGGGGGTTTGTCTCCATCGGTTCATTTTCATTGCTTGTCGCCCTGTTCCAGACTTCCAATCGCTTGAATCTGCTTTAGTTGCTTCTCCGCTCTAGTCGTCGCTGCTGTACTCCGCAGTCCGCTCGAACTCTGGTGTCGATTTTCTCAGAAAGTATTAATGTTTACCCTCAATTTGCCCTCAATTCAAAATCTGATTCTGATTTCTATTTGCTGTGATGATTTGGAGTTAAAATTCATTATAAATTTTATAATTTTGAGTGAGAATTCAATATAAATAATGTTTACCCTTGATCTGCTGCTTAATTTTATAAATTTAGGAACAAATTTTGTCATTGTTTGCGTTTTTGATGAATTCTCTCTCCAAACTGAGTGACAATAATGGATTCTCACTAAATGTATTCTCTGTTGAAATAATGAATTGAACAATGTGCTGAATTCTATACTGAATAGTTGCTTTTTTGCTTCAATTTTTTTCATGGTGCTCACTATATATTGCTTTAGTTTCAATTATTTCAGTAGTGATTGTTGATTACTGAATTTCTTTGTTTTTGAATCTTTTGAGTTTTGATGATGTTTCTGTTTGATGCATGTTTTTGTTTATTTCTAAATGGATGATTCTTCATTTGGCTAAAATTGATTCTGAAATGGTTCAAATTTTTGAAACTGTAGAGGATGGAAAACATTAATGAAACTGTAGAGGGTTCTACTATTAATCCAATTAGTGGTCAAAACAAGAGAAAAAAATTAGGAGTTTGGAATCATTTTACTATGATTGAAAGTACTGATCATAACAACCCTAGATCAAAATGTAATCATTGTTCACTGACATATGCATATCATACATCAAATAATGGTATATCAAACTTGCAAAAACACATTAGTAATCATAAAAAATTGTTGGCAAGTGTGGATATGAAGCAAAAAGCTTTAAGCTTCCAAAATATGGATAATATAGGATCTAATTCCAATTTGTCATGTTTTAGTGTTGCAACTTGCCAAAAACTACTAGCAAAAATGATTACTATTGATGAATTATCTTTGAAGTTTGTTGAAGAAGAGGGTTTTAGAACTTATTCCCAATATTATTACCAATATGTGCAACCAAAATTTGTTGTACGCTCTAGAACTACGATTGCAAGAGATATTGTTAGTATGTATGAGAAAGAAAAAATGAAGTGAAAAGAATACTTTAGAAACACATCTCAACGAGTATGCTTGACTACCGATATATGGACTTCAATTCAAAAGTTTAATCACATGGTTTTAACTGCTTATTATATTGATACTAATTGAACCTTGCCTAAGAAGATTATTAATTTTTGTTTTATTGGTAATCAGAAAGGTGAAACTGGTAGAGAAGTAGAAAGATGTTTATTTTGTAACGACCCGACTTTTCATTATCTTTAAAAATACGTGGAATTTTCAAAACTTTTATACAACGACTAAAACCTTTATTAAAACCTGAATAAAATCATAGTGCCTTTCAAAGTCGGATCATCAAAACTCATTCGTGAAAACATAGCATAAGCAATTGTATAATCTTTATGAAAACTTAGCGGAAGCATAATCAGTAAAAATAAGACTAAATAGAGCATTACACATTAATTACAAGCCATTTTATCGTTTACTTCCCTTAGCCTAGCCAGCCACAAGTTCCTGCAAGTGCAAATCTTTCATCCCTGCTTTTTGATCTGTTCATCGTTTTCTAGTATATGTACCTACACTACAAGTAAACTGTAAGCCCAAAGGCTTAGTAAGGAAAATGGTTTACGCAATATGTTATGTCTCTCTTTAGTTCTTTTGGAATGGGGACCACCCAAACAAATTTTTCATTTCTTTCGTTGGTTCTTTCATTGGTTCTTTACTCGTACATCGAGCTGGAGATTGGAGGACCCATATGGAATGGTATAGTTGATCAGATCAAACCTTTTACTTGCAACTAAGTCCTCGTTCCTGACTAGAGAGGGGGCATCACCTAGTTGCAGACTAGCTCAGCTACCCATCCGGCCCAACTACCTTTTCTTTTCTTCTCTTTCATTCATTCTTTTCCTTCATTTTCTTAAAATTTTTTCTAATATAATGCATGTGTGAGTACCACCCTGTGGCACTCCCTATTGGTTTATATTAACATGATCCATGATGACACATTCTCCAAATAACATGATACATGAACGTGACATTATCAATGATTGAATTGCGCATATAAATGAAAGTAAATGACAATAATTGAATAGTGCATTTAATGGAAGTAATTAACCGAAATGAAATAGCACATGGGAATGAAAGCAAACTGTAATATAATGAATAACGACCCATAAAAGTAGGTAACAATAGTGAACGGCGTATAATAGAGAACAAGTATAATATTCAATGAAACAACGAATGGTGTACATAGTTTCAGAGCATAGAATCAAAGAAATGGTAACGTAAACATGCTAATAATTAATTAAACTAACATGCTTAGACAATTAGAAATGGAAACACACTTAGACAACAAATAGCTCAAGGAACATAATGGAAACATGCTCAGACAAATATTAGATAAGTTAACTAATGATATAGTACACTCCAGTTAACATACTCAGATCAATTAGTTATCCTGCTCTAGTTAGATAAACCTACTCAGAGTGATTAGTTAACAGGCTTAGAATAACTAGTTAATTAGTTAAGCATGCTCAGATTAGTTGGTTAAACATACACAGTTTGATTTGTTATCATACTTAGGTTAACTAGTTACATAAGGAAATTACAATGAACACATACGGAAATTAACAGTGAACATTAAGGAAATTAAATAAGCGAATCATGAAGAAATAACAGTAAGGAAATCACAGAACAATTAACAGTAAGATAGCACTACACGTTCACGTACTACTAGCAGTAAATATTCATCATTCATCACTTTTCTAATGTTGAGCATTTCATTTCAATCAATAATTGCAGTCAGGAAAATAAAGAAGATTAACAACAAAAGAGTTAATATCAACAATTCTAAACATACATTGTTGTTACAATTGTTTTACATTTATTACTCTAGTTAGTTAGTTAGGTAATTAACATGCTGCTCTAGTTAATTAGTTGATTAAACATGCTCATGGATTTAGCATATGCATAGCACTATTAATTCACGAAAGTTGATTAAACATGCTGCTCAAGTTAATTAATTACAATTATTATCCTAGATGATTAAGCATGCTTTTATTCTTGTTAATTAACATACTCAAGAGAGTAATTAAAATTATTATACTACTTAATTAACATTATCGATTAGTTTAACGCGCTCAGATTAATTATTTATTTATTATTTTAGTTAATTAGTCAAATAGATTAGATTTAGTTATTATTTTAGTTAATTAGTTTAACAAGGAAAAACTATAACCTGTAGCTACACAGAGATATTTAAACAATTGGAATAGTAGAAAAATAGATGTATAGCACTAACCACTATTGAGTCCATCGCGACAGCAAATAAAGCAGTAAGAACACATATAATAGAACAGAATCATTGTTAAGGAACTCTTAGCTCATTCATCATTCATGCAGTAAGCATTCCTCGCAATCAAGCATTAAGCATCATTTATCTCTATCATTAAGCATTCATCACAACATTTATCTCTATCATAGCAAGTAATTGCAGGAAACAACAATACAGAAATCTACACAATATCAACAAAGGAATTAACAACAGAATATCATCCAAGGAAACCGACACTACTCATACACACTACTTGTGGGTAGGGCCTCTAGTGGCCAAGACACACCCAAGTCCTTACCCTAAATGACAAACTACTCACGGACAGAACTCCCAGCAACTCCACAGCTCACGGTCAGCAGCTCATGGACAGCAGCCCCAACTCACTTCCAACTCTCAACTCACTCTCATAACTCACACGTATCACTTTAGAAGAATCACATCACTCACCAGAACACTCATGAGTTCACAGAGGAAGCTCACTCTCACTGGAGATTTTTCTCTAACGCACGCAGGGGAAAGGAAAACTGGACTGAAATTAAAGAGAGGAATGGCTAAATCACAAGCCATACCTGGAAGGGAGACAACCATAACCTGAAACAAAGAGGAGAGGTAGGGTTGATAGGGTGGAGGGCATGGCATCGACATGGGCTTCGGCATGGGAGTCGTCTCCCGTGTCTCCCTTAGCGGGAATTTAATGACTAAATGACAAAGGTTTCTATTTTTTAACCCTAATTTTACACAGGTCTGGGTGTTTCAGACTTGGATATTCATCTTGGCCTCGTCCGCATGTGTCTGAAACATATTATTCCTAAGGCAAAATTTCCCATCCGGATGAATGATGGCGTCCTCACCTTTGTCTGCACCCGTCCAAATTTGCCATGCGGAAGAACAATAGCATCTGCATTCAAGCGTCCACGTTCGTCCGAAAGTGTCCAGAAATCGGACAGATTCAAAATGACTATGTCTGCATCCATCGTCTACCTTCCTCCACATCGTCTAAAACTGTCATTTGGACGAAGGAAGGCGCCTACATATAGCATCTGCACGTGTCCTAAACTATCCAGGAATTGGATAATTTCAAAATACCCGCGTCTGCATACATCCACCTTCATCCAGGCTCGTCCAAAACTTCGCGATATAGGTAAATTCAAGATGTAAAATCACGTCCTAAGTCGTCCCAAGGTGCTGGTATGACATTCCACACATTTGCAAACGACATTTCTCGTCCTCGAGTTCGAACTTGCCCAAAACAGCATTTTCTTCACATTTTCCTACTTATTTTTTATCCCTACATAACTACCCCATAGATATACATCACAATTTAACACGTATAGATACACAATGTAATATGTTAATCATCCCAACAATTAATTACAACGCTTGTACGGGGAAAATGATATCGGGGTATTACATATTTGAATGGGGTTTGGAAAATATTTTGACAATCACAGTTTATAACGCTTCTTTGAATGATGTTGCTATTTCATATTTGATCAAAAGTGTTTGAAATTGCAATGGATTAATTTTGAATGGAGAACACATGCATATGTAATATTTTGCACATATTTTGAATTTGATTGTAAGTGATGATTTAAAAGACCATCAAGAATCTATCACGGGTACGTAGAGCTGTGATGTACGTTTTGATGTGATCCAAGGATCCATGAAGAGCCAAGTCATTACCAAAGACAATGATCCATTACAAGGCATAAGAGGTCCAATGACAAGATTAAGAATGAAGGCAGTCATTATTCTAAATGGCCCAACTAGAAAGGCAAAAGTCATAAAGATTAAAATTGGGCCTTGGTTTTCTGCGCACTAATATAGATATGACGATTTGGATAGAGATTTTAAATGGAGACATGGTCTTCATACAAATTAAAGTACACATCTTAAGCTTTCCATAGACACCAAGATCGCAAGATTCGAAGGCGATTTGGTCTTTCAAATAGTATCTCGAAATCTTCCAAGATTCAGCTCCAATTTAGGCAGTCAACTTTCACTTCCAAGTTTCCTATTTGTTTCTAAGTTTATTTATTAAGTTTCTAAAGTTTTTTTGTTATTTTTAAGCCCCCAAATCACTAGGATTCAGAATATTATAGTTTAAGATTAGTTTCTATTATTTTAGGGATATTTCCTAATTTATTGAGGTATGTTTGTAGCCTATTTAAACACCAGCTTATACCCTTTTTCGGAGGATTAAGATACACGAATTTTGAGAGTTTTTTTGAGAGAATTTTATCTTTGGTTCTTTGTGAAGAACTAGATCTTCTTCAACCTTAAACTTGGAAGATCAACTTGATAACTTTGGTTCTAATCAACAAGTTTGGTTAGGGTCAAGTTCCTCAATTTGATAGCTTTGGTTCTTATCTCTTTATAGATAACGGGTCAAGCTCCTATACTTGTTTCAAAGACGCTCCTAATTCTAGTTTCCTCATTGTTGAAAGGTCTCGGATTTAATATATCTGTGGTTCTCTCATCATTTGTTATCAGAGCAAAGGTTTCTTCGAATCAAGTCGCGATCTTACATTTTTTTTTTTCTATCTGTCTTTGTCTTTATTCTTCTTCAAATTCTTAAAAAAAACACTTCTTTATTCTTTTCATTACTTCTTATACCTTTTTTTTGGTTTCTTCTTCTTCTTCTTCTTCTGGTTCTTATTCTTGCAAAAGAAAAAAAAAAGCAAGGTAGAAAGATTTGTACTTTCTAGCAAAAGGCATATTTAAAAAAAAAAGCCAAAAAAGAAGTTAAAAGAAAAATTCTTATTGCAAAAGTCATTCTTTTTCTTTGCAAAGTTTCAAGTTTATTCTTCTTGCAAAATTTAAAATCAAAGAAATTTATCCAAAAAATTTTGTACTACCCTTTGATTTATTGAATATTTGAATATCTTTATGCATCAATACTATAACTGTTCTAGTAAATTTTGTGATTGGTGCATATCCTTTGCTTATTTGATATCCTTCCTTACTTCTAATCTTTCTAAAGTCCTTACATTCCATAGTTGTTGACTTTCCTAATTTCTTTCTTTCCTTAGTTGTTTTCTTACCTAAATTATTTCTTTCCATAATTGTTATCTTTTCTTAGTTGTTTTGTTTCCTACATTGTTTCTTTCCATAATTGTTCTCTTTCCATAGTTGTTTCTTTCCATATTTGTTATCTTTCTTAATTTATTTCCTTTCATAAGTTGTTTCTTTCCTAAGTTGTTTCTTTTCTAAATTGTTTCTTTCCTAAATTATGTCTTTCCATATTTGTTATCTTTTCTAATTTGTTTTCTTTCTTTAGTTGTTTCTTTCCTAAATTGTTTCTTTCCTTAATCATTTTTCTTAAATTGTTGAGAACCTTTTGAGTAGCTATCAAAGTCTCTTAAAAAAAAAATCATTGATTCTACTTTTCTTGGAGATGAAATCCTTGGTTTGAAAAGTTTGATCTTACTTGTTTTTACTTGTTGAATTTTTTTTCATTGATCAAAGTTCTAAATAAAGAGCTGAAAGAGAAAATTGAGAGGTAAAAGCCAAGAGGGTGAGATTATTATAAAAAAAGCCAAGATTTTGAGTGAAACACGAGTGGAGAGACATTGATTTGAGTGTAAACACATGGGGGAGTGTGTGAGATCCATTCTATTACTAACTTTTATCCTTGTTTCGCAGCACAAAACAAAAACCATGAATAGTGAAGGTGAGTCTTATAACTTTGATCCAAAGATGTACATGAAAGCTATCCAAGATTAATTAAAAGCCTTGAAATTGAGATTGGATAACATGAACTCGCCTTGTAGAAGTGATGAGCGAAGGAGAACAACACACATGGAAGATGAGTATGAGGAATCCGAATATGGAGATGGTTGTTTCACAAGACAGAGTGCTAAAGCAAATCATAAAGATGGAAATTTAAGCCATAAAAAGGTAAATCTACCACTTTTTGAAGGGGAAAAGATCCGGAAACATACATAGAGTGGGAGAAAAAAGTAGATCTTATTTTTGGATGCAAAAACTACTTAGAAGAAAAGAAAATTAGATTGGTTTCCATGGCGTTCACGGATTACGCAAACGTTTGGTGGGCACAATTATTAAGAGATCAAAAGCGATATGGAGACCCACCAATTCAAATTTGGGAAAACATGAGAACCAACATGAGAAAGAAGTTTGTTCCTTCACACTATTGGAGGGAATTAAGTCGGAAATCACAATTGGATATTGAGAAACTTTATGAATCATATTTGATGAAGAAACCAATAGTCGCGGCACCATTGATTTCTAAAGAGGTGATTGATGATCAGAGTGATGTAAAGAAAGGAAGTAAAGTCAACAAAGAAGATAAATTGATAGAAGAGAGAGAAATTGAGAAAAGACAAGATGTTAATGAAGTCAAAGCAAAAGACTGCGATAAAGTGGAGCAATCAATTGAAACAGGAACACAAGAGGAAGAGTTTGAAATTGGTGATGTAAAGAGTGTAAGTAACAACGAAATGCAACCACTTGAGGAATCTAGCAATATAGAAGTGTAAGACTCAATAAAAGAAGATTTGTTGATCCTAAAGAGAGTTTTAGATGAGCAAGTCGAGGAAGTTACCAAAGATCAAAAAAAAATTGCAAAAGAGCCCCAAAGTTGTGCCAAAACCAAAGCAAAGGAAGAAAATTCAGATTGTGGAGTAGTTGAAAAAGATTTGGAAGTTGAAGAAATAAAAAGAATTGAAAAGGAAAAAGGCGAAAGTGAAAAAGGAGATAAAAGAGCCATAGAGAGAAAAGCAAAAAATAAAGTGAGCGAAAAAGGCAATGAGGAAGAAAAGAAATTGGGGGATGAGAAAAGAAAATTTGAGAGAGAAAGAGAGAGAAAAATAGTGGGAGAGGAGGTAAAGTCTGAGGGAGAAAAGGAAAGGAAAGGAATTGGAGTGTTTAAAAAGAGTGAGGAAATTAGAGAGTTGAATTTATTTTTATGCAAAAATATTTCTTTTAACTCCCATGAGCGAACTATGTTGTTTCTAGTGGATGTTTCATCTACTTTGCAAGGTTATAAAGACATACATCGAAAGGAGTTACCAAAAGACTTAACACCACAAAAAAGGATTGAACTTCCATGGAAGGAGTACAACAAGGTGTGTCTATATGTCATGCACAAAGGTAAAGGCATTGGGGTTGCTAACCCATTATCAGAAAGGTATATTTTAACTCCTCAAACTAAGTTATTGAAATATGAAATTATTAAAAATTTGCATGATAAAGACTTAGGTTTTGGGAGATTATGGATAGTTTGTGGAAAGATTGCATGCATAAATTTTTATGGAAAATTTTGGATAGTAAGTGAACAAATGCATGTGTCAATTTTTATGGACTTAAAGGATGTTTATTTGAGAAAAATATATGGTTTGTTCCTAAGTTTTATCTTTATGAATTAAAAGTTGGTACTTTTATAAAAGTTGGTACTTTTAAGACCTTATATGAGCATCAAATTCGAATATGGATTAGTTGGTATTTTTATGAATATGGAGCATGTATGATTTTTAGGATTTCTTTGAAAATTGAATATTATCAAATTCGAATAAAAAATAGTGATAATTGGAAAATTTTGTTTAAAATTAAATATAGATTATATGAATGGATAGTTATGCTTTATGGAATATTCAATGTTTTTAGTGCCTTTATGAAATTGATGGATTATGTGATTAAACCTAAATCATTGGGATTCATGAAATATTTCAATAAATTGGGTTTGGATTCTTGTTATGATTGGAAAGGTTGTAAAAAAATTGCATTTGTTGAGTATTATACACATGATGGGTATTTAATTGAAAAAGATAAATTTTGTTTACCTAAATTCTTATTACAACATGTTGAGGTTGCTTATGATCAAGTTGTGCATTCTACTACTTCATATTTACCTTTGGAGATTATTTATGATTTTAACCCTTTTAATCCACTTGATATATCATCGTTTCCTACTAACAAAGTTGTTGATGGAAAAAGGAAAGCTGAGTTTATTAGGGAATTACACATAAAGGCATAGGAAAAGATTCCAAAGAAAAATGAGCACTATGCACGACAAGCTAACCAAAGCCTCAAGGTAATCATACTTTACCCCAGAGATTGGGCATGGATTCATCTACATATGAAAATAAGGTATTATAACAAAATCGCTAATTTTAATTACTAACTTATGCTTTTATGATGCAGAAGATTCGAGGACGAATCTTTTCGAAGGGGGAGGGAATGATGTGATCCAAGGACCCATGAATAGCCAAGTCATTACCAAAGACAATGATCCATTGCAAGGCATAGGAGGTCCAATGACAAGATCAAGAATGAAGGGAGTCATTATTCTAAATGGCGCAACTAGAAATGCAAAAGTCATAAAGAATAAAATTGGGCCTTGGTTTTCTGCGCACCAATATAGATATGACAATTTGGGCTCGATAAATATTTTAAATAGAGACGTGGTCCACATACAAATTAAATTACACATCTTAAGCTTTCAATAGAGATCAAGATACCAAGATTCGGATGTGATTTGGTCTTTCAAATAGTATCTTGAAATCTTCCAAGATTCAGCTCCAATTTAGACAGTCAACTTTCACTTCCAAGTTTCTTATTTGTTTCTAAGTTTATTTATTAAGTTTCCAAAGTTGTTTTGTTATTTTTAAGCTTCCAAATCACTAGGATTCAGAATATTATACTTTAAGATTATTTTCTATTATTTTAGGGATATTTCCTAATTTATTTAGGTATGTTTGTTGCCTATTTAAACACAAGCTTGTACCCTTTTTCAGAGGATTAAGATACACGAATTTTGAGAGTTTTTTTGAGAGAATTTTATCTTTGGTTCTTTGTGAAGAACTAGATCTTCTTCAAGCTTAAACTTGGAAGATCAACTTGATAATTTTGGCTCTAATCAACAAGTTTGGTTAGGGTCAAGTTCCTCAATTAGATAGCTTTGGTTCTTATCTCTTTATAGATATTGGGTCAAGCACCTATACTTGTTTGAAGGATGCTCCTAATTCTAGTTTCCGCATTATTGAAGGGTCTCAGATTTAATATATCTGTGGTTCTCTCATCACGTTCAATCTTTACTTGTAAGGTTGCAAAATTTTAAGAAATGTGTTGAAAATGTTAAGATCACATGCAAAAGTAATGTTTCTCTTAATGTGCCTACTGAATGGAATTCCACATATTTGATGTTAAAAAGCGCTAAAAATTTTGAAAAAGCTTTTGAGAAGTTAAAGGAAACTGATATTTATTAATTTGTTGATTTGGGTGGAGAAAGACCTCTTACGACAGAAGATTTGGCTAATATTCAGGAACTTATTAAGTTTTTGATGATTTTTCATGATATGACTATAATTGTTTCAACCTCCTTTCATGTTACTTTAAATATTTATTTCAATAAAGTATGTATAATTTAAAAATGGTTATCTAAGAGTAAGTCGAGCCTGAAATTTGAGCTCCCAAGCTCGCCTAGAACTAGGCCAAGTGAGCGAGCTCGCCGGGCTCGCTCAGTTGCTCAATTGAGCCAGGCTCGCTAAGCCCGCCATATAAAGATGAGAATTTAACAAAACAAACAGGACGTCCCTCGCCCTAACCGAACATCCCTCAGCTCTAATTGGACATCCCTCAGCCCAAAATGAACGTCGCATAACCAAAAATAGACGTCCCTTTGCTTAAAATAGACGTCCCACATCCCAACATGGATGTCTCTTTGCACAAAACGGAAATCCCTTGACACAAAAGATGAATACTAAAAGATGAATATCTGTGAATGCCAAGGGACATCCCTCAATACTAAAAGATGAATGTCCGTGAAATTGAATGGCAAATGCTGAGGGAGGTATGTGAAATGGGAATGTTGAGGGATGTCCCTCAATAGTCAATACTAAAATACGAATGTCTGTTAATGCTTATTGTCGAGGGATGTCTATGAAAATTGAGGAAGAGTAAGAGTAGGCCTCCACAACTATAGAAACGGTAAGAGTAGGCCTCCTCATCCATATAAATGGTAAGAGTAGGCCTCCTTAACTAGAATATGCAGTCAGAGCACAATATTACATTGAAGAAGAATTATCTGAAAGTGGATAAAGGAAGAGAAGTATTGTTGTTGAAGTATTTGTTGGAGACTATTGTTACCCCTAAAGACTTGAAGCATCTGTATTCTGTTGGAGCAGTGGAGCCTATTGAAGCATCTCGAGCTTTAAAAAAAACATGGAAACAACAGGCTCCAACAAGCAACAAATGCTTTAAGTCTTTAGGTGTAACAATAAGCTCCAACAGATGCTTCAACAATATAACCTCACTTTCTTCATCCACTTTTAGAAATAACTCTCCTTCAATGTAATACCGTGCTCCGAATGCATATTCTAGTTTATATGTATTTGTAAATGAATTTTGTAAATTAATTATAAATTAAGTTTTCG
Organism: Begonia loranthoides; assembly: GCA_022433065.1. Classification (NCBI taxonomy): domain Eukaryota; kingdom Viridiplantae; phylum Streptophyta; class Magnoliopsida; order Cucurbitales; family Begoniaceae; genus Begonia; species Begonia loranthoides. The sequence continues at coordinate 17,945,245 of CM039475.1, read as the reverse complement.
ATAGTTCTATATAGATGTATTGTATTGGTAATCCAATGGATGGTGTATTGTATTGGGAAAACCTATTATGTCAATTCAATCTTCATTTGAGTTAACACTCATTTGCAGAAATAGAAAGCTACATCAATTGAAGATATGACATCCATTTACCATCCTTTGAGTTAACATCCATTTGAAGAAAATCTATTATGTGAAGAAATAAAATGCTACATCAATTGAAGGTTAAAAGGTTAACACATAACCTGAATGGAGAGATAGCACGAGAGACATTCATTTGGGGTTGATGGATGTCCATTGCAGTATTGTGACCTATAGGACAGGGACCTGCAGTTCAATTGCTAAAAACATACATCACTTGGCTTAAAACGGATGTCCCAAAGCCCGAAACAGACGTCCATTGGCACAAACATGACATCCCTTGATGCACTACAAAGTCCTATATTTGAGAAGAATTAAATGGTAGTTGCTCAATTCAAAATATAGAAGTCGATCTCTGATGAAGGAAATATACAAATTATGAACAATGTCGCACCGTTCAATCGTCCAAAGGAATCAAGCGACCGGTAAATTCACTGAAGAATGATATTGTGGATTACCGATCAATTGTCCAAAGGAATTGATTGACTAGAAATTTGGAAAACTTAATTAGCAGCTGATCGATTGAATTGGCTGTCGATTGTACAAAGGAAAATCGATCGACCGTCGATCTGGAAAGTCACTTGGAATGGAAGCACCATCGCCTAGAAGCTTCTAGATTTGACGTTTGACACGTTATGGATGATGAAGCCTCTCCCCTTTGCTCTTCACCTTGGGTTGGTCACTGAAGGGATGCATGTGGTGGCCTATAAATAGAAAATGTTTGTAAGTTTAGAGAAGTTTTGGAAAATTTCCAAGAAGGTGCTGTGATTTTTGAGAGAGAGGTGTTGTGAGTCTGTTGCTGAGAGGAAGAAGTAGTCTGTGACTGGGGGGAATGTTGCATCATTTTGGAGAATGAAAGAAAGTGCGAGAAACTAACAGTGAGAGAATTGTTAACTGAAGTTTTGGGATGAACTGAGTGAAAACTATAGAAATTCATAAAGTAGTGAGGGTTATTGTAATACCTGGGCTTTTTAGCCCAGCCCATATGTTAAAAAAAAAAAAAAAAATTTATATGCAGTAAATTTTTTTTTTCTGGAGAAAAACGCCTCCTTCAAGGAATTGTAGCGTTTTGGCGAGAAAATAGGGGAAGTTTCCCCTATTTCAGTGACTGGAAGGAGAGAAAATCCCCACTCTCTCCTATTCAAAGATTTGGATTCCCTCTCCACACTTTTCCTCTCTCTCGTCATTGTTGAAGTCCGATTTCTCCTAGGGTTGGAAACGTCTGAGCAATCAAGGTTAGTGTTATTAGTTTGTGATTTTCTTCTTCCTCTTCAGTGTACTCTGTTAAGAGAACGATTTCCTCTCCTATTTGAAGGTGTAGCACAAATATTGGAAGACTTTCTCCAGCGAACGTTGTGTGCTCAGTTTTTCCGTTGGTGAAAGACTTGATTTTTGGCGAGTAAGTTGGGTTTCCTTTTTGATTCGGATCTAGTTCTTACCAAAATAAATTTCTAATTTATGGAGTTATTCTAAAGGTTGAAAATTTTAGTCGCGTTGAGATTGACAGAGAGGTTGGAGATAAAGATTTTGAGTTCTCTAGTGACAAATTTTGGAATTTTCTTCACTAAGGTTAGTATGGTTTTTCCCAATTCCATTTTGGTTTCCAATTTCCTCAACTGGATGTGTGATTAATGGATTGATTTCGTAAATGGTTGGATTTAAGCTTTTACAAAGTGGGTCATCCCTTCAAGTGAATATTTCAATTCATGATTACTGATAGTTGGGTGATATGACTTTTGGTTGAAGTTAGAAATTCAATTTGGGTGTCTGTGAAACTTTGCACAGTGAAAAGAAAGTTAAATTCCTTATTCCTCTGGAAATTCTGAACTGTTGGGTTAAATTGATTATAGTAAATATTAGGATACTACTTTGTGAATTTCTTGGTGGGTTATTGATAACAAAATGGTTGCAACTCGGACATTTTGTCCATAGACAGAGTAAACCGTTTGTGGAATGGGAGATTTTGGGTCACAACCCAAACTCTCCCTATTGTAGGCCAGTTGTGGAAGGCCTTGAACCAAAGGGCAAAATTTTGGAGAGGTCATTTGGACCAGATTATGGAAGGGCCCTTTGGGCTACTTTGTTGAGCACACCAGAATGTATTTATTGTGATAAATTAAATTGGATTATGGAAATGAGGCCTCTAATTGGGCCAACTTGTACGAAAAACCATTTTTTTTAAAAATATAATTAAAATAAATAAATTTTAATATTAATTATTCTTCAAATTATTTTTTTATGATTAGGTTTCCCAAATTAAGAGGTATTGGACATATTGCTATTGGGTCTTAGTGATTATTTGGATTGGGCTTAGCATTAATTGACCCAGCTTCGAGGTAGGGGATTATTTTATATTTAACACACTTTAATTCTTAAAATGTAAATATTTAATTTAACTCGAACATGTCACATTTGTTTTTCAGTTCATTTACTTTAATTTTACATTTAAATTATTTTTTATTGTTAACTAGAGTAATGGGACAGTTGTATGTGCCGTGTCCCTTGGCGCAAAACCCTAAACCTGATCAGGGTCTTTTTGGCTTGTCATCGCCTGAGTATCGCTTTTGCTAAATTTTGTTATTTAATTTATTGCTCATCAGCACTTGTTAATATGTTAAAATTTATTAACTGAAAACCCATATAAAATTAATGTGACATAAACGTTGAATATAGAATAACTCTCTACTGAGTTAAGTCGACTCACCCCAATTGACTTTATTTTTTTTAGGAATTAATATTAGTCCCCAAATTCCACCTCAAGTGTAGAATTCAGAAGTTCATCCCGTTCGAGTTATTTTTCTACTTTCTAGAGACACTTAATTATTTTAGTAAGGTTTGAAGTTGGTTTTAATTTAATTTCTTAAACCTTAGATGTTGTCCTTTAAATTTTAGACTATTATTTCACGTTATTTGAAAGTCACTAATGGACCTTTCGTTTGGATTTGGCTTGATAAGTTAATTTCATTTTAATTCCACTGCGTATAAATTTTGGATTAAGAGAAGGGTTGGACGATTCGACCTTTTGGGCTGGATCGTTCCCCGTTCTGTCGCGGGCCCAATTTGGGTTGTGACAGTTATGGTGTTTATGAAGTTTTTGTGAGAACTTGGAGGGAACCATTGGCTAAGAGTTTTTGAGAGGAAGAGGGTAGCAAGAAGAGAGAGGAGAGATGACAAGAATAGAGAATTTATAGAGAATGGATGGTCTAGAGCTTTTCTTCTTTGGTGCTTCTAGTAAGCCAACTCTTCCATGGTTTCTTATGGTTTGAGTTTTTGTTTCATAATGGATAAGCTATAGTGGTCATACATAATTGTTGTAATAATGAAATCGTACTGATGCATGGGTGGTTGATAAGATTCTACTTATAATGGTTCTGTTGTTTGGTGGCTGATGTTAATGACGATAGAGTTTAGTTCTATTTACGAATTACTACCTCATGGTTACTATTGGAATGAAGTGAAAAATGAATTATTGTCTGTGAGTTATTGTTTTGGAATATTATGTTTGGTTACTAAGTTGGTAATTGATTGACCACAGTATATTGTTAGATAACTAGATGACTTTGTCTATGAAATTATGCTTATGAATTGAAATAGGAAGTTAAAGATCAATGATTTTAATAAGCTATTGTATTTTGCTACTATGACAGAATCTGTGTATGTGGAAGAATTTGGTTACTGCCCTATGTTGTAACACCCCGACTTTTTATCAGAATTTAATAAATTTATTGGAAGTTTAATCGATGAAAATCAATTAAGGACACGAAATTGAAAATTTTAAATTGGACCTCTAATAAATTTTAAACAATATTTGTAATAAGTTGGGAGATAGAAATTGGGTCAGTTAATGTTTGATACAAATATTTAACACTTAAATATATTTTAATATAAATTAATTAGGATTAAAAAGGAGAAATTAAAAGAGAAATTAAGTGAAGAAAGGAGGGAGAACTGAATTGGTTCAAGCTGTTTGGTTCGGTTCATAATTTAATTAATGATAAGGGAAGAAGACATTAGGATATTTTGTGTTTTCTGAAGTGAGGAATCGGGAAGGAAGAAAGAGGCGAGAGAGAGATCAGGTTAGGCGAGCGGCGATGGCAAGCTCGAGCTCAGACATCTCGGGTTTGTTTCGGCGATGGCGAGTACGAACTGCTGCGATGACGTGGATTGCGCTGGTGGATCTCGTAAGTGGCGTTGGATTTTGCAGTTTTGGTCCAGCGCATGGCTCGAGTTTGTTTTAGTGCAGGCTTTAGGTTTTTGTTGCATGGCAACGGCTGACTGGCGATGGCTCAGTGATCGACAGGCATTGGTTGGCGTCGGGTTGTTGGCTAGAGGCGATTCAAGCCTCGGGTCGATGGATGGCGGGCTTGGTTCAGGTAACAGAGTCTTCCTCTATGTGTTGTTAGTCTGCAAACGTGTTGGGATTAATGTCCTTATTGAAATTTAAATGTTGAAACATGTGGATGTATGCTCGGTTGCTATTATTTTGGGTGATATGTGTTGTATGGTTGGTTTGATGTATGCTAAGACTAGATATTCTGGATTAGTTGTTGGGCGTCGAAATATGTTAATATGTTCTAAATTGACCTGTTGAAGGATTGATTATATACATGGAAATGCTATGTTGGAATTGGATTTGTTACTGTGCTGTGGAATGTTGTTGGGTTAAGTTTGTTATCAGTTGGATGAGATTTCGTGACTTGTATTGGTTATTGCTACATGTTAGTTAAGCTTCCTGCATTTTTATCGCTTGAACGTTGATATGTGGAAATAGTTTCTGGTGTTGATGGCTAGATTTAATGAGTTCCTAGAATTACTGCGTAATTAAGAATAGGAAGTTTATAAGGTATAATTTATTGATAGATGTTACTAATTTGCGAAGGTTTTGGGAAAAGAAAAGAGGAGGATAGCGATTAAGTGCAATACGCGATAAAGAATCGAGGTAAGGAATTGGGTGTGTCGTGGCCATGTGGAGGCCCTATACCACAAGTAATGTGTGTGTGTCGGATTGATTTCCTTGTTGATATTCGCTTTGGATTTCCTTATTACAATTACTACAATGAAATGCTCATGTCAATAGATAAGTGACGAAAGTATATTGTTTAATGAAAATTTCTAATGTGAGTTTGGATGAATCAAACTGATGAACTGAAAACGCCTAAGTGGATGAGATGTATGAATAAATGGTTAATAGTTTTCTAATGATTTTGTTAATAGTGATCTTGTATTGTTCGCTGTAAATTATTCTTTCTGCTATAGTTTAGATATTACGGTGATAGCTAGGAAATTTCCTTCTTTAATTTGGCTGTGTACAAATGATTTAGTCAAAAATTTATAAAGTTACTTGGTGGATTGAACATGTGTAGTTGACTGAACCATTTGATAATAATAAACTAAGTGGTTCAACTCTATTAAAAAAATGATGTTCTCTTATTATTGTCAAGATAGTCTATTTAGTTAATAAGATTGTTATTTTTTGGTACTAGTTAGGAATTATACATCTCTTTCTTGCTGTTGATATTTACTTGAATAGACATGTAATGATAATTGATGACATTAAACTATAGAATGAAATGATAAAATGAAAACAACACCATATGTACATATATTCATGAGTGAAAGAAGAATTTGTTTTCCTATTTTGTGTTCACATGCTGTAGTTTCTCTACAATCTATTACCTTACTCACTGTACATTTTCAGTATATCTAAATAAATCAAACATGTTTAATTTAGTATAATTAAATGTTTACATAGTAGCATGTTAATTGATCTAAGTAAGAACATAATCAATCAATTAGTATTTAAATTCTCAATTTCACTCCTTAAAGTAACCTGAGCATGATTAGTTAAATTAATGAGAACATAATTAGTTGTCAACTGATTGTAGCATGTTTCTTTTAGTCACTTAATTAGTACGTTAAATAGTTGATTGTTAAGAATACTTCCCTAAATTGACTATTAAGTTCGTTCCCATAATTCGTATGTCAAGCATGTTTAATTCACTTAGATAATTTGCACATTAATAGTTTAATCATCCTGCTATATTTCAATTGTTAAATTTAGTAGAATTAAGCATGTTGTACGTTTCTCTCTATTATTATTCGTGCCTATCTTTGATTGTGCTATGCTTGCCATTTATTGCCTCCTATATTTGTTGTTCGTCTTAATTCATTATTCTTTTATGTTATGTCAACATGCGTCATGTTAATAGAAATAAGTAGGGAGTGCCCTCGGGGTGGTACACACATGCATGAGTGAGAAAAAAGAAATGAACGAATAATGATGATGATGATGGAAAGTTGGGGGTAGATGGGTAGTTCGGATCTAGCCCACATAGGGTTAGAAGCCGATAAAAGTATTTCATCACATACATGCTCCTTCAACTTCCAACTTGATGTACGAGTAATGAACGAATGAATGAAACGTAATGAAAAGATTGGTTTGGGGCGGCCCCATTCCAAGTGAACTAAAGAGAGGCATGATCATATTGCATATTCTCTTTCCTTACTAAGCCTTTGGGCTTATAGTTTACTTGTGGTGTAGGTATATGTGTATGACGAGAAAAATGATGAACAAAACACAAAGTAGTCGATGAAAAGTTTACGCGGGCAGAGCATGTAGCTAGTTAGGCTAAAGACGAGTAATGTAATTTGTAAACGTATAGCATTTCTTAAATAGTTTGTTTTCGCTTTTGCTATGTTTCGATAAACGATTTTTATAACAAATGTAATGAATGGATTTTGACGCTCAGTTTTAGCACTCTGATTATAAAGAATTTTAATTGTCTTACAAAATTTTTAAATTTCGCGTATTTTAAGAGCTTATGAAAAACCGGGTCGTCACATATGTATATCTTTATATTTTGTTGGTGTGCTTATGCTTGTTGGCCGGCAAATTTGGTAGTATATCATTAGGTTGGTGAATTGGATTAAAAGGAGGGAAATTGTACTTTGTTGTGGGTAATACTATGGTGTGATCCATGCCCCATGTTTAGTAGTAATTATGGATTTATATTCCTTGAGGTGTCGGGAATATTTAACTTATGGCAATAGAGAATTATTATTGATAATTAAAAATTTAGCTGATTTAAAATAAGTTTTGGAGAAGGATAACTTTAAGTGCTAACTCCTTAAAGCTAAGAACTCTAGGTAAGTGGTTTTGCATTTGTCCGAAATGACCTACATCATGGGAATTAGGGTTTGTTTAATGCTTGCGTTTTACTTGATGTATTGTTAATTGTTTGGTGTGAATTGTATGTTTGTTAGACCTAAGTTCAGTTCTTTAGTTAAGAATATATCATTTTTTAAGAATGCGATAGATAAACATGTAAGATAGAATTGTATGCTTACATCATTGTTTTCCTAATGTATACGAAAAGGAATAAACGTAATCGAAACTAAAGTATACGAAAATGGATAATAGTAAATAGGTTATAGAGATGTGGGTTCTTGAGTTGGTCGCCTAGGTGTGTGCCACGAGATGGCCGCCTTGTGCATAAACCGATCTACCTTGTCAAGTTGACATTTATACACTTGGATGGATAGCTAGAACTAAGTGAAAATGGAACTGAAATAGAACTGTAACAAAATTATACAGAATAAACGTAAATAGCTATTTTTGTGGTCCGATTGGTTATGCCTAACACAGAAACAAAAGATAAGTAAATAGTTTTTTTTGTGATTTGGTTCGTTACACCTGGCACAGAAACAAAAGAAATTATAGTAACTGAATAAAGAAAACTAATCTGTAAAAGATAAACAAAAACAAAAAGGAAAACAGAAAACTTCATAGGGACTCAAAAAACTGCATGTGTATTTCTTGTTTTATGTTTATACCACTTATTAAGCTTTAGGTTCATAGTTAGGTCTTGTGAAGTAGGTAAGGAATCAATGATTAGATAATGCTCATTGAGGACGCAGTTGATGGTATGTTGCTTGGTTGACCTGTTTGTGTTGTTGGTGATGTTGACCTTGGGGGTTATGGCTCACGAAAATGGAATAAGCGTAATTTAATGTTTTAGAGTTTTCAAGTGTTTAATGGTGTCCAATTGTTTTAAGTTAATGTTTTACCTATGCTTGTTTAAATAGCATTTAAACTACTGGTTTATGGTATTTAAATGTAAAAGACTTCTGCATGTCGTTTACTCTAAGTTTTATATGGTTAAGACTTCTACTTTCTTTTACTCTAGTATTCCCCCACGTAAGTATTTTAAAAGATCAAAAAGTTTATATGGTAAAAGGGTTACAGGATGTTACAAATACTATTAGAGAATGACCGTGTCAAAATCGTTTCTATAGACTACCAAAAGTGCAAAACTCCATGCGAGGATGCATCATCAACTGTAAGTATTAAGTATAGTGTTTTATTAAGAATAATATTTTATTTATAGAGTTAATTTGTAGGCAAATATAACGGGGAGGGAAAGAAGAGGGCGTGCTCGTAACAGTAATGTTGTAAGGGTTGAACCTGTTGGTGGGGGAAATATTGTACCTGTTAATCTAGAAAATAATGGACCTACCAATAATGTTGGAGGAAATGATGAACTTGTTAATCTATAAAATATTGGACCCGCTGATAATGTTGGAAGTGATGGACTTGCTAATTGAGGAATTAATGGGCCTGTGAGCCAAGGAGTTGAGGAGAATCAGACTGTGCAGGGAGACACAATATGTCGCTTGACTGGTATGGTGAAGTGTCTATTTTGCTATATTGAAAGCCTTGTGGAAAAGGAGGAGAATGGAAATCCTCGCCCAAGGGTGGCACGTGAGGAAGCCAGATGAGAGAAGTTAAGACGATTAAAACCACCAAGCTTTGGTTGAAGTGTTTCAGATCCATCTCTTCCTGAAGAATGGGTTAGATCCCTCGAGTACATGTTTGAGTATGCAATGATAAATGAAGCTGAGAAGGTTCCATGCACCGGCTATCTTTTGGTTGATGATGCGCGATATTGGTGGGACACTTTTAAGTCAACTAAGGACATAAGAAAAATGAATTGGAAACAATTTAAGGAGATTTACTTCGATAAATATTTCAACCGAATGGCTAGGACACAAAAGTTGGTTGAGTTTGTGAGTCTCCACCAGACTACCTCAGTTGTTGAGTACATAAGGAAGTTCGAGGCTCTTTCCTTATTTGAAAATCATTTAGTGCCTACCAAAAACCATAAGGTGTACCAGTTTGTTCAATGACTAAAGGCTGAATATTTTAAGGAATAAAGATATATGGTACTGAAGATGTGCCATACTCTAGGATAGTAACAAAAGCTTTGGAGATCGAGGAGGCTGAGATGCAAGTTATGAAGTAAAGTGAAATGAGTCAGAAACTGAAAAGGTTGAATCAGACGCAATCGTCGGGGGATTACCAGATAACTGAAAGGAGCAAAGGGTATATTAGCTAATGGGGATCAGTCTGCAAATGATAAGCGTGCGCAGAACGAGATAGATGCAGCTTTGGTGAGGAACTTTCAGGCTAAATCATGTACTAAGTGTTATAAGAAGCATTATAGAGAGTGTACAGTCTGTTTGGGACATTGTTTCAAGTGTGGGAAGCAAGTACATCTTGTTAGGAACTGTCCATTATTGGTCAAGGAACAAGAAAAAGTAGCACTGCTGGTATTTTTGCTATATGGATTTCAAGATGATGAGCCATCTATGTCTAGAGCCGGTATTGTGCAATTCAATAAAATTTAAAGTTTCGTTTTATGTGCTCGCTTGGCATTTATTTTGGTATATATGTTAGGCATAGATGACAGTAATAGAAAATGATACAAGTAGAATACGTCTTTGACATGAATAAATACCTTTAGACTAGGCAAATTTTGAGGACAAAATTTATATAACAGAGGAGGAATGTATTATCCTAAATTTTTGTAATGCTAAGCATACGACTTAGATGAAAATTCTGGTGGTATTAAAAGTTGTAATGGACATTTAAGATATTGGTCAAGAGAAACGTATTTGGAAGAAGAAAATTATGATACCCCAAATTACATTAATATTAGGTTTTAGGAGGATGATTAAGAATTTATTGGAATTCAGTTGGAAAATAGTGAATTATAATATTCGAGTTGATGAGAATAATAAAGTTATTAATAATTAAGAGCATATTGGATTTACTAAAGAATAAGGTGGAGGAGGGATTATGAATTATAAGTTGATTAAAGGAAGACAAATTGAGTTTTAATGACTTATATTTTATTAAGGATATAGACATACATACATATATATATATATACATATGTGTGTGTGTGTATATTTGAGAAGAACTAAATGGCTGTTGATCGATTGGGAAGATGGTGGTCGATCTTTGATGAAAGAAATATATAGATTGTGAACAATGTGGCATCGGTCAATCATGCAAAGGAATCGATCGATCGGCATCATCGACCGATAAATTCACTGAAGAATTAATATTCTAGATTAGCGGTCGATCAACCAAAGGGATCAATCGACCGGTGCAATCGACCAAAAATTTAGAAAACTGAATTAACGGCTAATTGATTGAATTGGCGGTCGATCATCCGAAGGAGAATCAATCGACCGACGATTTAGAAAGTCACTTGGAAGCTTCTAGGTTTGACATTTAACACATTATAGACAATGAAGCGTCTTCCCTTGGCTCTTCACCTTCAGTTAGTCACTAAAGGGATGCATGTGGTGGCCTATAAATAGAAGATGTGTGTATATTGAGAGAAGTTTTCGAAAAGGGCGGCCAAGAGGGTGCTGTGATTTTTGAGAGAGAGGAATTGTGAGTTTGTTGCTGAGAGCAAGAAGCAGTCTGTGACTGGTCGGTGGGTGGGGGGGGGGGGAATGTGGCATCATTTTGGAGAATGAAAACAAGTACAAGATACTGACAGTAAGAGAATTGTTGGCTGAAGTTTTGGGACGAATTGAGTGAAAACTCTAGAAATTCGGAAAGCAGTAAGGGTTCTGGTGTTTCTAAAGTTTTTGTGAGAACTTGGACGGAACCACTGGCTGTGAGTTTTTGAGAGGAAGAGGCTAGCAAGTAGAGAGAGGGAGAGACGATAGGACTAGAGGATTTACATAGAAGGGAAGGTCTGGAGCTTTTGTTCTCAGGTGCTTCTTGTAAGCCAAGTCTTCCATGGTTTCTTATGGTTTGAATTTTTTTTTTATCTGATAATGGATAAACTACAATGGTCATGCATAATTGTTGTGTTAATGAAATCATATTGATGCATGGGTGGTTGATAAGATTCTACTTATAATGTTTCTGTCATTGGGTGACTGACATTAGTAATGATAGAGTTTAGTTCTGTTTATGAATTACTGCCTCCATGGTTTCTCTAGTTGGTATGAAGTGGAAAATGAATTATTGTCTATAAGTTACAGTTTTGGATTATTATGCTTGGTTACTAAGTTAGAAATTTATTGGCCACTGTATATTGTTACAAAACTAGATGACTTGGTATATGAAATTATGCTTATGAATTAATATAGAAAGTTAGAGATCAATGATTTTAATAAGCTATTGTTTTTTGCTACTATGATAAAATTTGTGTACGGGAAAGAATTTGGTTATTGCCCTATGCATAGCATTATATTTTTTTGGTATGCTTATGCTTGTTGGCCAACAAATTTGGAAGTACATCATTAGGTTGATTAATTGGATTATAAGGAAGGAAACTGTACTTTGTTGTCTGTAACAATATTATGGTGTGATCCATGCCCAATGTTTAGTACTAATTATGGATTTATATTCCTTGAGTTGTCGGGAATATGTAACCTATGCCAATAGAGAATTATTATTGATAAGTAAATATTTATCTGATTGTTTATAGATTTTGGAGTAGGAAACTTTAAGTGCTAACTTAATAAAGCTAAGGACTCTAGGTAAGAGGTACCGCTTGTGTTTTGTCCGAAATGACCTACATCACGGGAATTAGGGTTTGTTTGATTCTTTGCGTTTCACTTGATGTATTATTGATTTTTTGGTGTGAATTGTATGTTTATTAGACATAAGTTCAGTTCTTTAGTTAAAAATAGATCATGTTTTAAGGATACGGTAGATAGACATGTTAGATAGAATTGTATGTTTGCATACACTGTTTTCCTAATGTATACGAAAATGAATAAATGTAATTGAACCTAAAGTGTATGAAAATGAATAAATGTAAATAGGTGTAAAGAGCTGTGGGATTCTTGAGTTGGTTGCCCAGGTGTGTGCCATGGGATGGCCGCCTTGTACGTAAGCTGCTCTACTTTGTTAAGTTAACATCTCTAACACTTGGATGGATAATTGGAACTAAATCAAAATGGAAATGAAGTAGAACTGTAACTAAATTTAATAGAATAAACGTAAATAGTTGTTTTTGTGGTCCGGTTGGTTACGTCTGCAAAGATAAGTAACTAATTGTTTTTGTGGTCTGGTTGGTTACGCCTGGCACAAAAACAAAAGAAATTACAAGAGCCGGCTAAAGAAAACTAATATAAAAAAGATAAAGGAAAACGAAAAAGAAAAAAGAAAACTTCATATGGACTCTAAACACTTAATGTGTATTTCTTGTTTTATGTTTATTCCGTTTACTGAGCTTTAGCCTCATAGTTAGGTCTTGTGATGTAGGTAATGAGCCAATGATTGGATAAAGTTCGTTGAGGACATAGCTGATGGAGTGTTGCTGGGTTGAGCTGTTTGTGTTGTTGGCGATGTTGCCCTTGGAGGTTATGGCTCACGAAAATGGAATAATGGTAATTAATTGTTTTAAGAGTTTTCAAATGTTTAATGGCTTCAAATTGTTTTAAGTTAATGTTTTACATGTGCTTATTTAAATAGCTTTTAAACTACTGGTTTGTGGTACTTAAAGTTAAAAGACTTCCGCATTTTGTTTATTCTGAGTTTTATATGTATAAGACTTCCGCTTTGTTTTACTTTGGTATTCCCTCACATAAGTATTTTAAAAGATCAAAATTTTTATATGGTAAAAATGTTACAGGATGTAACACATTTAGTTCCACTTACCCATACAAACGTAGGAGATGTCCACTTGACAAAGTAGAGTGGCACCATATGGCCCACACGAAGCAACAAACTCAAGAATCCAAATCTCATCACACCTATTTACGTTTATTCAGTGTATTCCATTTACATTTTCAAAACAATGCATACAACCATTTTCATACATTTTATAAAAACAGATGTATTAATGCATATGAATGCATACATCTTAACATATGCTAGCATGTCATTAATGCAACCTCAAAGCATGATTGAAATCCTTAACTTAAATAACTTAAAGTCTAATAAAACACAATATCAAAACATTAGGCAATCATCAAGCAATGCATCCTCAAACAATAGCGAGATCAAGAACCTAATCATCTATTAAGCACAATCATCAAACAATTCCTATTTTCTTGTGATGTTGGCAAAAAAGGCCACAAACATACAATATCACTTACCTTAGGTCCTTAGAGAGTTTAGCACTTAAAATTCTCTTTCTCAATACCTTCAAAGTTAAATAAATATTCATCAATATTAATAGTTTATTAATCTCATCATTGCCCTTCAAAGCAGCAAGTGAAATAAATACCAAACCCAACTTGACAGATTAATATCGTCAATAATCCATGCCTTTTGTAACATGTCCATCAAACAGTAATCACAATAGAGAATCAAACCTCAACCAACAGAGTATTATATTCAACCATGCAGTAACCAAAAAGAAAGAACCCCATCAAATACTAGATTATTATCCTCACCATTATATTTATCTAAGTGTGAACACTTCACAACATCCAGGAAGCAGTAATCAACAAGAAGCATTTAAATTAGTACTAGCAGAGAGCATATTCCATTTTGATATTTTCTTCAATTCCATAATTTCTTAGAGTGATAAACAATAGGGAAAAATTCAATTTTCAAAACAGTGAAACACAGAGAGATATCCAAATTAATAGAGCACTAATCTTAACAAATTTCATTCGAGAATAACAAACAGAGAGCCTTAATAACTTCATCTTTTCTCTACTTCTTTTAATACATCCTTCACATAAAGATCATAAGACAATTAGGAAAGAAGCTCTGATACCTGAATAACCCGAGAGAGAGGGATGAAAACTTGAATCCTAAACTACTCTTTTTGTAAAACCCCGATAATGTTTTCCCCTTATATACGATGTAATCAATTGTTAGGTTAATTAATATATTACATTGTGTATCGATACGTATTAAATTATGATGTGTATTTATGGGGAAAATATTATGGGACAAAAATTAAGTATGAAAATATGAAGAAAAACTGGAATCTATGTTTTGGACGATGGCAGACGACACCAGGATGAGGAACCTCATCTAAAATCGGATAACACACATTCCTTGAGCTTTGGGATGATGTAGGACAACGTGCATCGCCCAAATTTGTCCCCTATCTCTAATTGGACACTTTCGGACGCTTGCAGACGATGGCGGAAGAATGCGACACTGAAGATTTGAATCTGTCCAATTTCTGGATAGTTTTAGACACATGCAATCTCTGGAATGCATACGCATTTCTCGTCCAAATGGCAGACTCGGATGGGTGCAGACGAAGGTGAGGTCACCGTCCTTCGGCCGAATATGCAAATCTGCCCGAAGAATCGTGATTTTCAGACGAACGCGGACAAGGCCTGGACGACTCCTCTCGTCCGAAACATCCTAAACCTACAATTATTTAGGCTTTAAAATAAGGAAGCTTTTGTCATTTTGCAATTGAATACACACAAAGATGACATGGAGGCGATCTCCCCATGCCCTAACCACTCCCTCTCCACATCGACCACACCCTCCCTCTCCATTTAGAGTACGGGTGTCTCCTCCCTGGTATAGCTCTACGATGAAGTCATCCCTTTCTTCAATTCCAGTCCAATTTTTCCTACGTGAGAGAAAGTCTCCTGCGTGAGAGCTTTTCCACTGCGAGCGTGAGAGCTTCTTGCTAGTAGAAATTGTGAATTATGTTGTAAGCTCGTGAGTGTTATGGTGATTGGTGTGGGTTCGTGTGATTTCTCTTGGGTGTTACGTTGGAGCTCTGTAAGCAAGGAGCAAGCTGAGAAGGAAGTTGGGAGCTGCTGTCTGTGAGTGAACTCTGCATAAAGTGTAAGGATTGGGTAGAGTCTTGGCTAGTGGTGGCCCTACCCACAAGTAGTGTGCATGAGTTGTGTAGATTTCTTTATTGTTAGTTTAATGCAATTCTTTTTAATGCAAATGCTTTACTTAGATAGTGATCAATGCTTTACTTTGATAAAGAAGTGATGAATGCTTAATGCTTAAATGTGATGAATGCTTAAGGCATGGATGCTAATTTCTGTAGTGTAGAATGATGAAATGATGAGCATGAATGAGCTAGGAGTTTCATTAACAATGATTCTGTTATGTTCTTTATTGTTTATTTGCTGTTTAGTTTAAATATCTCAATGTTAATTATAAGTTGTTATTTCCTTCATCTGATGCATATATTGTTCTTGTCATTTCTATTGTTTGATGCATATATTGTTCTACCATTGCCATTGTTTAATATTCCTATGTTAATTAGAAGTTTTATTCCCTTAATCTGAACACGTTTAACTTACTAGGTCAATAACTGTAACAAAGAACTAAGTCATTAATCAAATTGATATTACCTTAATCCGAGCATGTTTAATTTACTTAAATTTTAACCATGTTTGATTAACTAGGCTATTAATCGTAATTATTTCCTTGATCATGTTTAATTTCCTAGCATTCTAACCATGTTTGATTGACTATGCTATTAATTGTAATTACTTCCTTGAGCATGTTTCATTTACTAGAATTCTGACCATGTTTGATTAACTAGGCTATTAATCGTAATTACTTCCTTGAGCATATTTGCTTTACTAGAATTCTGACCATGTTTGATTAACTAGGCTATTAATCGTAATTATTTCCTTGAGCATTTTTAATTAACTAGAATTCTGACCATATTTAATTAACTAGACTATTAATCGTAATTACTCCCTTGAGCATGTTTAATTAAGTAGAATAACAATTGGAACTAAGTTGTTAACTCTAACTAGAATAACAATTGTAACTAAGTTGTTAACTATAGCTAAGAACAAGATCGTTAAATTATGCTTTACTTTCAGATGCACGTTGCCTTTAGTTCTAATTTCTTGTACTCGATTCATGTTGTTATCCATGTCTATTTAATGCCATCATACTCTTGTAAAGCATAATTTATTGGTTTGAATAGTGTGTGAAGCATACTTTATTGGTTTGAATAGTTAGTTGACTTATGATCTAAGTTTAATAGCAGGTTCCAATTGCTATTTCTTTTACTGTTTTGTTCTGTAAATTCAAGCATGTCATTCGTTGATTTAATTTACTGCTATGATTGTTCTCTTTTATGCATTTTTAATTACTGTCATTCAGTTATATGCACTGTTCAATTATATGCGCAATTTAATTATTGTTATTTACTTTCTTGATATGCGCTATTGAATTATTGTTATTTACTGTTCCTTATATGCGCTATTCAATTATGGTTAATGTTATATCATACTGTATCAACATGCATCATGCTAATAGAAAAAATTAGGGAGTGTCAGCTCTTGGGATGTACTCACATGCATTATGTGAGGAAAAATGATAAAGAAAAGAATGAATGATGGGGAGTTGGGGGGCGGATGGGTAGTTCGGATCTAGTCTAATAGCTAAGCTACACCCCTACCTTCTCAGGAACGGGACTAGCTACACACAAGAGGTTAGAAGCCGATTAAACTATGCCATCACACATGGTTTCCTCCAACCTCCCACTCGAAGTATAGTAATGAATGAACGAACAAACGTAATGAAAAGATTGGTTTGGGGTGGTACCCATTTCAAAAGAACTAAAGAGAAGCATAACATACTGCATAACCTCAATTCCTTACTGGGCCTTTAGGCTCACGTATTACTTGTGGTGTACGTACATGTACGAGAAAACGATGAACAGATTGAGAAGTATGGATGAAGGATTTGCACGAGCAGGAACTTGCGTCTTGTAGGGCTAAGGAAAGTATAAGATAAAATATATTTTATAACTATAGCTTTTCAATACGTATAACAATTTTCATAGTGAGTATAACGAAAGGGTTTTGACGGTCTTGCTTTTTGAAAGAACTCTGATACATTTGAGAAACATTTTCCCCTGTTTACAGAAGAAATGAAAAGTTTTGAATTTTAACGCATTTTAAAAGGTTATGAAAGGCTGAGGCATCACACTTTCTTTTCCAAAACTTTACCTTGACCTTCTCACAAACTCATCTCCATGATTCTCACTCACACTCTCTGAAGCTCTCTTTCTACCTCATGGTTTTCTCCCCCTTAAGAAGGTCTCACTTCTCTTTAGAGTTCTTGCCCCTTTCTCTTTAAACTTTAAGTAACTCTCCATTTCTCCAATCCTTCCTTCTTACTGCACTTATAATTCGTAACTTACACCTCTCTAGTAGCCACTTGGAGGTAAAGGAACAGGTGGAGGAACACATGAGATTCCATAGGACTACCCATAATTATTCCTCAAATTAGAATACACATCACTTAACAATTTAGGAGACGTTTGGTATTACCTGTAGATCAAACCCTTTGGGTGATCAACCCCAACATGGCTTAAAAATAGCTTCTATACAACCTTTGGAAAAATCGATCGATCGTCTTCTCATGATCGACTGTAATTCCACATTTTCCACATTGAAAGACTGTGGTCGACCGCAAATCTTGCCTTGATTGATTGCAAATCCTTAAATTTCACAAAACTTGATGAAATCAGTCGATCACCGACAAGCACCCACAATCGACCGCTCAAACATTGCTTCACCTTTGTAATATTTTGCTTAGACCGTGATATACCGCACCTCACCACTTGATCGACCACAACACTACAGAATACTTCAATTTCCTCAATTTTACTAGTTGTGGTTAATCATTTCTTCAAGCGATCGACCAGACTCCTCAATAACACCACTTAAACATTTAATTTACTACTCCTCCACAAACCACTACAAAACATATTCAAATCATGCAAACTAATACTATTAACCTCCAATTTAGCTACAATTATCCTCATTTAATCTTATACTTAGTACTATGAAATGCTGGGGCATTACATTGAGTGATCTTTCTTATCTTTGGATCTATGTTCTTCTTATATTTGAAGTACATCATGTGAAGTCGTGCTTAACTTTCAAGGAGAATCAGATTGGTGGAGGTTTTCTTGAAGAATTTCCAATTGAAGATTCAAGTTGCGATTTCTTGACATCTTAGGACCAGCTGAGTTCTAACGTGCATATTTCCTTCATCTTGACAAATTTCTTTGCCATTTTAGGAGGAGATGATCCTCACTCATAGAGTAGGATTTTCTCTAAAAATCGTGAAAAGAAGTTTCAAATTGACCAAGTTGTGCAAATCCCAAATTCGGTCAAATTCCTTCTGCAACGTCCCACGTTAATTTTCTTACTTTTTCCCTCTTTAATTATCGTGTAATATTGTTCTTTTTATTTATTTAAGATATACGAGAGAAAATAGTTAAAGTCAGTGAAATAATTAAAAATGCATAGTTAAATCAAAGTAAAAGCAAAAACATAATTAAATCTAAAATAAGGTTTGACCATCAAAACATGAGTTAATAGTTATATAAAATGTTTATAATTTATCAACCCATTTCAAAATAGCATTTTTACTTCATGCGAGCCATAACTCTCTCAGGTCGATTCAGCGAGGTAACCTAAATGCTCAATAGGAAATGCCTCCTCCTCCACTCCAGAAATAATCATATCCTAACAATCACCTACACCACATGCAAATTGTGAACCTAAGGCCCAGCAAGAAATGAGTTACAATATGATGTATGCCCGTACCTGATTATGTTAGAATGGAATCTATCCAAATTGTTCTTTACTCACTGTCATATACGTTACCTCATACCTGAAGTAGGGACATTGGAGATTCCATCACAAGGAGAGTGGCCAGTAGTCAACATATAATCCTTGGGAAGACAAGCTCTCACGACCCAATAAGGGAAGGACATAATTTTGACTCTACCCAGTTAGATCTGAACCACCTCCCCAACCTCTAATTCCCCTTACATTCATTACCTTTATCCATTTTCCTCACACAAATGAATACCAACTCACACGTGGCATTCCTTGTAACATCTCAGTTATTCTTTCAATTTAAAACTCACGATTTTTTGAAACTTTTTCTTTTATAATCACAGTGGAAAACTTTTTGTTTGAAAACTAGCTTAAATAAAAAGTGCATAAATAAACTCCTTTTAATTAAACAATTTATCACTTCAAACATGTAATACTGTAAATTTTTAAAACATTTACAACAGTGGAAGACTTGGATTTACAATACCAAAAGAATTAAACACAATTTGAAAACCTTCTTGATAAAAACAAAATACTATAACAAAGGTTTGCTTTCCTCAAAAACGTTATTACCAAACATTACATTCCATCTTTGATGTTATAGCCTAACCAGCCACCAAGCCCACAGCGTACAAATGCCTCATCAACTACAGGTATCCTTGATCCTTTGCATACCTACATCACAGGAGGAATAAGGAGACTATTGCCCAATAAGGAGTATAATCACGAAATACAACTGTAACCTCTATGACAACTCTACATTCCTAAGCCTAATATATCCGTAAGTTAGGTGAGAGCAACCTCTTCAGTTTTCGAACTCACCACTTGGATTCATTTTTACATAAGAGCAACCTCTTCAGTTTTTGAACTCACTAAAAATGAGGCCACTTACATTACATTCATTACTCTTGTTTGAGAGCAACCTCCGCAGTTTTCGAACTCACCCCTCGTTGAGTAAGAGCAACCTCTTCAGTTTCCAAACTTACTCAAACGAGCTATTTTCTAAGTGTGAGCAACCTCTTCAATTTTCGAACCCACATAGGAAGCACCATTTATTATCTTTGTTATTAGCCCATGCAATGCATTTTGCGCAACCTTACTAACATGTCTACATGAATGTCACACATAGTAGTTTATATATCACAAACAATATTACAAATAACTAACTAACAATAACTATATTTTGACTATAAATGAACACTAAGCGTACTTTCATTTAAATATTATCAACTACACTATAACACCATACATTTATTTCAACATCCTTAATGCATTACTTCCAACTTATTCTTTAACAGTAAAGGTACTAATCTATGACTACACAGCCAAAACTACACAACAAATCCTACTCCTGCGATGTAGGTCCTTACAAATAAATCACACATAATATTCCTTACCTAGAGTCCTTAGCTCTACCAAGTTAGCATTTAAAGTCATTTCTCCTCAATACCTATTCATATTTAAGCTTGTGAGTATCAATAGTAGGTTTCCAACAATAAAGTTCCTTAGCCTCAAACTATAAACATATCATTATCTAACATATCTCTTCAATCTAAACTTATTGATAATAATCCCACAATTGATATTTAGGACAATATTGTCTCCTAAACTTGCCATCTATTTATAGAGTAACAACATCTAAATATAGTAACCTAACGGGGGTTATCTAATTTATTAGACTAATAACACATTATTAAATTAATATATTTTCATAATCAGCCATCCGCCCACATAGTTTCACTTGAGCAACAAGATTAAACTTGATTCAATACAACCACCTTTTTCTAATAATTTTATATGGGAAAACCTATTAATAGACCATATGTTCACCAATATCTTCATTTAATGAAACCCTATTATTTAGTCGAGAGTATTTTTAACCTATAACATACTAATTACTAGGCCAAGAAAAACCAACGACATTTTCACCACTTTCCTATTCTAAACAATTTAACATAATAATTTATTCTGCATTGATAATATCATAATCTCAACAGACTGAAACCATCCCACATAATAATTCCCTTAACAAACGTGAGTGCAGATTGGATACCCAAAGCATCAGAACAATTCACAGTTTCAAACCATGTGTTTTCTTGTTTCTATTCTCTTCTCTTCATGTCTTTCATTCCCTGAGACCTTCTTACTATCCTCTCAGCTCACAATCTACACTACACCATCTCTCACTAATTTCCATGATCATCACAGCAATTCCTTACTCTCATGATTTCCCTTCTCTTCAAACTTCTTTACTAACCTCACAAAACATAACATTTCTCAAACTCACGTCCTCACTTTCCTTCACAAACAATTCTATCACAGTCGCATACCTCCAAAATAACATTAATAGACTCTCACAACTCTTTCTAAAACTTTCATTCTCCATTAGAATCACCGAAACACTCAACCATATCCACAGCAGCTTCTCACACCGGCTCTCTCCAAATGTTTGCAACGGTTCCCCATACATTTCTTCTCTGTGAAACTGTAATATCTCAAATTTTCGTTGAGCTAAGAACAATGCTTATGTGATAATTTGGGATGATATGAGCGGAATTGGACTATTTAGAAATATTGGTCAAGAGAAATATATTTTTAATAAGTGAATTACGATGCCTGAATTATGTCCATATTAGTTTTGGAAGTGATCAAAATTATGGACAATTGTATGGTGATATGTGGAGTTAGATAGGACAATATAAATTAGAATTATAATTAGTGGAATTAGTAAGAAAAAATATAGTTGGACATATTTAGATATTGTAAGAATAATGTAAGGACTGAAAACTTGAGAATAATAAGGTTTTTATCATTTATTGGAAAATATACTTGGGTATAATAAGGTTTAAGTATAGGGTTTAATTATTTTGAAGGCATACTGGATTTAATGAAGAATAGTGTGAAGGAAGAATGGTGAAACATATAGTATAAGTTGGTAGATGATATAAATATTCATATATATATATATGGATTTGGTGCATAATGGTTTGGAGAAGATAAAGTGGTATGGAGAATATTACCATTATAATTATGACCTTAGGTTATGGTTACAATATATAAATATATATGTTGATATATATAAGGTATATGTGGATGTCACATTAGAGGAATAACGTATATATATAGGAATAATCTGGAGTATTTAAGTGAAAAGAAATGGTTACGAGACGACAGTCGATCGACAAGGTGTCCATCGACCGGCAGGAAAACATAAAGTTTTCTGAAGAATATTGGTGGACGATCTGTGGGCTGGTGGTCGATCATCCAAATGCAAATCGATCAACTGCCATTTATGTTGGTCATCTAGAAGGTTTAACCAACGCCTGGAATTGTGAAGGACATTGTCAAACATGTATGAAGATGAAGTAGTTAGACATTGAACTCGTCTGGACATTAAAGGGATGCCAGCGTTTGGCCTTTCATCTTCACGCAGACCATGAAGAGGCATAGAACATTGCCAATAAATAAAGATGATGGCAACAGAGTTTGGAGGATAAGGAAAAACACTAAGGAACCTCTGGCAAAATGGTTTGAGAGAGAGTGAGAGACTAAGGGATATGGCCAAGAGACTCGGAGAGTTTGAGTAAGGAGTTTGAGAGAGAAATATTGTGAGATATCTTACTTTTGTGTTTCTTTGTAAGAAATAAATGATGGGGTTGCATGGTTTTGGGTGGGATGGTGTACTGTGTTTTTAATGAAGCATGAGAAGCAGATAGTAAGGAATAGAGAATGTGGTTAAGGGTAGAGAAAGTAGTTCATGAATAAAAGTTTTGTGAAATGGTGACAGAGAGTGAGAAACTGCAGTGAGAATCTAGAGTTTTTGGTGAACTAGTCGTGAGGGTTCGAGTGAGAGATGGAGAGTCGTGAAGGTTTTTGGAAGAAAGTAAGAACAGTTTTGTGAAGTGACTGGGTTCGTGTGTCTTCTGGTGTTGACGAGGAGGAATATTTAAATGCTAACCTATTAAAGCTAAGGACTCCAGGTAAGGATTAATGCTTGTGTTTTGTCCGAAAGGACCTACATCGCAGGAGTAGGATTTTTGTGTAAATTTTTATGTTAGCCTTTAATGATGATTAACTAGTTAGGTTGTTTTCCTACGATTAGTTTTCTAATAGTTGGGATGAAAGTGAATTTTTTTTTATGATGGTAAGTGATAAGGAAGGAAATGAGTTTGTCTGATGATAGTCTATGTAGTAGTTTCACTACAGTATTTCTTAGTTATTCCTTGTTAGTAGATCATTGTTGTAGACGTAGGAATGTCCCTATTATTGGCCGATAAGTTATATTAATATTTTTTGGGGCAAACCTAGAGGTGAAATAGGTTAGTTATTTTATTGATAAGTCATCAATAAATATTTTGTTTATGTGGATATTCCCAATAGGAAATAAAATAAATGAGAATATAATTAGTTAGGTTAGACTACGAATATTGATGTCGGATGCATAATATGGATATAGAAAGCTTAGAATCATGGCATGATATAGGAATAATTAGATTAATAATATAGTTAATTAGTACAGATCCTCAATTCATATTCAAGTGGTGGATACATCAAGGATAAAGGATTAGATGTTATAGTGTAATCAGAACGTGTTTAAAATTAATGTTATAGTTGAAGCATAGTTATTGTTTGTTAATTGTTTGTAATATTGTTTGTGATATATGAACTGCTGTGTGTGACATTCATGTAGACATGTTATAGGATTGCACGTTATCCATTGCATGGGCTAATAATGAAGATAATAAATGGTGTTTCCTACGTGGGTTCGGAAATTGATGACGTTGCTCACATGTAGGAAACAGCTCGTTTGAGTAAGTTCAAAAACTGAAAAGGTTGCTCTTACTAAACGGGAGGTGAGTTCGAAGACTACGGAGGTTGCTCTCACCCAAGAGTAAATGAATGTAATGTAAGTGGGTCCGCTTTTAGTGAGTTCAAACACTGAAGGGGTTGCTCTCATGTAAAAAAAATCCAAGTGTTGACTTCGGAAATTGAAGAGGTTGCTCTCACCCAGCTTATAAATGTATCAGGCTTCATCATGTAGAGATGTCATAGAGGTTACAGTTGCATTTCATGATTATATTTCTTACTGGACAATAGGCTCATTATTCCTCCTATGATGTAGGTATGTAAGAGATCAAGGATAGCAACAGTTGATAAGACATTTGTACGTTGCGGGCTTGGTGGCTGATTAGGGTAAGAGATTAAAGAAGAAATGTAATATTTGATAGTAACATTTTGAGGAAAGCAAACCTTTGTTATAGTTTTCTTTTTTATCAAGAAGGTTTTCAAATTATGTTTAATCCTTTGGTATTGTAAATACAAGTCTTCGACTGTTGTAAATGTTTTAAAGTTTTACAGTAGGACATGTTTTAAGTGATAAATGTTTTAAGAAAAATGAGTTTATTTATGTAGTTCTTATTTAAGTTAGTTTTCAAATGAAAAGTCTTCCGCTGTGGTTTTAAAAGAAAAAGTTTTAAGAATCGTGAAGTTTTAAATTGAAAGAATAACTGGGATGTTACAAAAACACTCGTCCCACTCCATTCTATTTATAGACTACGAACATCAACTCTTCATCATTCCATTGAAGATAGAAGGCCACTGGACGCAACACTTAATCATCTAGACGCTCAAACAACGAACCATCACATCGATTAAGCATTCTTGACAACTAACATTAATGGCAGTCGATCGATTTTCTTCATTGCTGATCGACCACCCGTCTACCAAACGACCGCCAAATTCTTCCAGAAAACCTCAATTTTACTATCAATTGATCGATGCCAGTCGATCGACCGCCGTCTCCAACCCATTTGTTTTCGCTTAAATTCTTTTGATTATTCCTATATATATATGATATTTCTCTAATGTGACATCCAAGTATACCTTATATATATCAATATATATGTTTATATATTGTAACCATAATCTAAGGTCTTAATTGTAATTGTAATATTCTCCATACCACTTCATCTTCGCCAAACCGTTATGCACTAAATCCATATATATATATATATTAACATTTATACCATCTACCAATTTATACTATATGTTCCACCATTATTTCTTCACACTATTCTACATTAAATCTAATATGCCCTCAAAATAGTATAAATCATATACCTTCAACCTTATTATTCTCAAGCTTTCAATCCTTACAGTATCTATACAAAATCCAAATACGTCCAAGTATATTTTCTCTTACTAATTCCACTAACTATAATTCTAATTTATATTGTCCTATCCAACTCGAAATATCATCATACAATTCTCCATAACTTTGATCACTTCCAAAACTAAATATGGACATAATTCGGGCATCGTAATTCACTTATTCAAAATACATTTCTCTTGACCAATATTTTTAAATAGTGCAATGCCACTCCAATAATCTCAAATTATCATGTAAGTCTTGCGCTTAACTCAACGAAAATTTGTGATATTACATTCCTCCCCCATTATATAAATTTTGTCCTCAAAATATGTCTAACGTAAATACCTTCACGAGTGTATAAAATACTAATTATAAGTATTTGTAACACGAAGTACCCAAAATATAATTATTCAACTCTAATATTTCATAATTCTTCCTAAGATACAACGTTCCCACTTCTCAAAATATAATTATTGGACTAAACACCATTTATATCAAAGTCCTTTGATCTTTATTCCTAATTGCAGCAAGAGAAAAAAGCCTCAGCCAAATTCTATTTCCTTTCATCAGTCAGTGTATGACTAATTTTTGCAATATGTCCAACCTTGTTGCGTCGAAAGCGTCCCCCAGATCTTGTTATACATTTCCCCCTATGACTCTTCTCACATTTGGGCATTGATTGACTAGTAAATTCCTAACATTTTCTTGAATACGTTTCTCATTCCTTTGTAACTCATCTCCAATGAAAGGTCTCTTTGGTCCTTTTATCTCTTGTTGTTCTCCTATCAATTGTTGAGATTGCGTTTCTACCACCACATTTCTACTGCGGTCATTAAATCTCACTACTTGAAATTCTACATTCTCAACTTCGAGGGCTTTTGCTACAATGTCTGTATATGGTACCCCTTGAGTACCTGAAATCTTCACATCTAGAATAGTTTCCAACTGGAGTCCTAGAACAAATTGGTGAACCTTGTGTTCATTATCGTTTACTAAATGCGATGCAAATTGCAACGACATTTTAACTTGTGCTAGTAATCAAAAACCATTCCTTCCTGACAAAGCTTAATAAGTTCTCATCCTTATAGTGTGGTTACAGTACTTGTCCTAGAAGATTTCCTTAAATCTTTCCCACTCTTAAAACATTGTTCAATGCTAGCTCCACATTCATCATAAACTTCCTATTAAACCATAGGCACGGTCCAACATGAAAATTTCCAATCAGAGCTACATCAAGTCCATTCCATGTCCGTTTATCATTTGCAAACTTACCTTCGTTGTCAAGTTATGCTTCACTCCTTTTTTAATTTTTTCCCATACACTTGTGGTTGAGTTTGATTATTCTTTTTCACCTTCTGATCCCTTTACCTCTGTCTAATAACTAGCAGCTCCACTTCTTCGATCTCCAAAGTTTTTGATACTATCCTAGAGTATGGCACATCTTCAGTACCATATATCTTAATTCTTCGATATATCTTGGCTTTAAACCTTTCAACGAACTTGGTATACCTTAAGACCATTAGTAGCTACTAAGTTCCTAGCAAATAGGGATAGTGCCTCAAACTTCACTAACCCACCTAACATCTAAGTCCAAGCTATTTTGTTGACATACATTTCAAAGAAAATATCCTTAAATTGTGTCCAAGTTATATCTCTTATGTCCTGAGTTATCTTAATAGTATCTCAGTCAAATCTAGCATCCTTCGTCAGCGTGAACACAACACAACTAACTTTCTATTGTTCCTAAATCTTGGCATATTCGAATATACTCCCCACCATGTGAATCCATTCCTCTGCACCCGCTGGATCAGAGATATCACCTTCAAAGTATAGCGGCTTCAACCTTCGAAACCTCTCACATCTTAATCCTCTGAGTGCCATCAGTTGTTGGTTTCTCAGTTCTTCCAATTTCTTACATCGTTCCTAAAACAACTGAATATGGCACTCCAACACTTCTTCCACTCTACTAATCTCGTTGCGTCTCTTTGATCTACATTCTGAATTACTTTCCCATCCATTTTGTAAGGTAGCGATTACTTTCACTATGGTATACCTATCCATCAGGCCTATTCTTAAAATTAAAATTTTATTTTATCTATTTGTCTTTTCCTCCAACTTTCCCTTATCGTTCTATCTTCCTACAACAGTGTTGTACTAGTTGTTCCAGAGCATTAAACTATTTGTCTTATGGGAATTATATCAGGAAGCATATAGACTTATCACCTTCTTTATACTTATTTATAGTCAGGACAACATATAATCTAAGCATAACACACAACCTCTAATCTATGTATAGCACAAGTAATAGAGTCTACCAACTTACAAAGTAAAGCAATATACTTATAGTCAATGAAGTATTTCCAGGTTGTGACTTGTGCTAGTAAGTAGTATACATAACCGATTTTAAAACACTAGTGTTGTGATACTGTTTGTAGCATCCCAGTTTTTCTTTCAATTCAAAACTCACAATTTTTAAAAACTTTTTCTTTTATAATCATAACGGAAGACTTTTCGTTTAGCTTAAACAAGAAGTGCATAAACAAACTCCTTTTTGTTAAACCATTTATCAGTTGAAACATGTCATACTGTAAAGCTTTAAAACATTTACAACAGCGGAAGACTTGGATTTACAATACTTAAAGAATTAAACACAATTTGAAAACCTTCTTGATAAAAATGAAATATTATAACAAAGGTTTACTTTCCTAAAAAACGTTATTACCAAACATTACCTTCCTTCTCTAATCTTTTGACCTAACCAGCTGCTAAGCCCGCAACGTACAAATGCCTCATCAACTGCTGTTATCCTTGATCCCTTGCATACATACATCACAGGAGGAATAATGACCCTATTGCCTAGTAAGTAATATAATCATGAAATGCAGTTGTAACCTCTACGACAACTCTACATGCTTAAGCCTGAAATATCTGTAAGCTGGGTGAGAGCAACCTCTTCAGTTTCTTAACTCACCACTTGGATTCGTTTTTATGTGTTAGCAACCTCTTCAGTTTCCGATGTAACGACCCAGTTTTTATTTGATTTAAAATTGCGTAAAATTTAAAATTTTTCTCTTTATATAAACATCAGAGTATTCTTCCTTTATAAAACTCGATCGCTAAAACTATTTACTTAAAACATTTATCAATTGTAGAAGAAGTAATAAAATCCTTTTTATAAAATGCAGCAGAATTAAAACAAAGCATTAAAGAATAGTAAGTAATTTACAAAACTCTTTTTACAAATAATTTCCATTTAAAACCTTAGCCCAGCCAACCACAAGATCCATCCATGCAATTCCTTCGTCAACTGTCTTTGACCTGTTCACCTGTTTCTCGTACGTACCTACATCACAAGACCTAACTAATGAGCCTAATGCTCAGTAAGTGATAAAATGAAATATAATGCAGATGATATGCGTAATCATACAATGCATTACAGAAGAGACCTGTATCTCTTCTGGAAGTTAGGATGGAATACTCCATAGGGTCATGTGGCTGAACCATTTTACTCCGATGGGGAGATATATCCATCGGGGGTGTTCCATATGCCGGTATCCTCACTTTTGTTAAAGACGTTGAGGGTTTCAGAACGAGGTAAAGGTGAACCCTAGTTTCCACATAGCTAACTCTCATCTCACCGCTCCTTATGTGGGAGTATAGTACCGTATGGAAGTGTCACTGATCACCCGAACCCAACATGCCTATTTACATATATTAATTATGTCATGTAATATGTTCGTGAATACATACAGCCCTATATGATGCTATAAATGTCGAGTAAACATATCATTAAAAGAACCTAAATCTAGTAAACACACAGCATACAATCCTAATTCTTGCGATCTGAAGACCAAAACACAATAAGTATCAACTTACCTGGCGTCTTCAATGCGATAATGTCAATCGCCATGGTACCTTCAAAACCATTAATGAAACTATCATCAAAATCTAAAATTACTAACTTCACTTTTACCGTTCAATCCCATAATAATTTCAATTGAAGGTTTCCATCCATTCTTGCTTAACAATACTATAAATTCTGACTCTTTACATTTTTCCTCATTTCAACTTATCATGCTTCACAATTTAACAGCAACTAATAGAGATATTGGAATCGACATCAAGTATTAGTACTAATATCCAGCAGTTTACATCTCTAATTAAATCATCCAAACCAGATTCTCAACAGTCCAAGTTAACGTTTGCTACTACCCACATTTGTCAGCAACGAACATGGATACTCAAATCAATATTAAACAACTTATTCTTTTCTTATTTAGTTAAGAATCCATGCCATTTCTAAGGACCAAAATAGACAAGAATTAAACAATTCACCAACTTCACAACCAAGAGGCAGTAAGGAACATTTCCAATTCACAAACCATTAGGTAGAGCATCGAAACATCAACCCATTTAACAATACATATTCTCCATGGTCAAACTTATTAATATTCTTCCATCAAAACTAACAAAACAATCAAAGGGCATTATTTTTCAAAATTACAGAACATATCTCATATGAAATCCATAATAGACATAAACACTTGGCAGTTAAGAACAAGAACTAAATCCAATATATATTCACAACATTTCTAGAATATGTTCATCCATCCAAGACACTAAAAACAAGGTGCATTCATCATTTGATATCATCTACTCCTAGAAGTCATCTGACAATCCACAAAGGGTGAAGGAGAATGTGCTTACTAGAAGGACCCAGGAGCAGTAGCTCCACCCTCACGTTTTCCATCATCCAAAGATGTCCACCCTTCAGTTCACAACTACACCATCCACTGCCATTATCTCATTTCAAAGAATGCACTCGGTCCCTTCCCCGAGAGCATTCACCAGCCGATTCCCTCAGTGGAATGCCACTCCAGAAATTTCTCCAAGGATGAAGTCCAGAGCAACGTCAACACTAACCAAGAGTTCACTTCTTTCCACAGTTCTCAGAGAAATACACATACACACATCAGATAATGAAACCCTCTCACCTTCCCGTTTCCAGCTCCCGGTCTTCAACACTACACAGAGCTTGTCTAGTGCCATCGACTTATAGGCTGGAAGAGATAATTTGCACAGACACAGGAAAATTGTACACTTCAAGGAAAGTGGTCCAATGCCCAGACTCCACGTAGAAAGTCTGCTAAAGGATGAGCTGGAGCATGCCAGCTCTGGTTCGGTCCAGCGTGACGACGGTTCACGGTCCAACCACCCATCGCCCGTTTGTCACTGCCCACATCAACCGAAGCACACACACGACCAAACTTGGCCAAAATCCACTCAATACTGTGGAGAAGAACATGGAACAGAGTTAAATTCATCAACTAGACTCACCTTCACTGACGATTCATAGCTTCGAATCATCCCTGCAAGCCGCAGCACGGCGAGCCTTAGCTCGCAGTCCTTTGCCGCCCGCAACAGTTTGCAAGCTCGCTAGAGTGGCACACTGGCGGCCGTAACCCGACCTTCGTCGTCGTCCGTCGCTCGTCGCCTCCACCTCGCTCGGTCCCGATCTCCCTCTCGCCCTTTTCCTCTCTATTTCTTCTCGGGCTCTCTCACCTCTCTCTCTCTTTTTCTCAAATGGCCGAAGGCCAATTTCACTAAAACATCAAATATAACCGAACCTGGTTTGGTTCTCCTTCACTCCACTTCACTTAACCATTTCCTTCCATATTTATTTATTCTTTTATCTTAAATTCTCCTCTATCCATTATTTAAATATTCCACTTCTCAATTATTCCAATTCACCTCATTATTTATTTTTCTTATTTGTAATTAAAATCGAGCCACCAAATTATTTCAGACTGAGTTTAGCCAAAACTGGTTTAGTCCCTATCCAACAATTACGTCCTTAGTAATATCCCGATAATTTATTCGACTAATCCAATTACTTCCCAATTTATCATTTTTAAATTCTGATATAAAAGTCATAATATTACATCCTAACTCATTCAAAATGAGCCCACTTACATTACATTCATTTTCTCTTAGTTGAGAGCAACCTCCACGTTTCTATGTAACAACTCAAATTTTCGTAAATCGTTAAAATGCATAAAAATTTTAAAATTTTTTTTTAAAACAAAACGTATCAGAGTGCGTCTAACCAGATCGCTACTGACTCTTTCGTAAAACTCGTTATAAAAATCCAATTAATAAAACTATGTGGAAACGTTATAAATCATCATTTTGTAAAACATTGGAGAAGCGTAAAGAAAATCCTTTATTTAAATCTTTCCGGAAGCGTAATACAAAATCATTTATCGATAACATTTCAGTTTAGCAAAACCTTACAAAAGCATAAATACTTTAACAAAGGACTTAACCGTTTAATTACAACCTTACAAAACATAATCTCATTAAACTATTTCTCTTTTACCCTTTCTATGCCTGGCCAGCCACGATCTCCCCCGCACGTGCAAATCTATCATCCCTGCTTGTTATTGTTTGCTCTTTATCTTTCACTACTCTTAGTCCGTGCATTCCTCATAGCGTACTAGTACCTACTTCTACACCACAAACAACTATAAGCCCGAAGGTTTAGTAAGGAAAAGGGGAAATGCATATAAAATGTCACTCTTTAGTCCATTTGGAATGGGGCCACCCAAACCAATCCTTTCATTAGCCATTGACTATTTTATTACTTTTCTGTATGTCGTTCGTTCGTTACTCATACTTCGAGTTAGAGTAGACACTCCCGGAGTCCCGACAAGGGAAAGGTAACATTCTTTTAAATCCTATCTACCTGGCTGATCTGTACTTACCCTACCATGCCCCAACTCCCTTTTCTTCTTTTCTTTGTGTCTGTGCTGGGCTAAGCTACCGGACCACAGAGGCCTTTATTATCTTACTGTTTTACTCATTTCATCATTTATCCTGACTCATGCATGTGTGCGTACCACCCCGTGGCACTCCCTATTAGTTTCTATTAACATGATGCATGAACATATATTCTCAACCTATCGTGATGCATGATGCATTCTACGTGATATTCATAGACATTGAACTACGCATATAAAAGAAAGTAATTGAAAGCAAGCTGAACTGGAAAGCGTATATAGAAGAATACATAAATTAAAAGCACGCAACAACTATAATTAAAGTACATAACAGGGAACAATTATAAAAGCAACGAGCATTAAAGGGAATAAGTAATATGTCATGAAACAATACGGAAATCAAGTACAACATGCTTGGAACGTACAAAACATAACAAGGGGGAAAACCGAAAGTATGGACATGCTATCGATTTACATGCTGGTTATCCTAGTAAATTTCCTAGTCCATTTACATGCTTCCTACGTTTATATTTCTAAGCGATTATTCTAATCAGTTATTAACATGCTTCTACATTGATTTCATGCTTTTATTCTACTTAACTAATCACACTTCGGTTTAACAGAAAATAACATGCTAGGGGCCTAGACTCGTAAGCAATACAAGGAAACAATAACCAAAAGCATTCATAAGTTATTCATTCACTTAGTCAATGAAACCCTTAACTCATTCACGTTTACTTCATTCTCTTTTCATCCTCTTTATCATTCTACTCTTTAGAAAAGTAAAGCATCGATTACGTAATTGAAGTGCACATAAAGAAAGTAATTGAAATTGAAAACAAATATAAAGAATAATAGAAATTAAAGCACATTGAACATGAAGAGTAACAACCAACAATTGAATAACGCACTCAGTAGAGCAGAGCAGGGTACATGAAATTTAAACAAGGAAAGCATGCTTGAATACAATACTAATGATTGACATGCTAATTCCTTTAGTTAATTTCCTAATCCATTTTCATGTTTTCTCTATTTATATTCTAGGTGATTATCCTACCTAGTTAGTCTAGGTGGCTTACATGCTCAAGTTTGATTACTTTAGTTACTCTCACTAAACTCCTTAGTTAATTATCATGCTCTTACAATATTAATTACCATTTAATCATGTTGGACCTAGCTAAGTTAACATGCTGGTTAATTAATGTGCTCTAATCAATTACGTTAATTAATTATGCTAGTCCGTTAACATCTAATTACTTAACCTAGTTAATCAACAAGCTTATTAATTATCAATCAATTACATGCTCAGATTAGTTAATTACTTACATGCTTAACTAGATAGTTAATTAAGCATACTCGGGTTAATTACAATTACTACCATTTACATGCTTAAGAGTTTATTTCTCGATGATTCTAGTAAGTTACATGCTCACTAGTTGGTTAGTCAATATGCTTCACTTATTTAGTAAAACTAGTTAATTGAACCTCCTTAACAAATCAATTAACATGCTAGACAAATTATTATCATGCTTGTTAATTATAATTAACATGCTCACTAGTTTATCATCCTAGTTAAGTATAGTATGAATATACAGTTTGATTAGTCAATTACATGTCGCGGTTATCATTATGAGTTCAGTTTGCATGCTTGAGTTCCTATATTAGTTATTATAATCCTAATTAACATGCTTACTATTTCTAACAACTCCATTTGATTAACCTAGTGAACTCATCTGTACTCCGAGATTACTATTAACATGCTAGTTGATCAACATGCTTAGGGTTCAAGTTAATTTAATTGTACTAGTTTGTTACAAACACTGAAAAATTAACATGCTTAATAGGATATCAACTAATTTATGTATCAATCCTTTAATTACTAGTGATCAAATAACAAATGGAATTGATAATTTATATTCTTTTTATGAAATAAAATATTCTAATGTTAGTCGTTCAAGTTCACGTCCTCCTCCACACACGGAGAATTATCGTAGTAGTGGTAAAGGTATTGGTATTCCACAATTTAATATTCATGATATATGGAGTGAATTAGATAGTGAAAATTATACTACTACTTTGAGTAATGAACTTGATATTTATTTGAAACTCGTTATCAATTTTCTCAAGAATAGAATTTGGATGTTTTAGATTGTTGGAAAAAATATTCTACTACATATCCTATTCTTTCTACAATGACACGTGATCTACTAAAACCTCTGTTCTCTACAGTAGTATCAGAGTTTGCTTTTACTGCAGGTGGATGTGTGTATGATGAACGAAGATGATAACTTTCACCTAATCTCGTGGAAGCACTCATTTGCATCAAAGATTGGAATGATGCCAAGATGAGAGATCAACAACGAGAGGATGAGATACTTGAAGACTCCAAAATTTTAGATTGTGAAGAATAGATTTCTTGTTTTTTTTGTCTTACTTTCTATCGTAATTTGAAGTAATTTTTTTTGAACTTGTAATTTTTTTAACATGTCGCAAATGATTGGCAATTTGATGGTTACCAACCTAGTTGGGATGTATCTAATTTGTAGTAATACAACTATTAAATATTTGTAATGATATTTGAGTGATATACTAAGCCGAGAGAGTAATACAATGATATTTGAGTGATATACTAAGCCGAGAGAGTAATACAATTGTTAAATATTTGTAATGATATTTGAGTGATATACTAAGCCGAGAGAGTTTTAGTCTTTAAGAGCATATTCTCAATGAGGGACATCCCCATAATAAAATGAATGTCCCTCAGCTTAAAACAAATGTCCCTCAGCTTAAAACAAACGTCCCTCAACTAAACACGAACGTCCTTAGCTTCAAAGAGATGTCCTTAACCTTGAAAAGGATGTCCCTCAGATAAAACGGACATCCCTCAGATTAATACAGACGTCCTTCATCGTATAACGGACATCCCTCATATTAAAATGGATGTTCCTCAGCTTACAATGGACATCCCCATCATAAAATGTATGTCCCATATTAAAGCAGTTGTCCCTCTGCTTACAATGGATGGAAGCAAGAAGTCCATTAGCTTATAATTGATGTCCCTCAACTTATAACAGACATCCCATATTAAAACAGATGTCCCTCAACCCACAACGGACTTTAAATTCCTCAGAACTCTCAACTCCGTATACTTTTCTTGTTCATCTATATATTAAACTGAAGCACATCCGTTGATAGGGCAAGTAAATTTGAATTTCCCCTATTCAATTTGTAATGACCCTGATTTCTACTTACTTTAAAATTGCATTAAATTTAAAACTTTTATAAAATAACTTAAATATTTATTTATTATTTTAAATTAAAATCAGAGTGATTTTCTTAAAACTGAACTATTAAAAATAATTTTTCTTAAACTTGTTACTTAAATCGTTATAAGCAGTAGAAAATTATAATTATAAAACAATTTCTGAATATGTAGCAGAAGCATAAATAAATAATTTAAAGACAATAGACAATTGTTTACATTATTGTTTATAAAATCTTTTTTCTCTTCTGCAATATCTAGCCCAGCCAGCCACAAGGTATTCGTGCAAATCCTTCATCAACTGCTCCTTCACCTAATCTCGTGTGTGTACTTACATCACAAGCAAACTGTGAGCCTAAGGTCTAACAAGAAATGAGATATACAATATGATATATGCCTCTAACTCATTATGTCAGAATGAGATCCGCCAAAACTGTTCTTTACTCACGGTTACATACGTTAATCATACATTGAGCTGGGACATTGGTTCTGTCGCAGGGAGAGTGGTTGCTAGTTGGCATCTAACCCCTTGGGGTACACAGGCTCTTGCGACTCGACAAGGGAAGGGCATAATCTCGAGTCTAACTAGTTAGTTCCAAACCACCTCCCCAACCTCCAATTCTCCTTTACATTCATTTCCTTTATCCATTTTTCCTCACACAGATGAATACCAACCCATATGTGGCATTCTTAATAGTTTCTATGAGCATGATGCATGTCAATACGATATTAAAATCACAACAATATGTAACTATCGCATAGTAGAGTATAAAACGCCTACAAGGAAAGCAATCCAATCCAATTATCCAAAATTCACAATTCATATCGCGAAAGAATTACTAATTTACAGGGGAGATAACAGTGATACTCAACGTATTAACATACTTTAATCTTGGTGCAAACGAAAGCAAATGACAGTGAAATAAAATGTGCTATCATGCTTCGGATTTAGCAGAAAATAACAACTAATAATTAGCAAAATAAAACGTGTCATCATGCTTTCGATTTAACAAGAAAATAACAGCGAATAATTAGCAAAATAAAACGTGCTATCATACTTCGGATTTAACGGGGAAATAATAGTGTTATAATACTCGATAATTAAAAGGAATAAGACAATAATTAACATACTAATATGCTCAGAAATTAACGAAAATAGCAGCGATATCTATCATCAGAAATCCGTAGCAAATACAAGAAAAATAGCAGCAAGGATTAGCGTCAAATAACAGAAAACAAAAGCAAATTCATGAAGAATATATAGTGATCTGCAACGTGCTATCATGCTTAAAATTGAATATGAAAACGGGAGCAAAATAGATATTAAACGTGCTAGATAATTGAAGGAAATATAGCAGCGACATGTATATATTCGAAAAGCTAGACATGAATGACAATTAATGAACAGAACAACGATATTTAACGTTCTAAGTATGCTTAATAATGTAAGGAAGACAACAGCAAATAATGGGGAAAAATAGCACTATTATTGTTGACATACTAAACACGTTCGAGAGTAAATTAAAGAAGGAAAGTGAATATGAACAGAGTGACAATTAGCGGCTGAATATCCAGCAAATGGAAATAGCAAAGCAGTGTATAATAAGGCACCATATTAGACAGCATAGAAATTAAACAATGAAGCTATTAGTGAACTAAAAATCAAGCTGAAAGCTAATCAACGAATCTATTATCTTCTAAGGCAACAGAAAATTATCTGGGACCAATAAACAATCCACTGTGGGGTGTATAATAGGCCTGCTTGACAGATTAAAGGAGAACAATAATATAGATCCGGGTTATAATGAAATGGAACCAAAATGAGCAACCAATCAAGGTATTATGCAGCAGTCAAACCAAGCTAAAGGATCAATATGTTATCAAAATATCAATCAACAGCAGGAATGTACACTAGATAAATACTACCGAGAAGCTGATCAACAAACGATGGCAGAGAGTTAGCAGCCCAACGAGGAACCAGAATTTCTAGCATCATAAATCACCCAGAATGCATCCAAAATATGGAATATCATTCAACAAAACTAAGCAAGGAACAAAGTCCAAACCATAGAGAACTAAACATGTTATTTAGAACTTAGGATTAACCCAACCACTAATAACTTCCAGCTAACAAACTAGAGAGGAAAATCAAACTCCAACACTCAATACATGCTTCACACAATAGGGAACTAACTCACAGTTCAAATGTCTTATATAAGAGGCTAACATTGCATAATCAGCCAATCAACCAAACCAGAAGTAGGAGTATTTAACAGAAGCATTATCAGGAATCATACGAAATGCACAAACATAATCAGCAATTAAGGAAAACTGACGCTACTTGTGGTGTAGGACCTCCACTGGCCAAGAATCTACTCCATTTCTTACCTTTTCTGATAATTTCTCTCCTGCCCAAAACTCCATCCTTCTAGCAATAGCAGCTTCGCTCCTTACCCATGCACTACCTCACTAGAAGGAAGTAGAAGACTCCTCTTAGTAAGAAAACCACTCTCTCCCTCAAAGCCCTAACTGGAAGAAAGTAGAAATTGCGTCTGCCACTCTCCCTCCCACATTCATGCACTTCCTCTTCCATTCCAACTCACTCTTTCTCTTCACATCCACTCCCTCCACTCCCTCTCTCTCTCTTCACATCCACTACCTCCAATTTGTTGTCCACGCCATGACATCGAACCACACGTTGTCGATTGCAAGTTGTCTATCACCAGACAAGGTCAGCAAGACAAACCGATTCAAACCGAACAGTAGGCCATACCAAAGCCTTTAGCTGATTCCTGCCCGAACCATCGCCCCTGTCATTGCCAACCCATCATGACCCTCACCGTCTACCTAAATCCCAATCGCAAAATCGAGTTACACCACACAAACAATCGAGATCCTTACTTCAATCAATCGCAGCCCCACAGTCCTATCTCCGCTTCAGCAGCTCGAGATAAGCAAGCCCTAGCTCCCTTGTTCGGCGATGCAGAAATGCCCGAACGTCCGTTGAACACTACCGACCCAAGCACATGAGAACGAAAATCTCTCCCTCCCACGCGATGTCCATTGATCACGGCTCCTTCCCGATCGCTCTCCCAATCTCTCTCAATCTCTCAGTTTGCAAATATAGCCAAGCGTCAAATGAAAATCCTCCCCCCTTCATTTGATTCTAGACTGAACCACACCAGCTTGAACCAGCTCGGCCGAACAGGTTCTGCCCTTCATTCCCCTCCTTAATCATTAATTATTTTTATTCTCCATTTAATTATCTCCTCACATTTTAATTACAACTAATCCCACATTTCTTTTCTTTTTTTAGCCAAAAACCGACCACCCATTTATTTCCAAACCAAGCTGAACAAAACTAG
The DNA here is from genome assembly GCA_022433065.1 of Begonia loranthoides. Taxonomy (NCBI): domain Eukaryota; kingdom Viridiplantae; phylum Streptophyta; class Magnoliopsida; order Cucurbitales; family Begoniaceae; genus Begonia; species Begonia loranthoides. The sequence goes on along the minus strand of CM039475.1, from coordinate 17,906,695 downwards.
TTCAGTCCATATTTCTCCCCTTTGTTTCAACCCATTTTTTGTTCGAGTTATGCAACCGAGACTTTGACCACAAAGCGACCGAAAACCCAAATTGTACAATTTCCATTATCAATTCACACCGTAATCACACCCACAAATTTTCATATGTTTTCACGATATTAATCCAACGAAGTACCGTCCCACAATATAATATATTTATTTTTACGAAATTCATTATATTATATAAACGAGAAAAAATTATCGAGGTATTACAACCAAGCGTGCTTCAACTTCCTCAAAACTTTCAACTTTTTTCTTTAAATTTCTTGAACAAGGAAATTACATCAAGGAGTAGAAAACTCACCATGAAGCGTAAAGCGACTCTTCCTCCCTCTGGCACTCAAGCTAGTTCATATTCATATGGTGCTTATACTTCAAGTCTTTCAACCCATCTCACCCGTACCCGTCCTTTCCTATTAGCAGATGACAACTATTATTCACTAAAGTTCAAGACACAGTTAGCCAAGGAAAGGTACGACACTGACGTCAATCGCCGTTCGATTATTATATCTAGGAGGGTAGAATTCAATACGTTTGCCGATTTTAGAATAGAACAAATGTTTGAACGTATTGAATTTGCTGGACTGTGCATGATGGAGGGTATTATTGTGAGCGGGTGGTGAAATTACTTTATGCAAATCTAGATGTGGGTGGCAACAAGAAGAAAAAACTAATGGAGCTGAGGCATACTCTTTGGGCAGGAGATTAAATTAACTCTAAAAGAGTTGAATGAGCTTATTAGATGCTCTACGGCCACGAAAGAGCCGACAGAAGAGTATTTTAACATATCCAAGAACCCAGACTACGTAAAACAAGGAGAAGGTCTAGCATTGTTCAAAAATTTGCATCCCAATCCTGACGTTGAAACTTTTAATAGGCCCAAATCCAAGGACCTAAACATGGCCAAAGGCATCCATCACATGATAACCCACACATTTCTGCCTCATGATGGAAACAGAGACCATGTGAGATGCATGAATCTCTATGTGATGGAGAAGCTCTACAATGGAAAAACTTTTAACATCGAATACACTATTATTAATCTGATGAAGGTAATTCTAAAGAGTCCAAGCAAGAACCTCCCCTACAACTAGCTCATTCAGAAGATTATTCATAGCAACAGGTTGGGGCTCCCTCCTAACAAGCTAGTAGCCCCACCAGCAGCTCCTCATCCTGCTTTTCCATCAGCCTCTCCATCTTTTGTCACCCTACTGGATAGATGCCAGTAAGTCTTTTAGTTCATACTTACTTTCCTCTTTCCATCTATGCAATGTATGCATTAGTTAGTTGTTGGTTTGGGCTCTCTAAATTAGATATAACAATGTGTTACAAACGTGCAAATCTCTTATCATCAGGCCACCATCCCCTCCTCCAACCCTTACTAAAGTTTAGAAGATATTGGCTACAGGTCTTTCATCAAATGAAGTAGTTCGAAAGCCTGCTTCACTACTAAAATTACACGTGGTATTTTTTCAATTTGATTTTGGACAATGTGTCAAATTTACACTTAGTAGTCTAAGGGTCGTGCTTAAACTGATTATTCAATTCAACTTGTGAACTTGATTGAGGAGTTCTTGAGTTTGGCACATGAAAATACCAAGAAGAACATGGAGATATGTGGCATTCTTGTTGGCACTAGGGTAAGAAACTACATCATTTCAAAGTGATTCTCACAGACATCATGCAATCATGCATCGTGTTGTCTTTTTTCATAATGGCGATGTTCCCACAATAACAACCCTCATCATTCCAAAGCAAAAGGGAACATCAGAAATGGTGATGATAACTTCTTAAGAATGTGTAATCAATATTTATAACGTTGTTATGGAAAATAAATCTCTTGAATGCGTTCTTTATATGCAATGCAACACTTTGAATGAGGAGAAGTGTCTTGAGGTAGAACTGAGGGCCTCGCTTATGAGTCAAGGTTAGGTCCATGTAAGGCACTTTTATTCCCTCATGCACTATTTTTTCCTTTTGTTGAACTACTTATAATATATGGTTTTAATTTCAATTTTCAGACACACCCAATGCAAAAATGTTTCATGTCATATGTTGACCTGAACATCCATTACGCCTACTAGAGGATGTTACCTGAGGCAATTGCAATTGCCATGGCCTCAATAGATAAAATATGGTAAATTCTCACCCTGCGCTATACTCATTGTGCTTTGAAGGAAATTAATTACTAATTTTCCCTCCCAATTCTCCAATTTCAGCCCACAAGGCATATTACTAAATTCTCCAAATCTCATGCTTTGTAGGGGAGTTGGTGGTTAGTACTGGTCAATAGGATGGATTCCATCTTCACAACAATTACAAAGTCACTTCGAAGGACCTTTTTGAGCACTCCTCTCATGTTGAAATCAACCACGAGTTGACGTTCAATGTTGCCAATCTCTAAAATTCAAAAAGTATAATTGTATTTACTTACATTTGGATTTTGATTTATTGTATCATTTTTTATTTTTGTACATTGTTTATTAATTGTGCATTTGAGATTTTGAATTGAGTTATTTTTATGGTACACTTGTTTATCAAGTTATTGTGGTTAGGTATTGTAGACGTGGTTGTGGATGTTGTTGTTGTTTTGTCAAAATCATCGAAATAATGGTTATGGTCTATAATGGATGCATAATGCATTGTATTGAGGAGAACATCTATAAAAAACATATGCTAGATGCTATTATGTCAAAAATTTTGAAATAAAGTGATATAAAACTTTGAAGAAACTGTATGTCATGACGTACAGGTATGAGTTTGTTTTTCAATTATGGAATGTTGAGTGAGGAAATAGAATTTAACTTAATAAGCTTTAAGTTTGCTAGTGTAAGGGACGTCCGTTTTAATCTGGGATGTCCGTATTAACTTGAGGAACGTTTGATTTAAGCTGAGGGACATCTGTTTTAAGATGAGGACGTCTGTTCTAATATGAGGGGCATTTGTTTCAATCTAAGGGATGCTCGTTTTAATCTAGGGCATCTGTTTTAAACTCAGAGATGAGGGACGTCCATTGTAAGTTAAGGGACGTCCGTTTTGGTTTCAATACGATTTCTCCCCTTAATAACTTTAGTTTGGTTCCATTTTTTTCAAACCGAATACAATTGGTTTAGTTTTGGATTGTATTGTATGCTCAGCTCATTAGGCTTGACTCGTTAAGGCTTGTTAGACTTGTTTACCCAACTCATCTCGACTCGTTTAACTCGTGGCTCGTGAGCCGAGTTGAGTTCAATTTTTTTGGGGTTGCCTTGTTATGTTTGTCTCGTTTAACTTGGTAGGCTCAGTGAGCCAAACTTTTTCAAACTCAGCTCGACTTGGCTCAACTTGGTTGTGCCAGCTCATTTGTCATCTCTAATTATCGATATAAACATTGACCATTAACATTAAAAATTCTCTTGGAAACCTTGTCTTTCACTTCAACTCCACCATGTGGACATAATTGTATTGAAAATAGTCTTGACCATCTTAACTTAAGTTTTCCTTGCAAAAGTTTAAGTTGATACTTAAAAAGTAGCACTTATTGTCCAAATTCAAAACTTCGATCTACAATTCTTCTGTCACCCTACTTTTTGGTCTTTTCCTTGTAAAATTTAACATTGTCATATGCTTGAAGTCTAAATTCATAAATCTCATTTAATTGCACAAGTCTTCTTTCACCTATTGCTAGTGAATCAAATTCAGTTTTTATATGACTCACTATGCTTTATATTCTAATTGGAAAGGTAGATGAAAACTTTTTTGACGAATCTGTATGATGAAATGTTAATGGTGTTTTATATAGTGTCCATCATCCAATCATACGGATCAATCCTTCCTTGATAGGTTTATCGGTTTCTTTACCATTTGCTTGATTTCTCAATTTGAGACTTCCATTCAACTACTCATCTAAGGATGATATGCATTTGCAATTTTGTGGCTTATGCTATATTTGGTCAGAAGTTTTGAAAAATGTTTATTGTTTAAGTTAGTTACCTTATCACTATTTATGTAACGCCCCGCGTTATAAAACCATTTTCTTTATGTCATTTTTAGTCATAAAAAATGTTTCTTTTATTTATTTGAAAACAAATACCAAAATCAGAGTTTAAGCAGAATTAATTTAAAACATAATGTTTAAGAATTTAAAGGATAGTTCAAAACATTTATTGAAATAAAACAACCGGTTTATTTTTCCTTGAGCCATAACCTTTCAGATGGAATCTGGCTAAAAACCCAAGAGTTCATCTGACAACATGTCCTCCTCCACATCAATATTATTAAGTTTATTACCTACATCACAGGCAATACAATGAGCCTAAGCCTCAACAAGAAATAGAATATATGCAATGCACATGCTATGCTTATGCAGACTGTCATAGCGAAGAACCAATCTCCTCTTCATTTTAGTTTCACTTAACAGTCTAGATATATGAGATTCATTAGTCTAGGGAAGTTGGATCATACAGTCTTTTGGCTTAACCGTGACTCCGATGAAGAGATACATCAATTCGGGGTGTCACCACCAATCTCATACAATTATTTATATTTATTGGTTCATTTCATTTATGATGTCATGCACATGTCAACAGTTTCATAAACTCTATCGTGATACATGTACAGTTCATAAAAATATAATGAAAGTAGTACAACAGTTCATATACAATAATTTAACGAAATTAAGGTAGTTCACATATTTTTTTCATTTTTATGTTCAAGTATTTTCTTTGTTATCTCGTGCATTAATTCAAATAATAATTGTAATAGTTATTTTAATAGTCATTTCAATATTTTTGTGCATTATAACGACTTATTTCAATATTTAAGCCAATAGTAAATTTAACGATAATTTTAACAATATTATAATTAAATTGATAATAACTTTAAGCATAAAAACAATCCTGCAATGCAGGGCCTCCACTGGCCACTGCATCCTATTTCTTACCTTTGAATAACTTTCTCGTGGTCCTTTGTGCGTTTAGCTTTTTATCCTTTTTCCCATTAATATCTTCAAAAATAATTATCATTTATTTATTAATATTTAATACCTTAACTTTGATACTGTTATTACTCGTTTTGTCCAATTATTTTCATCGTCCAATTTAACCAATACTTATCCATTTTTCAATAACAGTTTTCATAATTTAATAACACTTAGATGGAGCTGCAGCATTCAAACCTTAACAATCAATATCCTTATTCCTTATTCATTTGTGAAATAGGATTTCATAGTCCAAATTCAATATAATTAACTTAGCCGAATAACATGACATAACACCTCAACCATCAATATCCCACAAAGGCAATTGTAAAATCCCGATCTTCCAAGATGAAATTAAGTAAAAATAATTGGAGAATTAATTGTGCTCATGCTCGTGCTGCCGGCGTCAGAGCTTCCTTGCGGCATCGTGCGCTGTTCGGCGCAGCCTGCAGAGTGGTACGGCGGTCGCGGGTATGCCATGCAAAGCTAAGACATTGGTCATTCCGTGTTTCTGCTGGTTGGAGTTTCAAGGGTCGGCCGAGCTTGATTTGGAGCTGTGAATTGTTGGGCTGAGGTAAGTCGATGGTCTATGTTCTGTGTTCTTCTTTGTGGCGTCCGATTATAGATGATTTAGCATTGGCAGTGGCATTTTGGTGATTTAACGATGGCAGGAGGATGGTTGGGATTGCTTTGACAGACCACGCTGTTCGTCTGTCAACGGACCGGTTGCTTCAACAGTGTGAATCAATTCGAATGAATTGTGTTCTGGCTGACACGATAATGTAGTACTGCCTTTCCATATGGGGATGCTTGCTAGAATTGGTTGGTGAATTGAAGAAGGAGGTAGCCATCTTCAAGAGGCTGTCAAAGCCATAATTGTGCTGCAAAAGGAATGAAGAAGGCTATCGGGTGAGATGAATTAAAATGACAGAGAGGAAACTCTCGGTGTCATGCTCTATGGTGTTGAGCCAAGAACAGAGAAGGAAAATTTAGATTTTGTGAGAGGTGCCGTGAAGTTCAAGAAGTTGAAATGGGGATAAGAGGAAGCTTCCCTTGGGACCCTATGGTTTCAAGTATTCAGCCTCTTCCTTGCTGGTTTTATGGACTCTGGAATTGGCAGGAAGGTTTATTGGTGATTGTTCTGTTGTTTTGTGTTTTGATAATGTTATGCTCAATTGTTGGAAAATACTGCTGCGTAGTTCTGTGAGAAATATATTGTTGATTTGATTTCTACCGTGTATGCAATTCTCTTCTGTTGGGTATATATGGCAAGAAAATATGAAATGGATTTTATGAAGATGTTATCTTGTTAATTGGTTTTGAGAGTTGAGGATAAATGAATTATTTGCTGCTCTGATGGTTAAGAGTAATGGCTTTGAGTTGTACTCTGTTGGCTGGATGTAGTGTTTTTGTTTGCCATTGGATAATATTTTCGGGATGTTACTAAAGATTAATGATGTTCTGCAATGGTTTTGGTTAATAATATGTTGAACATGAAATTATGGAATTATTGTTAGAAATTTAGCTGTGGTTGTTAGGCTTTATTGGCTAATGGTTCCTTTGAGATTGTGATCTGGTATGGGAGATTGATTCCTTGTTGTTGAGTTCTGGTTATTGCTCTGTTTGTTGGTAACTGCCTCTAAATGTAGTATTGTCTAGAATTGATGGATTTCATAATAAGAATGTGTAAAAAGGAGAAAAGATGAAAAATGTATAAATTGGATAATTGTGAATTAAGATAAAATGTATAAATTAGGATTCCTCTTTTAATTGGTTATAAAATAAATAAAAATAAATTAATGAAAAATCATTAAGTGATAATTAAATAATAAACGAGAAATAATGGTATCAAAGTTAATTTTATAATTGATAAATATATTAATAAATAAATGATAATTATTTTGAAGGCATTAATGAAGAAAAGAATAAAGTGCTAAAAATGTCACGGACTGCAGGTAAGTGATACTACATGTGCTTTTGTCTTCGGGCCCTACATCGTAAGAATAGAATATGCACGTTTCGTTGTTTACCGCTTTATGATCATGTCTACTGTTGTAATAGCACGTCTACAGCTTTACGAGCATGTCTATTTTGTTGAAAGCAAGTCTACAGTATTAACAGGATGTCTACCATTTTATGAAGCATGATCTATGAATTGTATATTGGATGCGCTATTAGATTCCTTTAATTATATGTTAGAAATTGTATGCATTCACGAGTATCAGGCATCACAATTTCCAAATATACGAAAATGATTTCACATGCATGGTTTTAAAGATGGTTTAATAGATGCTCACACATACTAAGTGTACAGTGTTTGTGCAGGGCTGATCACCCGAAGTGAATGACCATCATTTGGACTGTAGGATTATCCATTTTACCATAGAAAGTACAACAGAATAAATGTAAAAGATATGATATGATGATACAAGGCAAATGGTATGTGTGAGAGCATTTTAGTCCTTGGTGGACATGGTCGCTAGTAGACTTCCAAAGAAAGCCATTGGCAGTTAGCTAGCTTTCAGAGCATGCCATTGCTGCTCATACTAGTTGCGAAATGCCTGGACAAAGACCCGGATAAGAGACTGAAGTCCCTGGATAAAGACCGGGATAGACTAAAATGTAAAATATAAAGAAAAGATAAAGAAAATGGAAACAAATACGGATACAGAAACGGAAATGGAAAAAGAAACAAAAACAGAAACAGATACGAATACGGATACAGATACAAAAATAGAAACGAATTTGGGAATTGAAATGAAAACGCATATGGTTTTAAAAGAGCATAGCATCTGCATTGTACAGTTTTTATTTATATCACTTACTGAGCCTTAAGCTCATTAGTTAAGTCTTACGATGCAGGTATATGCTTGAAAAAAGACGAACATATTAAGAGCAGTTAATGAGGGATTTACACGCGCGGATCTTGTGGCTGGCTACGCTAAAAGAGAAAAAAAAGTTTTGTAAAATAATAAAGTAAATAGTTTAAGTTTAAATAATTGTTTTATTTAATGCTTCCGCTATGTTTCAAGAAAATATTTTAAATGATTATTATTTCTTAACACTATAAATTGGACAAGAGATTTTAAGTAATGGATTTAACAATCAGTTTTAAAAGAAGAAAATGCTTACTTTGATATTATAAAATAAAAGTTTTAAATTTCACGCTATTTTTAGGTAATAAGAATCAGGTCGTTACAGCAGTAATCAATCCACAATACACACGTCAATTCAACGGGGTAATATCTCGTTATTCATAAACTCCTATTTAACAGAACATACCCCCATTAATATTTAGTAACTAAATGTGTAGAATAATTTTTAACCTAACTCTCCAAACCAAATCATTAGAATAATATTTAACCAAACTCTCCCAACCAAATTAACAGAATAAAACTTCAGCAATATTATTTTTCTTCAAATCACGTATACTATAGGCAATATAAAACCTCCAACCAACAGAGCATGTCATCCGATTCATAAATAAAATAGAGGCTTAGTCAAGGATACAACTTCATAGTTCTACCATTTTACTCCACTTCAACCATTATTACATTTGCAGTCAACATGTATTCATTTACTTTTTAATAACCATTATCAACTTAATCCATACAAATAGAGAAGCACTAAACATAGAAGACTTTCAAAACTAACAAAGCCAATAGAACATTCAAAAACAAACATAACTCGGTTATTCTTCAATAAAATCTATCACAATCAACATATCCAAATACACAGACTTGCTAACATCATTCTTTTATCAAAATTATAACCAAACAAATAACCAAAGTCCAACCCAACAACAAGGCACAAATGGAAGAATACAAGGAGCACATCTAACTACAGAGAACATAAACACACCATCCATCATTTAATTCTAACATATTTTCATTTAAAATCCATAAACTCCAGAATAAGAGTGAAGGAATTCACTCACCAAAGAACACCTGAAGCAAGCCTTCACAAAATCACTCACTCACACTTTCTGGCAAATCAACACTTACTCTCCTCATTCAGCTACCCCTCTTTTGTCATTAATTTATAGACAGAGGTTACCTCTTCTTTCTTCTTTTTGCAGACAATTAGGAAAACCTTCAACGTTTCCTTCCTTAGATTCTGCATCCTATCTTTGTAGTCGCAGTGGAAGTCATAAAGCGGGAGAGGAAGTTCCTGGCATGTTTCTCTCTCATAATTTTTCAACAGAGTGCAATGCCAGCTGGAAGAAACGTGACAAATAATTGTCCATGGCCAGATAACAATTTGTGAACCAAGTTCACAATAACCGATCCAAGCGAACCAAAGGGACCGGACCTTCGTGTTTTGCCACTGCGGATTCAACCCTGCAAAATCATCGCTACAAATTTCATCCAAAAATTGCATTAATAATTTCATTCAATCGACAGAACCCAAAAATACAGAGCATAACCGAGAGTTTACCACGGTCAATGATTTCCCAGCACCAATATGTCCCTGCCAATTTTTCTAGCCGATTCAACACACGGCCAAAATAGATGACCACAAATCGCCAAACTCAGAACCAACATTCAGACCATAAAAAAAATCAAGATGTTTACCTCGACTAATCGCAGAGAAAACCAAAGCTCCCGCACTCGGTTCATCCAAATTTTGTAGCTCGGGCATTTTAGAGTCTTAGCACCAGAAAACCCGTCATTCACCAACCATGACAAGTAGCCTGCATGATCACCGAACCACCCTTGTCGTTGTTGTCCGACTCCAGCTCAGTGCCGCACGTCGTCTCTCGCGTCTCCCTCTCGGATTCACTCTCTTGATTTCTAGCAGGTTCTCTCTTCAGCAGAAAAATTGCAGCCCCCAAATCAATTCTCTTCTTTTTGTCTTTCAATCAAACCAAGCCCTCACTTATCTCCTTAACCAAACTAGAAGCGAACCAGGCCAAACCTGCCACCGACCAAGCCAGCATCTTTCCTCCTTTTAATTACATTTTCATTTAGTTTAATTTAATTATTTCAATTCATATGAATTTTAATTCTTTTAATTTAATTCCTTTAATTAAATTCTTCATTCTTCATTTAATTAAATTACATATGACCCAATTCCGATTCTAGATTTATTCTGAATATTGCTTGGCAATAATTATCGGTCAAATTTAATTTCTTCGATTCGGTTTCTCAATCAAATAAATCCTCAATAATTATCCAAATAATCCCCAATTTAATTTCTCATCAAATAGATCTTCAATTATCCAATTATAACCAATTAATTTTCCAATTATCTCTACCTAATTTTGTTACAAAAAATCGGGGTATTACAATTTATGGCCTTAAGTGAGCAAAAATGCATAAATATGGTCTCTTAAGAAACTCCACGACGACTCATGCATTATTATTTCGAAGGCTAGATTTTATATCCAATTAGATAGTTTATTGCTACCAAAATGTGTAAATTGCCAAACAATGGAACCAAAGGACCCGTAAAATTAATTTCCCAAAAGTCAAAGAGTTCAACTTCTAGAATTGAGCGTAGTGTAATTTTGTGGTGTCTAGATATGGTGCTAATGCATTGACATCATCACACTTTGAAGCAAAAAAGAGGGTACCTTTAAAGATGGTGGACCATTAAATCCGCATTGCAAGACCTTAACAGTTGTTCTTTATCCTCCAAAATGTCTTCCATATGATATGAGTGATAATGTTGTAGTGTTTCTTCAGTTTCTTCACATGGGATACAACAACAAAGCATTTGATCTGTACAATGCTTAAAAAAGATTGATTCATCCCAAACATAATAGTAAACATTATGCAAAAATTTCTTTTTCTGGTGGAAGCTTAAGTTAGGAGGGAGCATATTTGTTTACTAAATAATTTGCAAAATTGGCATTCCTTGACATGCTCTTATCTGTAATTACAAAAGGTTGTTCATTTGAAAATGACTCATTGATCCATGTGTTATCCATAACATGATCCCTATTTTCTAGTCATATAGGTGATCAACTACTTGATTCTATATTCCTTTCTAGTCACAAATTTTCATTTCAAATTCTCGTCACAATAAAATAAATTTGGTTAATTCAGGCTTAGCATCCTTTTTTGGCTACCAGTTGTTTGATTGTTGAAGGCTCAATAATAATTATTACCTTTGAGCCAAATAAATGAGCCCTTAGTTTATCAAATGCATAAACCACTAATAGTAGTCCATTCTCTATCATGATGCAATTTAGTTGCTCACTATAAGTGTTTTGATGGCATTATAAATAGAATGAAATATCTTATGCTTTTTTCTAAGTTGAAAATAACTTCTATAACAAAATTACTTGCATCACACAATGTAGTGACCTATTTTTCTTTTTCTTAAAACATTGCAATTTAAAACATATTTTCTTTATAAAATGTATAGAATTTAAAACTTTTCTTTTTAAACTAATCCTTTCATTAGAGTGTGTAGCAGAAGACTTTACTTTGATTCGAAAACATGTTCCATACCAATATTATAAAACATTCATCAAATTCCAAAACCATTATGAATATACTTCATTTAGTTATCTTTACCACAACTACATTTTACAGAGCATAGAAAACAGTTATACAACATTACTTAAAACCTATTCTTAAAACATTTACATAAATATCAAAATACAAAATACCAAAACATGTTACATTAAGTCATAACCCACCGGTCAGTTCACCAACAACACAAAATGCTCAACATAGTAATACTCTATCAGCTACATCTTCCGTAAACTCTCATCAATGGATAGGATCCTTACCTACATCACAAGACAATAACTATGAGCCTAAAGCTCAGTAAGAGATATAAAAAATGCAATGCACATGCTATGCAGCTTTATAAAACGTATGCAGTTTTTGTTTTCAAGTTCTTTACCTTTATCTTTAACTTTCACTTAACCATTCAGGTATTAGAGATGTCACTGTATAAGGTAGAGTGGCACCTCTTGACCCGCACCTTACAACATCTATTTACATTCATTTCTATTTATTTTCATTTTTATTTAGTTCCAGTTACCCATCCAGGTGCTAGAGGTATCACCGTATAAGGTAGAGTGACACCTCTTGACCCATACGGGCAGCCGACTCAAGAACTCATACCTCTTGACATCTATTTATGATTATTTCCATATAATGTCCTTTCCTCTTCAAACATATGCATAAAAAATTTCATACATTTTCTTAAAACCATGATGCATGAAATGCGTATAATCCATATAATGCACATTATCCTTTCACTTTTCATATCACAATAAAATTTTACATTACCTACATTTAATATGGCATTAACAATCAATTTTTCATCTTTAATAACATCAGTACTAATAATAATATTCAAGTCATATCATAATAATAACCTTACATACACAACAATGCAAACAATTCTTATTCTCTTGTGATGTAGGCCAAAGAACCAAAGACATACAATATCACTTACCTTAAGTCCTTATCTTAAAGTCTTGCAAGTGTACTCAACTATCCCTTGGTTCTTAAACACCTTGAAAGACAACCTAATCTTCTTCCTCTTAAATATTCTCCTTCCTTCTCTTCTTCTCAACCTCAAGACTCTCTCTCTCTCTCTCTCTCTCTCTTTACTTTCTTCTCACAATTATCACTCCTTCTCTTCGTCAGAAATCTTTCAAAATAAATACTAAGCCATTCAAACATTACGTCTATGAAATAAATCTTGACCATTAACTTCATTGATTCACAACTGTTTACTCTCCTTTGTCTTTGCCTTGCCAGTCCGAATCTCATGTATGTGAGATCATCCACCCCTGCTTCATTATGTGTTTCTCATTTACTCTTTATTCGTTTCTATCTGTTTATCGTTGTACCTATACCACAAGTAAGGATGTGAGCTTACGCCAAGTAAGGAGATGGGGGAAAACAATTTATGCATTTCTCTCTTTAGTTCTTCTTGGAATGGGGCCACCCAAACCAACTCTTTCATTACGTTTGTTTTCTTTATTCGTTCTTTAACTCGTACATCGAGCTGGAGATTGGGGGTGGTCCTTTGAGATGGCCTAGCTGTACGGCTCTAACCTCCTGTACGCATGCTAGTCCCTTTACCGACTAGGTGAGGGTGTATGCTGGCTACTAGGCTAGATCCAGACTACCCATCTATCCCAACTCCCTATTCGTTCCCTTTTTCAAGCGTATCCCGCCTTATGGGTTCTTTCTCTTTCCAACGTATCTCGCCTTTAGAGTTCTTTCTTCTTGCAGCGTATCCCGCCTTTAGAATTCTTCCTCTTTCTGGCGTATCCTGCCTTTAGAGTTTCTTCCCTTTCGGCGTATCCTACCGTTAGGGTTTCTTCGGTGACGGACGTTTCCCACACGTCCCGAACATACTTGTTCTTAGCATTTTCCTCACTCGTGCATGTGGATACCACCTTAAAGGTTACCCCCTACTTGGTTTCTATTAATATGAACTCGTTCTAACTTCTTCCTAACAAACAAAACATGTATATGAGAAGCAATATCATCACCTTAGGAAATCCACATTAAACACTAAATAAAACGAACATCATCATATACTTTTCATAACGAAAGAAATGATAGCGTTTAATCTAACCGTGCTATTACCACTTATTATCACAAAACAGATTAACGGACATGTTTTATAACTAAAGGAAAACAGCAGTGAATCATACTATGAAATGAAAACATTCTATCATGCGTTTTAGCTCACTCTGTAGCAGAAAATATGATCATTAAAACGTACTTCTAGACGACTATTCAGCAATATTTCATTAAATCAAATCGTACTCTAAATTATTAACCACGAGAAACTTACATACAACCAATCATGCTCTCATTCCAAGTCTTCATTCCAACTTAATCCACAAGAAGCTAACACTAAACATGTTCTTTTGATGGACAACATACAGCATAGAGTAAATCAACTAATATCCCATTTGAGCTACAACATGATTGCAAATCCAAGGAAATAGCGGAAAGCATACAGCGAACACATTAGTAACAAACATACAGCGACATATAATTAGCAATGAAAATATAACTAGAGGCAGTAGTAAAATATACAAACACACTTTCAACAAAAAATTCGTGCATTAGACCTATTACTAGTCATGCTTTCGACAGTAAGGAAAAAGACAGCAGTGAAACGAACACTTATACGTGCATTAGGTTTCTCACTTTGATAGCATTTCTACATAAAAGGAACGGTTAAACATGCTATTGAAAAACAGCAACAAGACAACACTTTTTATCACTATAGCAGCATTTTTCGTGGATAACGAACGATTATTAGGAAGCAACAATAAATTAACCCAAGACATGATTTTATGTGTTTCTTTCTTTGTGTTTCTTAATGTCTTAACAGAAACCTGTATACTTACAGCAGACAAAGGAATAACATTTGAAATAAACTATATGCTTTAAAACATCATAGTATAACCAAGTCACCAAGCAAAATAGGAAGCATTAAGCATTTATCTAACGTCATTAGTTCTTCAATATCACTGGACCTCAGAAACATAAAGTCTTTCTCTTTTCTAACATCGTAACTTTTTTCGTGGAGTCATCTTTCTTTTAACAGCACAACTTCTCTAACGTCATAGAAAGAATGTAGTCTATACATAGCTCATTCATACTTTTCTCTTTCGTTTAAACATTTCTCTTCTGTTTCATTCAAGCCCAAGTAACTTTCTCATCTTCATACAAGGAAAATATGCAATTTTTATTAAAGTACTAAAAGAAACGTAGAGGAAATTAAGACAACAACAGGAAATCAGACTCAGCCAACAAACAACTCACACACACGACAAATACTTGGGTGTAGGGCCTCCAAATGGCCAAGACAACCCATTCCTTACCTTAGTTCTTTATTGCGCTCAAGAACTTAGCCGCTATCCTTTTTCCCCCGTTATGATACCTGAATCGATCGAAGCATCATATCATTACCCATCACCAACTCTTCATCACATATCCTTAACAATTAGAATAGCATAATCTCTCACAGCAATGATCCAATAGAGGACGATTGATTGAGCCTAACCATGATACCACACATTCATTATCTTCTAGCAACTAATCAATCCATTACAGGACTCATCACTATGAAATTCCTTTAACATAAATCTCCACAGAATACTAAATAAACCAATAGAGTATTTCACATGCTTTAACAACAACATCATTAACTTAACCAATCTCCGTTCGATAACATGACCAACAATTACGTGCTTCAACTAATTTAACAGAGAATGAAATGCTCACCCCAAAGGAGCTATGAAACTCCACCTGAATCGAGAGAGAATCACGCAGGCAGGGAGCAGCTTACCACAAAGCTCCAACTTCCAGCCCACTGCCCAGCTTCCACTCCCACCACAAGACCTTGACGCAACAATGAAGAAGAACAATGAAGAGAAACAGGGGGAGCCTGCTGTAGTCTAAATAGAGAAAGACGGGAAGACTTTACCCAAGGAGACAAGCGGGAAACAAGGCGTGAATGTAGGGAGACGCCTTTGTGGGCTACTGTCAGGAGGAGGCACCTTTTTCTCGCCGAAAGTGCCAGTATTAACTTGCTAAACGTCGAGTTTTCTGACTTTTAGATCCTGATTTTTCGCAGATGTGCTGCAATTCGGACTGGTGCAGACGCCACTCTGTCATCCTCAGTACCAAAAGTCGCAGGCAAAGTCCCTGGCTTCGGGCTAAAAATGGCGTCCCCACTGTGTCTGTACCGTCCGCAGCCCTGTTTTGGACGTCGTGTCATCGTCCACATCGTCCGCATGCGGCGTCCGAATTGTCTCAAAAGTTGGACAAATTCATTCGGACGCGAAATCGAGCCATTCGCAGTAATCCACATCGTCCGCAAAATTCCAAATCTAAAACAGATTCAATCGGATGATGCATCTCGTCATCCGCAGTAATCTGCATCGTCCGCAAAAACCCCAGATCCAAACAGATTCATTGTGGATGCGGCCTTCCTCGTCCTCATTGTCCGCACCTTCCACATCCAGCATCCGCAACACTTCAATACAGCAAATTTAGGACGCAGATTGGCATCCCAAGTCATCCTCAAGTGCATTTTCTTCACTTTTCACTATCTTTTCACACTCAACGTGATCACCACGACATTTCCTTCATAGATACACGTCCCAAATGGCACGTGTAAAGACGTAATGAAATATCCACGTAATCCCAACACTTCAATTACATCAGGTAAACCAGGAAAAATGTTACTGAAATGTTTATTGCTTTAATGCTCCGAACATCCTTGGTAATATCCCGATAATTATCCATCTTAAAAATATCAGGATGTTACAAATTTGGAAGAAGAATAAAATATGATTTTATCAGAGTAGTTGGGATTAAAATGTTAGAGAGTGATTAAGTGAAGATTTATTGGATATTAAGTGAAAATTGGAATAAAGGAAATTAAAATGGAGAATAGAAACTAAACCGATTCAGTTTGGGCCTGCTGGTCCTGTTCAGGTTTGTCAGTTGAAAGGGGATTTTGTATTTTTATTGGCCTTCGGCCATTTTGTTAAGAAAGGGAGAGAGAGGCCAGATAGAGTGAGTGCGAAAGAGAGAGGGAGAGATCGAGAGGGAGATGGAGACAGTGTAGTTGAGCGCGAGAGAGGGACGACGGGAGAAGACTTAGGCTCGAGCTTGGGAGAGCATGGTCCGTTGGTGACAAACGGCGAGAGATCGTTCGGTGGAATGCTAGGGCTAGCGTGTTGGATAGGAGTTCCGTGGACGGCAATCTCCTGCTCCAAGCGACAGCTAGATTTAGCGATTCAGGCTGGACTGGCCGAAGGCCTTGGTACAGCTTATAGTTGGGGGAACCGATGATGATGAAACCAACAACTCGGCGTGGGGAACACATTCTGAAAAGCTAGGCAATGTTGGTCAGACGTGCTGGAGGGGGGATTCAACTGTTGATTTTGACAGAGGAGAGAAATGAAGAATAAATTGGTTGATGTCCGGTTTTCTTTGGAGGAAAAGGTAGGAGCTGAAGGAGAGTTCAACTCTTGAGAAATGTGGGAGCCGAGAGCTTCCTTGTATGCTGGTATGATCCTTCTCTATTGTTTCAATCTTTGGATTCTGTTTTGGGTGTTAAGTCCATCATTGGTACCAATCTTTGTATGGGAGTTGTCTGGTTAATCTTGAGATGTCCTGCTAGTGGCTGTTGTAGTTTTCTAGACATTGGTGTTGATGAATAATGCCTGTGTTGTTGGATTGATATTCTGTGATGTGGATGTCTGTATATAATTACACTTGTTGGTTAATATTTGAACCATAAATATGTTAGATTGTGTTATGCTGCTAGGGAGTAAACTGTTAAGTCAGATTCTATTGTGGTTTTCTCAAATGCTAAAAGAGAATGTGTTAACTTGTTGTCGAATGTTCAATCTGTCATTGGACGTTTATGTTCTGTCCTTGAAGATAAAAAGGAAGTGTTAAACTGATATTTTAGATCAACATGTTGGATGATTATTCTTTGTTGTAGTAATAATCTTTGGTGTAGCATGAATTTACTGGGTATCACTCGTTAAGCTCTATTAATGTAATTTGTTGGATGTCTTAAGTGCTATGTTGTTGGATATTGGATAGTAATAAATGTAGAAGTGTGAACATTTGGCGATGAATCTGTTATGTTGGAAGATAACAAGTGTTGAAGTGTAAGTGTTATATTTTTGGGATGTAGAGAGTGTTAGTGTTGGATATAAACTTGTTAGCTGCAACTTTGGTTTCATATTCTATTGGTTTTGTGTTGGGCTATTAAATGATAATAATTGGGATTTAGTTAGGAGATTTATTATGTAACTAGGAGTAGAATAGAAAAGATAATAAGAGTTAATGAGTAGAGTTACTGAGTAGATTAAATGATTTTAGTAATGACTAGATGTTTCTATATTGTGAAGGTACTAAAAAGAAGAAAAGTTAGCTTTAAGCGTTGAACGCTGTGAGAAACGAGGTAAGTGATATGCATGCGTTTTGGTCTTTAGACCCTACATCGCAAGATTAGGAGATGCATGTTTCGCTGCTTACTGCTTTCCTAGCATGCTTTGTTGTTTACAGTTTTAATCGCACGTTTCGTTGCTTACTGTTTTCCTAGCATGTTTCGTTGTTTACAGTTTTTACTGCATGTTTCGTTGTTTACTACTTTTACAACATGCTTATAATTAGTAATCGCACGTTTCGTTGCTTACTACTTTCCTAGCATGTTTCGTTTTTTACAGTTTTAATCGCACATTTCGTTCTTTACTGCTTTTACAACATGCTTATAATTAGTAATCGCACGTTTCGTTGCTTACCACTTTCCTATCATGTTTCATTGTTTACAGTTTTAACCGCATGTTTCGTTGTCCACTACTTTTACAACATGCTTATAATTAGTAATCGCACGTTTCGTTGCTTTCTGCTTTCCTAGCATGTTTCGTTGTTTACAGTTTTAACTACACGTTTCGTTGTTTATTGCTTTTACAACATGCTTATAATTAGTAATCGCACATTTCGTTGCTTACTACTTTCCTAGCATGATTCGTTGTTTACAGTTTTAATCACACGTTTCGTTGTTTACTGTTTATATAGCATGTTCTGTGAATTGTACGTTAACTGTTTATTTACAGTTTCATATGAACTATTGTATGCATTCAGGAGTACCACACATTACAATTCTAAAAAACGGATAATGAACAATAAATGAACAATTAACGAACAATAAATGAACAATTAACGAACAATAAATGAACGAATAATGAACAATAAAAGGTAAAGAAAAGAATTAATAAATAAATGAGCAATAAGTAAATCAAAGAAAAGAAAAAGGCAACGATATGACGCAAGGCCGTTTATGCCTTTGTGGCACGGCTACTAGAGAGCTTTCGGATTATGCCATCGTCGTTAGCAAGCTTTCGGATTATGTCATTGCTACTCATATCTATTGTACAGTCCCTGGATTATGCCGAGATATAACGGCCAATGATTAGCAAACTTTCGAATTATGCCATCTCTGCTATATTAGAGGTAAAAGATGAAAACAACGAATAAAATGTAAAAGACGAAAACGATGATTAAAACATAAAAGACGAAAACGATGAATAAAACGTAAAAGACAAAAACGATGAATAAAATGTAAAAGACTATTGAAGACGATGATTAAAAGCATAAAAGTCAAAAAGATAATAAAAAGAAGAGAAACCTAAACTTCATATGATTTTAAAGATGCACAGCATGAGCATATACTAGCATGATTGGTAATATCACTTACTGAGCATTAGGCTCATAGCTTATGACTTGCGGTGTAGGAAAAAAGACAAATAGGTTTAGGAGCAGCTGATGAAGGATTTGCATAGACAAGACTTGTGGCTGGTTAGGCTAACAAAAGTAAAAAGAATAACGGGTTCGTAAAATGTAAAGGAACATTTCAATTAATTGTTTGTAAATGAAATATTTACACTTCCGTCACGTTTTCAAAGGAAAAGTAATTTACGCTTCCTCTATGTTTGAAATAAAAGATTTCATAATGTTTTCGCATTTTATTATTTGGATTTTCATAACGAGTTTAACGAAGAGTTAGTAGCGGTCCGGTTAGACGCACTCTAATATTTCTTCAAAAGAGTTTTAAATAAAGAGGGTTTTCATGATTAAATAAAAGTTTTAAATTTTAGCGTATTTTTGAAAGGGTAGGAAAAATCGGGTTGTTACATAATTAATCATAAAGACAACATTATGATGTAATGAATAAATAAATAAAGATTAATATTATGCTAAAAATTCATGAGACATATGACAAGTAAAATTATGCCTAAGCATGCTGAATCACTATATAAAATGCAAATGTTACTATTTCCTCAATACATAATATTTTTTTCTTAGGGTAAAAATATTATCTATTCATAAATTTATTCAAAATATCTCATATTTTCAAATTTTATTAACTATCGATTAGTTTTGGTCAAAATGTGATTAACACATTATATCACATTTTTATGAGTGTATACCACCCTTTCGGTTTCATAAAACTTAACTTATAATTGCCGCCTTAAGGACGGTCAAGCATAAAATTCATTTTATAAAACTTATCTCTAATAGACAAACCATTGTATTGATCTAAGAGAACACTCTCCTTAGGGAGGACGATAATAAAGTCGTCTCAAAGCTCTGCTTAAATCTCATGTTGTATCAACGATGGATACCATGGAAAGTTACGCCTAACTCTCCACTCTCACTCATTATTTTGAAATATAGTGATTTTATAGAATATCACATATTCTATTAAACCTATATAAAAAATATTTATTCAAAATAAATTTATTTTATATAGATTATCAATTTTATAATCAAAATTATAAAATTTATGATTCTAAATAGACAATTTATTTAGTACTTATAAAATAATGCACAAAATTTAACAATTACTATTTTGTATTATTTTATTTTCTCACATAATTCATAAATATGAATTAATAGTTTTAATCTAATTAAAACCATTTAGTTTTTAACAAACTAATTTATTAAAAATAAATAAATAAAATATATGCTAAGAATACATATCAATGTGAGAAATCTAAATGATAAGTAGACTCTATATGCAAATACTATATGACATGTGAATACTTGACAATGATAAAATAATTTAAATTAAGCATAAAAGTAAATAAAATAATAACCGGATTGATTTAAGTATTTATAAAATTACAAGTAAACCCATTAAAAATATTATATAAAGTTTTGGTGGATTAACCTCATCTAATGTGTATTTTGACCTCCACATTTTTGTGTCCTACGTCGCAGTGACAACAATTACACACCGTAGTCCAGCTCTAAAATTTTAGTTTTTTTTCAAAAATTTGCTTTGTCCTCCTTCGTTCTTTGATCAACATCAATATTACATAAAGAGTTTTTACCCAAGACAAATTGGGTTTAGATCAAGATTAAAAATAAGAGATTAAAAAAATCCTAACCTAAATTGACCACATGAAATTACGATCATTATTCCAATCATGCGTATATCCATACATTCAACATTCAAAAAATTTATATACATTAAAAATGCATAAGTCTACTCATCATCACATATCATGATTTTCATAAGATCACATTATTAAATATATCATAATTACAATGAAACTCTGATACCAATTGTTGGTATTTAGGTTCCTTCGCATAGCGGAATTACTAATGTTCATAACAACGATAACGTGCATTACGTATGTATCATGAAAAAAAATTAACATGAACATAAAATAGATCGTTGTTATAATATATTTTAATATATATAATCATTAATATATTATAACAACAATCTGCTTTATGTTCATGTTAAATTTTTTTCATGATTCATCGGTAACGAACGTTATCATTGTTATGAACATAAGTAATTTTGTTCTGTGAGGGAACCTAACAACCAACAGTTTTATTATTAGTTTGTTCTTGTTTTATCTCTCTATGACATTTTTAGGTTGCTTTGATGGATTTTATGCAGTATGGTTTTTCTAGTGTGCATTATACTTGTCTAATATGCCATGGTTGTTTTGGATATATTTCGGGATATTACACTTCTATATTTTTAAATTACTTGGATATGTTCATGTCTTGATATTGAACTTTGACTTGATCATTTTGGTTATACATATTGGACATCTTCTTATTTTTATACAAAGATTTACTTGTATTTTGAATTCTGGATCGGATTAGGATATAAATATGTTTACATTGCGTTTTGCTAACAACAAAAGGAAGAGAAATATAGTAGAAAATCTACCAAAATTTGCAAAAATGTATTTATGTATCTTCCTAACAAATTTATTGCACATAATAAGGGGGAGAATCTTTGTAATGCTCTAAAGCATTAATTTTCACGTTATATATATAAATATATATGAATGGTAACAACTCTCTAAGAATATCATTGGGAGGCTTTCCTCGAAGCCTTTCATAAAATCCAAGTTATAATATTTTAAAGGGAAAATGACAAATCAACCATCGTGGTTTACGGTCAATGACAAGTCAACCACTGGTATTTTTGTTAATAAGTTAACCACTGACGTATGAGAAAATGACAAAGCCAACATCACGGTCACGTTCTCTATTAACAAGTTGACGTGAGACACGCGGTGTCTCAAGACACCATCTCAAGACATCGTGAGACACGCGGTGTTTGTCTCTCAAGACACCGCAAGCTACGCAGTGTCTGTCTCAAGACACCACATAGCTCGCGGTGTCTCAACAAGGTGAGATGTAAAACTTTGTCTGTTGTCCAGCTAAATAATGGAAAGAAAAAAAGAATTACAAAAAGAGAACATTGTCGCAGCGTTCATCGGCATCTGAGAAGAAAGACGTTACGGCGTCTGGAAAGAAAGACGCCCAAGTCTCAAGACAACGCAGTGTCTTACGGTGTCTTGCGGTGTCTTGATCAAGACACCGCAGTGTCTTACGGTGTCTTGTGGTGTCTTGACTCAATACACTGCAGTGTCTTGTGGTGTCTTGACTCAAGACACCGCAAGACTGAGGTGTCTTGAATCAAGACACCTCAAATTTGAGGTGTCTTGGCCAAACACCTCAAATGGTGTCTTGACCACGACACCTCATTTGAGGTGTTTTGCGGTGTCTTGAGTCAAGACACCGCATTGAGGTATCTTGACTCAACGCTGCTGTGTCTTGAGAGTTGGGCGTCTTTCTTTCCAAACGCCGCAGCGTCTTTCTTCTCATACGCCGATGAACGTTGCGACAATGTTCTCTCTCTGTAATTCTCTTTTTCTTTCCATTATTTAGTTGAACAACAGACAAAGTTTTATGTCTCAC
Organism: Begonia loranthoides; assembly: GCA_022433065.1. NCBI lineage: Eukaryota > Viridiplantae > Streptophyta > Magnoliopsida > Cucurbitales > Begoniaceae > Begonia > Begonia loranthoides. The sequence goes on along the minus strand of CM039475.1, from coordinate 17,883,940 downwards.
CTTGTTGAGACACTACGAGCTACGCGGTGTCTTGAGACAGACACCGCGTAGCTTGCAGTGTCTTGAGAGATAGACACCGTGTGTCTCACATCAACTTATTAATGGAGAACATGACCACGATGTTGGCTTTGTCATTTTCTCATACGTTAGTGGTTAACTTGTTAAAAAAAATACCATAGTGGATGACTTGTCATTGATCAGAAAGCACGATGGTTGATTTGTCATTTACCCTATTTTAAAATATGATAAAAGCACTTTCCAAAATCATTGGTCAACAAAAGACTTTTCTTAAAGTACATAATACGATCCACTTGATTAAATCTCAAAATATCCCATTCATTTCTTTAAGATGAGTAAAATCTACTCACAATCTAAAAAACATGTCTATACTCATTCATTTCTTTAAAATGAATAAGATCTATCCACAAATTCACAAAATTTGTCCATTAAAATCTAATTCCTTATACCAAAAAATGGCACATGAGCTACCTATGGGTCAATATCGTCTTCACAACGCGGTAACTTCACCCATGAAAATCCCTTTTCAAATACAATCATCCACACGCTTATATCATCTGTATCGACCCAGATTTCTAATCGTTTTAAAAGTACGTTAAAATTTAATAGATCAAATTTCAAGGTTAAATTCTTCCTTTGAAAACCCATTTCTTAAAAATCAGAGTGCCAAAAATCTGATCGTTACCAACCATTTAGAACGGTTAATTAAATTCGGAAAAAACCATGATTAATAAATTTATTGGAAACGTAATTTAAAGCATTACTTAAAACATTAATTTAAAATCCAAGGTTGAGTTTTCAAGTGAAGTCTACATAATATTCTGAATAAGTACTCAAATAAGGTTAAAAAGGGGTAATTAACGTTTACAAACAAGTTTGACGTTAGCCCTTACAAAATTACTTCTTCCCCTTTCACTTGATGATGTCCTACTACTACTCAGGTTGCGTCTCCTCTGGATACACAGCAGGCTCCACGGGAATGGCCTCCTCCATTGCTCCTGACACAACCATCTCATTACGTACACCACAAGTAAGGATGTGAGCTTACGCTCAGTAAGGAAATGGGTTAATACAATTATACATGTCTCTCTTTAGTTTGTTTTTGGAATGGGGGCCACCCAAACAAATCCTTTCATTACGTTCATTGGTTCTTTGGTTCTTTACTCGTACCTCGAGCTAGAGATCTGAGGTTGTCCTTTGAGATGACCTAGTTTGATAGGCTTCTAACCTCCTATTGTGCATACTAGCCCCATTCCTGACTAGGTGAGGGTGTATCCTAGCTGTCAGGCTAGATCCGAACTACACATCTACCCCAACTCCCTTTTCTTTTTCCTTCTGTTGTATCCCTCCTTCAGGGTTTCTTTCAAAGATAGACATATCCCGCCCATCTTGAACATTCTTTTCTTACTGTTTTTCCTCACTCATGCATGAATGGGTACCACTACCAAGGTAGGACCCCCTACTTGGTTTCTATTAACTTGAATGCAGTATAACACTTTCAAATTAACTAATGCATACATGGAAGACAAATGACAATGATTTAAGGAATCGCCAATCATTAATTAGAATTTAAAACACGTATCGCATGCATCGACTGAAGTTAGACAATATGAAGAAATTTATATGAACAATTAGCAGCGTACGATGAACAGAATAGATCAACAGACGCGCTTTTAACGATGCACTAAAAACAACAATATATATTGAGCAAGATAAAATGAGTGAACCTGCTTTAAAAACACATGGTAGCGTTCAATGACGAGAAATCATAACGTGTTTCTTAGCAACAATAGATAGTAGTAATTAAACCTGAAAACATGCCTCTTCAAGCAACTGTAAATAGTAGCGAATATCATCAACTTTAACAAACCGCGAAGCATGCTTTTGAACAACTAAAAATGACAGCGAGCATTATCAAATTTAAAACAGCAAAGTATGCTTTTGATCGGCTAATGACAGTAGTGAATAATGAATCGAAAAAAATGGCGAAGCATACTTCTAAATCAAAGATAAACAACAACATTTTAATGACGAAGTGGAACAATGGACATTAGGGGTGTTCACGGTTCGGTTTTGATGTGAAATCAAACCAAACTAGTCGGTTTCGGTTTTAAAATTACAAAACCAGAATCGGTTTTAGAAAAATCAGAACCGAGTCGATTTTGGTTTTAAAATCTTGGTTCCGGTTTCGGTTCGGTTTCGGTTTTTTCTTTATTAATTTTTTTTTCAAATATTATAATAAAAATTGTATAAAAATTATAAAAACATAATTAATAACAACAAAATTATTCTTCCTCTTCTCTTTTCAAAACAAAATTTTGTCCAAAAAATAGTTATTAGGTCTTTTGGAGCTAAAATCACTTTAGAGGCTGAGGCACGAATGACCGAATATGGAACTTCAAAAACAAAAAAACACTATAAACGTATTTATGCGATTCGGTTTCGGTTTTTCGGTTTTGAAAAACTAAAACCGGTAACCGAACCAAAACACTCGATTCTTACAAAAGAGAACCTTATTCGGTTTTTTTAATAGAAAAAACCTTATTTGGTTTTATTTTTTGATCGGTTTCGGTTCGGTTTGTCGGTTCGGTTCGGTTTCGAACACCCCTAATGAACATGCTTCTAAATCGACAATAACAACAGCAAGAAATATGGAAATGAAACAGCAAAATATGCTTTTTATCGACTAAAACAAAACAGCAGTAAATGGACACTAAACATTCTTTTATTTGACTAACACAGCAGTAAATAGGAACATCTAGGCATGCTTTTAATTGACTATAACAGCAGCAAGAACAACTGGTTTGGAGCCGAACAGAACAACGAAAACATGCTTGCTATATAGGCTAACAGTGATCAAAAGATGGGATAATATATTGACAGAATGATGAATATAGCATTTTGGGCGTAGTGGCAACGAAAGTAATATATCTAACATGCTTATTATTGAAGATAGAGATGGATATATCAACGAACATAATGGCAGCAGAAACAATATAACTGACATACACAATATAGAGAATAAAACATGTACAACCAGAAGGAAAATCATCGTCTGAAACGGGAGTAAATCACAGAACAACATGCTACCATATCATACACTTCCAACACGCACAGTGCTTATTTCATTTATCGTTAACAGTCACTATGAAATCATTAGTCTAACTTGTCATCAAGCAGGTCGTAATACTTCCAACTTCAAGATCCAGTGAATATAAATGACATTGAAATAAAGCAATAGAACAACAGAGATAAATCGAAAAGAGTAGAGTTGTAACCATAAGTCAAAATGTAGTGGAAGAAAGAGCATGCGTTAGTCAGTAAGAAAAACCTACAGAAATACCACTAAACATTTCAACAAAACTTACAGGCTCTAACTACAACCTCAACCCTTACTCACACAAGCTTTTACTTGGGTGTAGAGCCTCCAAATGGCCAACACTACCCCATTCTCTTACCTTTGTAGATGACTCTTCATGCAGACATCAGCTTCTTTCTTTGACCACACCTATGCAGAAACCACTCCAGCAACACGAAGCTCAAAGAAGAAGGAGATGCAACTTGGAAGAGGGTATTGGGAGCTAAATAGGAGGGAGTCCTCTTGGGGGAGCAGGTCGTACGTTTAGAAGGGAGGATGCAGGCGACAATTTCCTACTGGTCGGGATCGTGGGGAGTGGGATTTTGTGTCAAGAGCTACGTTCCTATTGGTTGGGCGTAGTTTTCTTCTAATTTTAAATCATTTTTGTCACTAATCTGCGATGATTCGTATGAGTGCAAATGGGGTCTTCACGTCCGCATTCGTCCGCAAGACCAAATTCCATAGGCCAAATTGTTGCCTCGGACGAGAAATGGCATCCCCATTTTCGTCCGTATCGTCTAAATTGGCATCCAGACGCCTTTCAGTGTCTGCATGTAGTTCGTATGTATCGTCCAAATGTGTCCAAGAATTGGACAGATTCAATTCGGAAGAGGCTACTCCTCGTCTGCAGCCGTCCGAACTCGTCCGAAACTCCCCAGAGTTGTACAGATTCAATGAGGATGCAGCCTTCCTCGTCCGCATCTTCCATGACCTCGTCCGAAAGTCCACGATATGCAGAATTTAGGATGCATCATCTTGTCCCCAAGTCATCCCAAAGTCGGGCGACGCTCCAGGTGTTTTGCAGATGATACTTCACATCCGCAAAGCCGTCCGCATGCGTCCGAATAGACCAAAATCTCTTTTTTCTTCACATTTTCAAATAAACCTTTATCCCGCAATATCTTCTTCATAGTTACACGTCACAATTGAACACGTATAGGGATGGAAGGAAATATGCAATTCATCACCAAAGTTCGATTACATCGCTTAGAAGGGAAAAATTACTATCAAGGTGTTACATAAACTCACATATCTTACCTATCCTCATTACCTACATCAGAAATTACAAACTATGACCTTAAAGGCCAATGAGAGATGTCTATAAATCATGAACATGAGATGCAATTCATAAAACATCTCTTTTTCATTTTTATTTCCCCTTTTTCTTTTCTTTTCTTGTTCTTTCATTTATTCTTTTTCTGTCTTTCCTTTACCATAGAGGGAGAGTAGGCACAACTATAGAAGACACACCACTCACATCTCGTGCCCTTTTTCAAGATAGTCCAAACCTTGGCAAACCTCTGTTAGCTATCACATTCATCATCCACAATGATCTTGCGCCCTTTGTCAAAGCCCCTATGAATAATGACCTCGCAACCACTATCGAGGCCTTGCATAACTAGACTAACGAGCTTACCTCCAATAGATCCAACCTTTGAGACAGCTATCCTCAACCTCTCGTATCTTCTGTACATGCGTTCATTTCTATTTACATTTTGTTCACATGAAAACATATGTCTGAAAAACCATTTTCATTCTTTTCCTGAAAAACATGATCCATAAAACTAATGCAACACACATATATCTCAACCTATCATATGTTTATGTCACAATATCATAATACATACTCAACAAAATAAAATATAACACATTATAGCATATCCTTGAATCACATGAACGTAGACTAACTAACCACACACCAAGGCAATGAAAATGTCCTCGAGTATAATAAAATTAGTCAATATAATCATACCCCAACGGATAGAAACATTCCAATACAAGCCTAGTGTCTTTGTGATATAGGCCATAGCCCAACCACACACAAACATCGCTTACCTTGGGGGTCTTAGCTTGGTTTTGGTCACCTAAATTGGTTGTTCTTTCCTTGGGCAGAACTTTCAAGTGCTCCAACTCTGAAGCTTTTAATCTCCTCTAAATATCTGTTGAAACACACCAAATTAGTAGCGAGATTGAATTTTCTCAACCTAGGTTGTTTATGAAAAATCCCCAATTTAATCCAAATCTTGTCGCAAGGGGTTTTAACTTAAATCCCAACCAATCCTTTCTCCTTTTAAACATTAGCTTGTCCATAAAACATAACAAGGGCCAAATCACTGGAAAAATTGGACGTCCAAACTTCACAAACAAACCCTAATGAGAACTATTCAAAATTAGACTAAAACTATTCATGCAACACTATAATCAACCTCAAAAACAACTACTAATCACAACTCACACAATTTTTACGCAAACTAGGAATACCTCAGGAGGGAAGAGAGAAAATGCCGTTCCTCGCCGCCTCTCAGTGCTCAAATCAAAATTTTTTTTAGTTCTCAACCAATTTTTCCTTTTTTTAAAAATGCAGTCCAGGTGGACCGGTCAACCACTCAATAAAATTTGGTCGACCACCCGCTTTTTTTCTTTGTGTGGTCGACCACTCGTCTTTGACCTGTTGATCGTGAAATGGGTAGAAAGCACACAACCAACGCACTTTGCCTTGAGTGCTTGACCGCTCTTCCTCGACCAATCCATCATAAAATTGACAGTGAGAACAATATTTCAATTCTCACTTGTCAATCGACAATTTTTTACCACAGGTCAAGCGTAAAACTTCCACATAGCACCCCAAAAATCTTGTACGAGTCTATTTGACTGCTACAAAGGCCTAATCGACCCCCACTACTTCACAAACAAACCCTAATGAGAACTATTCAAAATTAGACTAAAACTATTCATGCAACACTATAATCAACCTCATAAACAACCAATAATCACAACTCACATGATTTTTACGCAAACTAGGAATACCTCAAGTGCGAAGAGCGAAAACGTCGTTCCTCGCTGCTTCTCAGTGCTCAAATAAAAAGTTTTTAGAGTTCTCAACCAATTTTTCCTTTTTTTAAAAATGTAGTCAAGGTGGACCGGTCAACCGCTCATTAAAATTTGTTGACCACCCGCTTTTTTTCTTTGTGTGGTCGACCACTCGTCTTTGACCTGTTGATCGTGAAATGGGCAAAAAGCACACCACCAACGCACTTTGCCTTGAGCGCTTGACCGCTCTTCCTCAACCAATCCATCATAAAATTGACAGTGAGAACAATATTTCAATTCTCACTTGTCGATCGACAATTTTTTACCACAGGTAAAACGTAAAACTTCCACATAGCACCCCAAAAATCTTGTACGAGTCTGTTTGACCGCTACAAAGGCCTGATCGACCCCCACTACTCCTCGAAGTGCACAATAGACCTTAATTTCACCTCCTCCATAAGCACAATTCATCCCCCCATTTCCTGTATTGCACAACCACATTTTTTCAAATATATATCCATTTAACATGATCAATAATATTAATATCATAAATTCAAATGTAAAAGTACATACACAAGTTAACTAAAGTCCTTCAAAAAAAATCTAAGGCGTTATAATCGTCCCCCATTAATTAAATTTTGTCCTCCAAATTTGTATTCAAAAGTAGTTCGGGGTACTTATTCTCCATTTCATCCTCCCTTTCCCAGGTTGCCTCATCTGATGATTGATTTTGCCACAAGACTTTCACCAATGGAATCCATTTGTCTCTTAGCTCCTTAGTCTTAAAATCAAAGATTTGCATCGACTCTCCTCATAACTCAAAATAGGTTGAATCTTGAAGTACTCTTGTACCACAACTAGAGACGGATCATGAACATATTTTTGTAACATTGATACATGGAATACGTTTTAGACTCCTTCCATCTAAGATGATAATTCAAGTCTATGGGCCATTTTTCCAATCTTGTTTGTAATTAAGAAAGGTCCCAAATATCTTGGTTTGAGTTTACCCCTTTTTCCAAACCTCAACTCATTTGAAAGGTGAAACCTTCAAGAACACCAAATCATCTTGTCTAAACTCTAAATCTCTCTACCTTCAGTTTGCATAGTTTTTCTTATGGATTTCAGAAGTCAACATTTTGTTCTTGATAAGGGCTACCATCTCTGTTGTTCGCTATGTAATATTGAGGTTGATTAGCTGAGCTTCACCCACCTTGTCCCAATATAACGGAGATCGACACTTTCTTCTGTATAGAGCCTTATAAGGTGTCATTCGAATTGTGGCTTGGTAGCTATTACTATTCCAAATTCCACCAAAGCCAACATCGTGCTTCAACTGATTTGGAAATCAAGCACGTAAGCTCGCAACATGTCTTCTAATATTTGAATTGTTCTCTCCAATTGACCCTCAGTCTGAGGATGAAATGTCATACTGAACTTTAACTTTGTTCTCATGGTCTTGTGTAAGCTCTTTTAGAAAGCCGAAGTAAACCTTGGATCACGATCCGAGACTATATAAACTAAAACTCCATGTAGTCGTAAATCTCTTGAATATACAGCTTGGCGTACTAATTCATTGAATAGGTCTTCTTGACAAGCAAAAAGTGGGCTTACTTCATTAACCTGTCCACAATCACCCATATTGCATCATGTTGTTTTACCATCCTGGGCAATCTGGTAACAAAATCCATCCTAAGTTGTTTCATTTTCCATTCAGGAACATGCAAGGACTGTAGTGTTTCTGCCTACCTTTGATGTTCAACTTTCACTTTGTAATATCCTAAATCTTTGTAATGCTAAGCATACAACTTAACCAATGATTTTGGGAGTATTAAGAGCTGAAATAAACAATTAAGATAGTGGTCAAGATAAACGTATTTGGATAAAGTGAACTATGATACACCGGATTATGTTCATAATTAGTTTAGGTGAAAGATTAAGGTTATTGGAGAATTGTTTGATGATATTTGGGGTTAAATAGGATGGTATTAGAACTGTATTAGTGATTGATAGTTATTGAAATAGGAGGTGATCGATGGAAGCTTTGTTTAAGGTATTGGTAAGAGAAAATATATTTGGATATAGTAAGGTTAAGAATAATAAGTTTGTTAACATTTAAAGGTAAATTGGCTTTAGTAAAGAATAATGTGAAGGAAGAATTGTGGATTATATACCTTTAAGTATAAGAGGATAAATTTAAGGATAGTTTGGATAATTTGGAAAAGTGGTTTATGTTTTATCAAGGATATATATATATATGTGTGTGTGTGTGTGTGTGTGTGTGTGTGTGTGTGAATAAGAAATAATACAGCAGTTGATCGATTGAAAGGAGGGCGGTCAATCTTCAATGTTATTGAATTATTCTGTTATAAAGGCTAGTTGTACTCGTTGATCATCCAAAGGGGACTGATCAACCAGTGCCAAATGAAATTCCTTACTAAAAGCTGACAATATAGTACCGGTTAATCGTCCAAGAAGAATTGATTGACTGGTAATTCACTAAATAGTGAAAATTGCATAATAGCAGTCGAACACTGATCAATCAACGTCAAACAAAACTATTATTCTGGAGTTAAGGCGATCGATCATGGGAAGGAGGTTGATTGACCGACAATTTGGAAATTCGCTTCGAAATCATTAGGCGTCACCTGGAAATGGAGAAGCTCGACGCTTGGCGATTCATGGATGCTTGAAGGATCCCTCCTTGGGCATTACACCTTCATTTGGACGCTAAAGAGATGATGGTCGAGTTCTATAAATAGAGACAAGAGGGGAAGTTGCATTATTTTGGAGAAAGAACGCAAGCGTGAGAAGCATACAGTGAAAGAGAGATTCTGGTGTGTTTCTATGTGAACCTTGGGTGAAGGTTAAAGAGAGAAGGTTTGGGAAAGTTTGAAAGTGAGACAGAGAAACTGTGAGAAATTATGAGAGACTTTGTGAGAATCTGTGAATTGTTGGGGTTTGAGGACTAAGTATTCTATGCTTTTGAGAGAGAAAGAGGATAGCAGAGAGAGGGTGTTGCAAGGAATTTAGAGAGAAAATGAGAAGGAAAGTCAAGAAGAATTCTGGAGAAAGAGTTCTCTTTTGGTTTCAAGTTCTCAAGTGCTTAAGGTAATAGTTTCTCCCCAATTTGTTCTCTGTTGGATGATTGTCATGAAGGCGATATTCTATTGATTTGGATTTTCTGGCTGAGACTTGGTTAAAGTTGATATAATATTCATGTTATAACATAATTCTTTGGGGGGTTTAAACAGATTCTAGCATGTGTTAGATTGGTACGCATATGTGTTGTTCATTTAAATTTTGAGTGTTGGACATGGTTAAATGATTAAACTGGAAGTTCTGCTTATAGGGAGTTTTGTTTTAGTAAACTATTTGAATGGATAAAGGCATGTTGTTTGGTTAGACTCTAATTATATTTGATTGGTTAAGGTTATATTTTGTTCGTTACTGAATTGAGAAATAGGCTCGGTTGAATTGGATTTAATCTATTTGATTGATCTTGTTGCTTAAGGAAATTATGTTGTTAGATGTCTGGTTTGAACTTTTAACCACACTCTCCTCCTTGTGCGTATAGAAGACACGCCAAAATTCATACCAAAATTCAAAAAGGAGCGTAAGTTATGTGAATGCAAAATAACATTCTTGGAATAGACACCACAAAGTTTCCAAGCAGAAATTGAATAATGTACAACTTTCATTCACTAAAATAAATACTGCGAAATTTGAAACCAAACACCCTCAAAATGTTAACAAACATCCCTCTAAATTACAGAAGCAAAATCGTTCAGAAAAAGAATTGGTACTCAAACACTTACAAGCTGGTTTGAAAGGCACTATGTTTGTACCTTTTGACTTCAAACAGACTCCCTCAAGGAAGCCATTCCAACTTGGGTTGCATGAAGTCTTCTAACCCTTCTCTATGGACTTCCCACCTCTAGATGAAGTGGAGGAAGGAGCTAGTATAGGATATTCACCTCAAGACACACCAAAAACGGTGATGAATCAACTTGTGGTCAAAATTTCTTTGATTCTCACCAAGAAAAGGGGGCCGATTGTGGAGAGAACTCCAATCCTTCAAAGAGGGTTCTTCATTTCAACAAAACTTATTATAAACAGCTCTAATGGAGGCTTAAAAACACCCTCATGAAATTATGGTTTCCCTAATGTCCAAATTACTAAAATAACCTTAAAATTAAAACACACAAAAAAGAAGTCCTTGGGTGGAGTCTAACTCTCTGAAAACAACCCAGACAAATCATTTAGGAAAACTTCAGGAAATTGTTGTACGATAGAAATGTCATTGGGCTTCACGTCTTGCCTAACACATGTATCGATTATGTTGGCTAAGAAACTCAAGCATCAACTTCTCAACAACCGTTGTGCATTAATCGTAGAAATAACTAGTAATTTATTCATATTCTTTGTTCCATGGAAAACATATTCATCACCATGAGGGGGTTGGAAACAAACTATCTTTTTTCCAAATCAATGGTTGCAAAGTATTCAAATAATCAATCCATGTTGAGAATAACATCATACCCTTTCATATCAATCATAATAAGATCAGCATAAAGAAGTTGGTCATCCACTTCAATACTGCTCTCCTTCAAAATACCCACTGCATCCAAACATTCCCCTAATGGTAACATTACTCTATAGACATACTTAGACAATCTAGCCAAACAATTCAGTTTAGAACAAAATGCAAAAGCCATAAATGCGTGCATCACTCTAGAATCAATCAAGGTAGAACCAACAATGCCATTAATAGACAAAGTACTTGACACCACAATAGGTTGTTCGTCAGAATGATCTTCAATTAGGGAGAAGACTCTTGGTGTGGCTCTCTTCTACTTCCCTATTGAAGTTGGGCAATTTTTTGCTATGTGAACCAACTCATTGCATCGGTAATACCACCCAGTATCAGCCTTACACTCACTGGTATGATTTCTCTTGCACTTGGGGCACTGATCAGCTTGGTTTTCCTTAATGCCATCTCATGCAACCATTGGTCCCCCTTAAACACAATTCCCTTTCTCTTGTTTTTCTTCATCAATAGAAGTTCTCTTCATTCCTTGGTACTACTGAGGCTGATTATCTCTAAATAACTTCCTTCTTGCCTTTCAATGTTCGACCATTACGGCTTCAGCTTCCTCCACCTCTAGTGCTTTGGACACAATCTTGGAATTAGCCACATCCTAAGTTTTATAAATCTTTACACCCTTGTATACCTCCACCTTTTAGCCTTGAACAAATTGATACACCTTGAGCTCATTGGTGGCTATTAAGTGTGTCGCTAACCATGACAATACTTCAAACTATCATACATACTCTGCAATAGATCTTGTTTAGCGCAGTTGAGTAAATTCCTCTCACTTCCATGTTCGCTCCGCATGGTTGAAATATTTATCATAGAATACCCCTTTAAGTTCCATCCATGACATTGCTTTCACTTCGCGAGTGGTCTTAATAGAGTCCCACCAGAACCTCATGTCCGAGGTTAGCAAGTAGGCAGCACGTGAGACTTTTTCTTCTTCCTCTAACTTGGAATATTCGAACATATCCTCTAATGATTAGATCCATTCTTTAGCCTTAACTGGATCAGGAGCCACCATCAAAACTCGAGGGTTTTAGCTTATAGATCCTTTCCAACCCAACATCTATATGAACGGCCGCACAGGCCCTACCTTATTCCTCTCTTTTTGTCATCCATTTCTAGTATTGGAATTGACATTCCACCAATTCGCACAACCATCCAATGGCTTCATCTCTATGGTCCAAGTTCTTTAAGGCTCCTCTCACCATACTATATCTTAGGGATTCCTAAATCAGTCAGTTAAGGAAGTGAGTTAGAAATGAATCCGATAGCTAAATTAGACAAACTTACAGTTGATTAAGCATTCCCCTGTTGAGATCGGTGCTTTCAAGCAGTCTATAGCAGCAACTTTTACCCTGTGGCTCTGATACTGTAACGACCCAATATTTCCTTTTTCTTAAACGTTGCATTTTTAAATAGATTTTCTTAGGAAAATGCATTAATTTAAAAAATTTTCTTTTTAATTATATCCTTTCATTCGAGTTGTGTAGTGGAAGACTTTTCATTCTTAAAATCATTTTAAAATATGATAAATAAAATTATTTTCTTTAAAACTTTTACAACTTATAAAACGTGTCATCACTTAAAACAATAAACAGTTTATAAAATTTGCAATATCTTTACAAAACCTTTTACATTTCCTTTTAACATATAGCCTAGCTAGCCGCCAAGTCTGCAATGTACAAATGCTCCGTCAAATACTCCTATCATTGATACTACGTATACCTATATCACAAGACTTAGACTATAAGCCTAACGCTGAGCAATAAATGAAATGCAATATGAAACATGTAATGCACGTTACAAACATTTTTCTTTCTTTCCTTTTAGTTATAATTGCTTATAAAAACTGTGATGAACTTTAATGAATTTCAATTATAACAGTGAACTTTTAATCACCTGATTTTTCTTACATTTGAAAACGTGTAAAATTTAAAACTTTTTCTTTTATAAAATCAGCAGAAAAATTTTCTTTCATGAAATCTTTTAAAGATAATAAGTAAAGTCCTTTTCTTAAAACTCTTTTTATGAATTGCAACGGAAGAATAGAACAAATCATTTGAAAGTATAATAAATAAATCTTTAATATTATCTTTACAAAACCTTTTCTCTTTAAATCCATTAGCCTTGCCAGCCACAAGATCTGTGCGTGCAAATTCTTCATTAACTGCTCCTTAACCTGTTCTCATGCATCTACCTACATTACAAGACTTAACTAATAAGCCTAACGCTTAGTAAGTGATATAAAATAAAATATGAAATGCACGTGCTATGCTCTTTTTAAAAAATCAATTTTAATTTTCTGTTTCTGTTTTCTTTTATCTTTTCGTTTTATTTTTCTTTTATATATTCTTTTTCTATTTCTGTTTCTATTTCTGTTTTTGTTTTCATTTCCTATTTTTGTTTTATTTTTCTTTTACATATTCTTTTTCTATTTCTGTATCTATGATCGTGTCCTTGTCCGTGTTCGTGTCCTTGTCCGTGTTCGTGTCCGTATTCGTATTCATATGCATATCCATTTCTGTTCCCATATCTGTATTTGTATCCTTATCCTTTTCTATTTCTGGAAATCCTTTTTCATTTTCATTTTTGTTTACATTTCTGTTTCTGTATCCATATCTGTTTCCTTATCAATATCCATTTTTGTTTCTTCTATCTTTTACGTTTTTGTAATACCCCGAATTTTTATATTAGAATTTAATAAGGATAATTGAAAAGTAATTAATGGTATTTGAATTAATTGGATAATTACCAGGGTATTACCAAAGATGTAATTACCGTCAAGTGATATTTTGAATAAATTATGAATTTAAATTAAGTTGAAAATAATTTAATTAAGTAAATGATTTAATTAAATTACTAAAAGGAATTGGATTGGGTTATGATTTTAATTAAAAGAAAATAAAAGTAGATTTATTAGGTTAGTTGGAATTTAAAACTTAGAAGATAATTAATTAAAAGATTAAGTGTGAAAGATTTGATTAAATTAGAAATGAGTTAAAATTTGGAGAAGTTGAACCGTTCGGTTTGTAAGGCTTTGGGCAGTCCGGTCCAGGTTAGTTTAGGGTATGATTTGGAAATCAGAAGAATAAGTCAAATTTAGGTTGTGGTCTGCTGCTGAGATAACAAATCGGAGAGAGAAGATAAAGAGAGCGATCGGAGGAGGAATCGCGGGGGACGCCGAACGGCTAACGGCCAATGCGAAGCAATGGGAAGGTTCGGCTCTCGGGACGTTTCTTCGCGGAGGCAACGAGCGGCTGTGGAGCGACGTCGCTGGTCGTCGAAAGCTAGGGCACGGGATTGGACGAATCGCGAGCTGCGGTGCTCGCCTTGCCAAACTGAGGTGAGCATTCGGTTGATTTTTAAGGTATGAATATTGATTCTGCCACTGGGATTTGGTATGGAAGGGATTGCAAGGTCGATTCAGGTTGGACAGGGGCCAGTTCGTTGGCTGGTTCTGGCTCTGGAAGACAGCTAAATACGGGAGGATAAGAGGAAGCTTTGAACGAACGATCATTCAGCCCAAAAATCAGCTTCTATCACTTGATCCGTAGCTTGAATTATGAGATAAGTTGTTAAGTGTTTCAAATTGAATCCTGTGTGTATAAATAAAGGAAACGCATTCTGGATTTTGGAATTTACAGAGAAGAAGAAGTAAAGTAGAAGAGGAAGAAGAGAAAGCCCTAGTCTTCTTTGTGTTTCTCGGTTGTTCTTCTGGTAATCATCAGATGCTAGAGAGAAGGGAATGTTGGTGAGTACCCTCGGTTAATTAGTTTGTTACGGTTTTGGTGGACATTATTGAAGTTCATGCTCAGTTGACTTGTTTCCATATTTTTTAGCATCGTTCTGTTCTTCAGTTTGTTTTCGCCTGACTCTGCTTTTAATTTGATTCTACCTAGAGATGTGTTATGAGAGAGTTAAGAGAGATAATGCTCTGACGGTGAGTTTGGCTTTCTATTCTGGCTTCCAATTATGTTACAGATTGGGTAATTACTTTTAGGGATAATAATTTATGGTGATAGACTCAGTTGAAGTTCTTGATATGTCAGTTGATTTATATCTCGCACTAGGTTTCTATGGATGCAGAAGTTTCTATGTTGTTTTGGATTTCTGGATGAACATATTAAATGGAATAATCTGTTTGGGTTTTTGGATATTGTCTTTGTTGATTTTTGCCGAAAGTAAATCAACTAGTTAATCTACTATATTGGATTAATCTATTTTGTTGAGTTATTATGATTGAGCAGTTTTGTTTAGGAATCCTATCAAGTAATGTATAAAAATTAAGAGTAGGAAAAAGATTGAGATTAATAGATTGATTAAGTGAGTAGAATAATAATTATATGTTATTTAATTGTGAAGGTACTAAAAGAGAAAGTAAGGATAACAGTTAAGCGTTGATTGCTTTAAGCGATTGAGGTAAGTGATATGCATGTGTTTTGGTCTTCGGACCCTACATCGCAAAATTAGTAGATGCATGTTTCGTTGCTTACAGCTTTCCTAGCATGTTTCAATGTTATAGTTTTAATATCACGTTTCATTGGTTATAGCTTTATTAGTATATGGCTGAGCGTGTTTCGTTGTTTACAGTATTTAAATGCACGTTTCATTGTTTACAGTTTTTATAATATGCTTTGTGAATCATATGTTGACTGTTTGTTTAAGCTTTCATATGAACTGTTGTGTGCATTCATGAGCATCACGTATCACGATTTTCAAAAGAATACGAAAATGATTTTTATGCACGGTTTTGAAAAGGAAAAATGGAAAACAAGAAGAGATATGAACGAACGATTAAGAAAGATGAAAGATAAATAACCTTGTAGTCCGGTATGTCACGCCCGGTACAAGGATAAAAGATAAAGAAGATATGAACCTTGTAGTCCGGTATGTCACGCCCTGTACAAGGATAAAAGATAAAGAAGATAAGAACCTTGTAGTCCGGTATGTCACGCCCGGTACAAGAATAAAAGACAAAGGTTTTTGTGGTCCAGTTTGTCACGCCCAGCACAGGAACAGAAGAAAAGAAAAGTAAAGTAAAATAAAGAAAAGAATATAAAAAGAGAAATCGATACGGATACAGAAACGGGAACAGAAACAGAAACAGAAAGAAAGAGAACGAAAAGAGAAACTTCACACGATTTTAAAATGACACAGCATGTGCATGTAGCATATTAGGTATTATCACTTACTGAGCGTTAGGCTCATATTTTATGACTTGCGGTGTAGGTACAAGTACAAGAGAAAATGACGAACAGATTAAATGAACAGTTGACGAAAGATTTGCACGGGCGAATCTTGTGGTTGGCCAGGCTAAACGAAATTAAAGAGAATGAATTTTGTAAATGTAAAGTAACATTTTATTCATTTATTGTCTTTTCAAATAAACTATTTATGTTTTTGCTGTAAATAAAGAAAAATATTTTTATAATTAGTCTTCCGCTGAATTTAATGATTTTAATAACGAGTCAATGTAAAAAGAGATTTTAATAGTTAGGTTTTCATAAAAGAACTCTAATGTTTATTTAAAAATATTTTCCGCTATTGTTTTATAAAATTTTTAAATTTCACGTATTTTTAAATGTATGAAAAACCAGGTCGTTACAGTTTTAGTCTCTTTTTTGTTTTTTGTTTTCTGTTTTTCGTTATCTTTTACGTTTTAGTCTCTTTTCCATTTTCCATTTTCTATTTTCTGTTATCTTTTACGTTTTAGTCTCTTTTCCATTTTCCTTTTTCCATTTTCTGTTATCTTTTACATTTTAGTCTCTTTTCCGTTTTCCTTAACATTGATGCACCTGACTCTGATGCCCCTGGTATAGCAGCTATGGCATAGACCAAAAGCCCCCTAACCATTGGTTAGTCTGTCCTAGCATAATCCAAGGACCCTACCACAAGTATGAACAAAAATGGCATAATCCGAAAGCTCTGCTAGCGGCAATAGCATAGTCGGAAAGTCCAACTAGCGATCGTGCCCACCATGGACGGAAACGACCTCACATCATACTGTTGCCTTTACTTTACTTTACTTTTTATCATTCAACATTCATTTATCATCTATTTCACTTTCCATGGTAAAATGGATATTCCTACAACCTAAATAATGATAGTCCGCTTCGGGTGATCAGCCGTCGAGAACACTGTACACTTAGTTTGTGTGAGCATCCATTAAAGCATTCTTTAAAACTATGCATGATGCTTGTGAATGCATACAATATCTATCATATCATTACTAAAATTTCTAAACATGCTCAATACCATAACTTTTAATGTAAAGAACCTACATCTATTAAACACAACATTAAAAGAACCTAATTCTAATAAATACCCAGCAAGCAACATTATAATTCTCAGAACATGCTCAATATCTGGCTATTCTATTAAAGTAGAAAACACCTTTAATATTCTACTACAGCAGTAAACAGTCAGAATACAATTCCTAACTCTTGCGATGTAGGGCCACAAAGACCAAAACACATTCGTATCACTTACCTTACTTCCGCTGGCAGCTTAGAGCATAACTTGACTGCATGGGAGTGGTCGATGCTTATATTGACCGGGAATTACCAGTCTATTGATGTATCGACCAATCCCACAATGTAATGCAAAAATTGTATTTTGTGTGTGGGAGCGGCTGATCTTACCTGTCGATCATTTATTGACTCGTTCAACTTAGTTTTGATGCCCGAAGAAGAGAAATGCATATCCTGAGACGTGAATTCTTCTGTGATCCCCATATGTCTCCCGCCTTTACGAATGGTGATAAGGAAAGAGTGGTAGGTGAGATTTATTGGGATATTTGAATCATGTGAGGAAAACTTATCTGATGAAAAGAAGGAGTCAGAGAGCAGTTAAACTCTCAGAAGAAAAGAGAGAAGAAACAGAGAAGCTCTTTGGAAAGATAGAGCCGAATGAGGGAACCAGAGGAAGGAGAAAGGAAAAAGAGGGAAAGAGGAAGAGAGAAGTTCTCTAGAGGAAGTGAGTGAGCTATGAGAGATAGTGAACTGCTAGAGACTACAAAAAAGGTGAGAGAGAAAGAGAGAAAGAAATAGAGAAGGAGGAGAGTCTTTGGTTGAGGAAGAGGACCAAGAGGAAAGAAGACGCAGGAGGAGCTCCTTGCTTCTTTGGAGCTCCTCGGGTGTGCTTCTTGTGAGGTGAGCCTCTACATGTCTATTACGGATTTTTATGGATTTTATGGATATGGCTCTATATATTTGTTGCTTTATTGATGTTAGTTCGTCGACTATAAATGTAATGCTAAATGTTAATATGAGGGATATATTATTATGTTAAGTGGGTGTTAAGGGCAGAATATGCTCTGTAAGTTGGAAGGGTTCCCTGTTTAATTACTCCTTCAATAGAAATAATTGAGGATATGTTATGGATTGTCTATGGATAGTAATTAGTTGGTTTTGGAGCTGCTATGTAGTGTGAGAATGAATCTGATAATTAAGAGAATAATAAATGTGGTTTAAATTACAATTGTTCTCGAAATAGAATCGCAAGATATATGTATGCTATCGAAATAGGTATGAGAATTTGATTAGTTGGTTAGTTTTTGATGAATATATGTTTTATTGATATTGAAGGTATAAAGGAAGAGGGATGGCGTTAAATGTTGAAACGCGTTACGGATTCCAAGTAAGTGATATTAAATGTGTTTTGCTCTTTGGGGTCTTACATTGCAAGAGTTAGGATTTGTATGATGTCTGCATTTACTACATTTACTAGATTATTAAGTTAGGTTGTGATCATGTTCTAAGGATGTATTGTTGCTTGATATTATGTTTATTAGAATTAGGTTCTTTTAATGATATGTTTATTAAATTTAAGTAAGTTCTTTAAGTTAAGGATTTGATATTAAGCATGTTTTGAGGTCTATCTAGAAGAAATAGATACTGTATGCATTCATGAGTACGCATGCATCATGGTTTTCAAAAGGTTACGAAATGGTTTTAAGCATATATTTTAAAAAGGAAATGGAAATAAAAACGAATGTGAATAAATGTAAATAGCCATTTTTGTAATCCGGTAGGTTAAGTCTGGCACAGAAACCAAAGATAAGTAAAAAGAAATTTTGTGGACTAGTACGTAAAGCCAGACACAGAAACAGAAAATGAAAATGAAAACAGAAACTTCATTGTCTTAAAAGCTGAACAACATATGCATTTCACATTTTATTTTATATCGCTTATTGAGTCTTAGGATGATTAGTCAATGCTTGTGATGTAGGTATACATTCGAGATCAGGATGATGAACAGGTTAAGGAGCATTGATGAAGGATTTGCATGTGCAGATCTTGTGGCTTGTTAGGCTAAAGGATTTAAAGGAAAGGGTTTTGTAAAGAGTTTTGTTAAGTGTTCTAAACTGTAAATGCTTTTAAGAAAAGGATTTTATTCATTATCTTTATTTTTTTTATTAAAATGATAAGTCTTCCGCTGTGAAAAGAAAAGTTTTAATTTTATGAGATATCCAAAGTTGAATTTTTTCAAATTACACGTTTTCAAAGTAAGAAAAACCGAGTCACTACAAGGCACAACAATGGGAGACATAACAATTATGTCTCACGCCCTTTGTTGAGACAATCCCAACCTCAAGAGACCTCCGTTTTCTGTCACATTCATCATCCACAACGACCTCACACCTTTTCTTGAAGTCCCTGTGGATAATGACCTTGTAACCTCTATGAGGTCCTAGCATGTGATGACCTCGTGCCTTTTCTCGAGGCTTTGCATAACTGGACTAACGGACTTACATTCCATAGATCTTACCTCTATAACAGTCTATCCTCAACCTCTTGTATCTTCTATATGTGGGTTTGTTTCTATTTACATTTTGTTCACATGAAAATATATGTCATGGAAAACATATTTTGTTCTTTTCTTTAGAAACATGAGGCATGAAACCAATGTAGCACACACATATCTCAACCTATCGTATGTCTATGTGACAACACATAATACATGCTCAATGAATTGAAGCATAATAGATTATAAAAAATCCTCGAATCATTGGAACATAGACTACCAAACCACACACCAAGGCAATGTACATGTCCTTGAGTATAATCATATCCCAATAGTTAGAAACATTTCAATACAATCCTAGTGTCTTTGTGATGTAGGTCATTGGCCAACTGCACACAAACATCGCTTACCTTAGGGGGTTTTATCTCAGTTTCAGTCACTTAAAATGGTTATTATTTTGCTTTTGCTGAACTTCCAAGTGCTCAAACTCCAAAGCTTTTAATAGCCTTGAAATATCCATTGAAACACAACAAATTAGTGATGAGATTTATGTTAGCCTTTTTGCTAGACTTAGTTTTATTTTGATGATGACTAAATAATGTTTAATTTAATGGAATCAATAAGTTGTTATTGTGTTTTTATGGATATTATTCTTAATGTTTTATTCATTATATTTATCAAAAATACTCTTATTGAGGGTATTAAAGTGTGCTAACATGTCTATCTAAGTCCATGTAGTGAATACGTATCGTTTCGGGATTTAGGAAAATCGAGAATGACGAAAAAGAGCAAAGGGTCGGCAAAACTGGACAAAGGGTCAATCAAGTGAAGTTGCTTAGTTAGAAAGGGTCGACCGCACGATCGATCGCAAAATGCACAGATTGCTCTGGAGTTTATGAACGAAGGAAAGGCGGTCGACCAAAAAATGGACAGATTACATTGAAGGTCGACTGCACAATGGCAGATTATCATAACGGTCAAATCCCAACAGGCAAAACTCCAATGTCTAGTAAAACGGTAGACCTTCAAGGAAAAAAGGTCAGACTCTTGGGCAGAATCTATAAATGAAGAGAAGCACTCCAAGCTCCATAACGAACGAGAGAAGTAGCGAACCACTGGCAAAATTTCTACTCGACTTCTTATCATATTTATGAGCAATTGTAATCTAACTCTCCCCACGCATAAACTTGCGAGTTATTATTAGGAGAGTTCGGATATAGTTTTTGAGCTTTACTTTCCAAACTTATATTGTGTAAAATTGTAAAGGGTAATGCTCTACGAATTAGTCATATAAGGGTGATGCCCTGAAACAGTCAATGACTCGATTAAACGCCCATAAGTTCAATCAAAGGGTGATACCCCGTTAATAGTCAAAGGTTGACGACCCAAAATAGTCAAAGGGTGGCGCCCATAAAATTAGTTTTTGTAAACTGTTTTATTGCACCCGTAAGCCAATTCTTTAGTGGATCTCCAAGTGGAATCTTGAAGCACGGACATAGGCGAGTTTGCCGAACCGCGTAAATAATATCGTGTGCACAATCTCTATCTCTTACTCTTTAATTGATGCATTTATTGTGATTGCTTATTTAAACATATTCAATAAATCACTTAGGGATTTAGAGAATTTAAATATCGTATGAAAAATTTAAAACGCTATATTTACCCCCCTCCCCACTTCTTTATAGGCGTATATCGATCCTTTAATTTAATCTTCTCGACCAAGGTTATTTATGAAAAATCCCCAATTTAATCAAAATGTTCTCCTTAGAGGTTTTGACTTAAATTCTAAACAATCCCTTCTCCATTTAAGCATTAGCACTTCCATAAAACATATCAAGTGCCAATTCATTGGAAAAATCAAACATCCAAACTTCACAAAAAACCCCTAATGAGAACTATTCAAAATTTCACTCAAACTCTTCATGCAACACTATAATCGACCTCATAAACAACCAACAATCTCCACCCACACGATTCTCAGTGCTCAAATCAAAAGTTTTTAGGGTTCTCAGCCGATTTTTCTTTTTTTTTTTTAAATGCAATCCAAGTGGACCGATCACCGCTCATTAAAATTTGGTCGACCATCGGTGATTTTCCTTCATGTGATCAACCACTCTTCCCTGACAAGTTGACCATTACATTGGTAGAGAGCACATGCCCAACGCACTTTACCTTGTGTGATCGACTGCACTTCCTTGATTGGTCAACCACAAAATTGACAGTGAGCACAATATTTCAATTCTCTCCTGTTGGTTGAATTTTTTCCCCCACAAGTCAACCGCAAAACTTCCAAAGGGCACCCCAAAAATCTTGTAGAAGTCTAGTTGACTACTACAAAGGCTCAGTCGACTGCATAACTCCCTTAAATACAAAGGATGACATTTGACTCAACTCTCACAAAGAATAAAAAATACAAACAAAACTCAAATTAGTTAGAAACAATCCGATTGAGACTGTGGGTTCTTGCAAAGAGCAAGGAGAAGCCAAACGTTATAGAGTTTTTCATTCATTCAAAACTAATTGTAAACAACCATACGGAGAGCTTAAATGATCTCCAAAAATTATGGCTAATGTCCTAAAAGAAAATTACTAAAAATGCCCTTACAACACACTTACTTGGCTAAACACATGCTTTAGCCGAGTAACACTTTTACTTTGAGTTTAATACGATTCCAATTAGCATAAAATGAAAAAAAATAAATACAAATTATGAACAGAACTATTCGATGCATGATCTTGAATTGGTTGCAGTAGTTTTCACATTAAAAACTTGAAGGCATAAGCAATGACTTTTCCTTCTTGCATTAGTACTCCTCCTAGATCGTTCTTTGATGCATCACAATATATCTTATATTTAACATCTACAGACAAAATTGCAAGTATCGGTGCAGTGATCCAATTTAGTTCTTCAAAATTGTCTTCACATTTATCGGACAACCAAAACATAGCATTTTTCTTCATCAACTGTGGTAAGGGCATGGCGATTTTTGAAAATCCCACAATAAACCTCCTATAATAACCAGAAAGCCTAAGGAAACTGCAAACTTCAATGACATTAGGGCATCTTTTAGGAAGTATTTAGTCTTCTGAATAAGGCCCTAATCCTCCTATTAGAAAACCTAAAGGTTTGCTTCTTAATTTTTTGAGTGTTCTCTCAAAAAACCCCCTTAGTGTTTTGTCCAAGCTCACCTGTGAATCATTCACCAACAAGTCTTGCTCTCATCGATTCTTGCTCGGCCTTGGAGAGGAGACTTTGTGCTAGTTCTCCCAGCATCTCTAATTGAATCCAAGATCACCAAGAATATACTTTTCAAAACTGTCCTGGAAAAACTGTCAATAACCGAGCTATTAGCAATCAAATGGGTCAAGCTCCAAATTCACACGTGAATTTGAGCTGTAATTTGTAGAACTCAAACTTAACACAACCAGATGAGTCGCCTCAAAATTTCATTTTAAAAACCACTCTGGATTAGAAGATATGACTGAATCAATAATGACTCGAAATTGGGATTTCAGTAGGGCAGAAATTCCTTTCAGTATTCAAACGCCAATAACTCAAAATACATACAGCGAAATAATCCCAAATTTGGAGAGTAGACAATTAACTCAAAAATGAACAACTTTCTAGAAGACATGAAACTGATTCATGTAGCTAAAGTTCCCAAAACAGAGCTGCAATTGGGCATTCCAGCAATCCACAGAATAAAACAGATTCAGCGATTAAAAGGGATTCAATAATAAACACCATCCAACTTACACTTCACGAACAAATAGCCAAACATCTGTAAGTGCCAAAGAAAACTAAAAATAGCAAATAGGACCTTCAGAAAATCGAGTAGAACAGCCGAGGAGTCCGTGGACCTCCTAGTGAGAGGGACGACTTGTGGTTTGTTGAACAACAAACAATCTCCAAGGTTGGAAACTTTCTTTTATCTCCACACCACAATCTTCACCTCAAGGATAAAGGATTGGAAGAGATAACAACCCTAGATTTGCAAGGAAAAGAAGCTTCAAGAACTCCTTACAAGGGAATGGAAGGAATGGCGCTATGGAGGATGGCCGCGGGTAGCTCTCAAGGAGACTCCAAATCTTAATCAATCCAAATCACGTTTTCATTTAGGAAGGAGGGCTTATAAAACCCTAAGAGTTTTACAATAAAGAAAAAAAAAGACTAAAATAACCCTAGGTAGCAAAAGACTAAACAAACCCTTAATTAAAACAACAACAATAAAATCTGAGTCTGAGTTTTACTCTCTGAAACAAAGACATTTGACACACCAAATGGAACCCAAATACAATGTTCAATAGCTAGTTCGAAACCTCTGGATGTTGGTTACATTTGGTATGAAGGACCGAAGTTGAAAAAACATTATCCCAATTGTCAAAAATTCACTTGAACTATCGGAGGTCAGAATCTAGGAGGAAAAACAGCTCACAATTTTTCCCCAAAGATTGTAAAATCTCCATTAGCCCAAATGCCAACTCCAATGATGTTTATTTGATTCAAAAAACACCTACAAAACAAATAAAAAGTTAGAAATAAAGGTGCCCAGGGCACGGCTCAGGCAAAGGGAACTTGGGGCACATCAATCTCTCTTTTGAGTTGTCCATTGGCATGGAGGATTAGAAGACTGAGCAAAACCAAGGTGCAATGATCTCTTGAAGAAGTCCAATTGAGTTGCTATTCTTCTGTTGTTTGAAGGTTACCGAACCTGCTTGGAGTTCAAATTTTCTTCTCTGGATTTTTACAATATTTATATTTGGGATTTGAGATTCTGATTGTCCTCTAGATATTTTTGAAGTATTGGAATTTGGTTTTTGATTGGAGTTTATTTTGATTAATTTGTGCAACCTTTTATTGAAGTAGCTGCAAACTGTCTTTTTGGAGCTATTTCCGAGCAGTCTCTTGTTTTGTGCATATCTCCGTATGTGTTACGAATTTGAGTGTGAAATTTTGAGACTCCTTCTTTACTTGTGTCCCCTAAGTGCCCTCCAAATTTGAGATGTATTGGCTGTATGCATTGAAGGTTGATGTCATTTCACTTGAAGTGTTCGGATTGGAGCTAGCCGATTGTTACTTTTCCTTTGTATTGACTTCTTGCACTCTGGGGTTCATCAGCTGGTATTAGAGCCTAAGTAGCTTATTTGTGTAGCTCTGTGATTGTGATTTGTGTGGGAAATGAGTACAAGCGGTGCTTCCTATAATAGCAATAAAGAAACAATGTTGAGTTCAAGTGTACCACCCGAGAAAGAACAAGAAAAAACCAAGGTTAATTTGCAACATCAACTTGATGAGATCTAGGAACTGATTTCTAAATTATAGGAAAGACTTGAGGAACCCCTGGTGGACATGTGAGAGGACCAAGAACCCCTAGACCTAGAAAAAGGTTAAGCACTTCCAATGAGTCAAGAGGCCGAAGTGAGCTTATGTTTGATGAAGTTGAATAAAAAACCGATGTAGAAGAATCTCAAAGTCCAACAAGGAGATCACACAACAAAGATGATATGAAACATGTTAAAGTCTCCATGCCTCCTTTCAAGGGTTCTTGCAAAGGCAATGACTTCTTGGATTGGGTTGTAAAGGTGGACCGTGTTTTTTATTGTTATGATTATTCCGAGAAGGTGAAAAACCAAATGGTGACCTTAGAGTTATCCGGGTATGCTAGCCTTCGGTGGGAAGACCTCAAAGCTCAATGAAGTAGGGTTGGTGGTGATAATGTGAGAAGTTGGAAGACTATGAAGTCTCTTATGAAGAAAAGATTTGTTCCTCTCCACTACAAGCAAGAGTTATTCTTCTAACTACAAAATCTTAAACAATGTACTCAATCGATGGAGGAATACTTGACAAAATTTAAAACTTTAAAGATCCGGTTTGCCATGGAGGAGCCACAAAAACAAGCTATTGCTCGGTTCATCAAGGGGCTACATAGAGAGATTGGAGATTTGGTGGAATTACGAATTTTAACACCATAGATGAAGTGGTTCAATTAGCTTTGAAAATAGAAAGGCAAAGAAAAAGAAAGTTGAAAGAGAGCAAGACTCGACCGTTTTCAAGAAACGCATTGCCTTACCTTATAAGCCTCCTTCTGAAATTGATGAAAGTAGGGCAGCATTGAAATCACATGATGGTCGAGCCAATGAAGAAAAGAAAGCACATGTAGAGACAACTAATCCAAGGTTGAGGGACAAAATATTTTAAGTGTCTCGGCCTTGGACATATAGTCTCTCAATGCCCCAACAAACATGTCATGGTTATAAGAGGGGACTCTGAGGAAATACAAAGTGAAGAAGAAGTTATGGATGCATCAATTATAGAGGTTGAGCCACAAGAAGAGACTTATTTTTCTCAAGAAGGACAACTCCTCATGACATTAAGAAAAACTCTAACCACACAACTTCGAGAGGGTGAAAACCAAAGAGAAACCCTTTTCCATACTAGGTGCAAGATAAGAGACCAAGTTTGTTCCCTCATTATTGATGGGGGAAGTTACACCAATGTAGCATCCCAAGAAGTTTTTGAGAAGTTGCACTTCGATACCGTTAAGCATCTGAAGCCTTAGAAGTTACATTGGTTGAATGAGCAAGAGGAGGTGAAAGTGTCCAAGCAAGCTCGCATATCCGTTGCAATTAGAGGCAATGAAGATGAGGTATTATGCGATGTAGTACCCATGAGTGCAAGTCACATATTATTGAGAAGGGTGTGGCAGTATGGTAGAAAGGTCACACATGATGGCTACTCAAATTTCTACTCATTCAAGTTTGGAAATAAATTCATAAAACTAGCACCTCTGCAACCCAATCAAATTGCTTGGGACTATGAAACAAAGCAAAGGGGAAAGAGGACAGCCACTTTACTTGTGTCCAAGAATAAATTGCTAGAGAAACTATCCATATATGATTACATACAAAGAGGGAGAAGCAAAATTAAGAGCCAACACACTTTTACAAAGGTACTCCTTCTTATCTGAAATAAATATCAAGATCTTTGGTTTTGGTTTGGTTAATAAATTTTTTGTGGTCATAAGGGTTTGGGCTATGGATATCAATTGGTCACTAATGAATCCGACAAGGGTTATCATGCCATGGAAAAATTTTGTGAAACAATGAGGGCTTACTCCTTTGGTCACGCATTGGTGAGAAAATTCTTATGGTTATAGAAAATGACATAAAATCTAGATGGCCTGAGAAAGTGAAATCTAAGCATGGGATGAGTGAAAACTCTATGGCAAAGGAAGACAAGATTCAAGCAGAAGTTGAATATTTTGGGGTTGATAAAATAGAAGAAAAGGGAGGGGATGATCAAGCCTCGGATTTAAGGTCAAATCCTCAATCACCCTGGAAGAATGATGCACCACGAGGATCTATCACTTGGGCCCATGCCATGAGGCTCATTGCTTACTTAACTAGTTGTTATTTTGCAGGTTAAACTATGTGAGATGGTATGGAAGATGAGCCTAGGCATGAAGACAAAGAAGCACCAAGACATATGATAACTTGGAACATTGGTGCAACTTCTCGACTAGATGGAGATATGTCTATTTTATATTTTGGCATACTTGTTAGATTTATATTTTTTTAAGATATTGATTGATGGATTGATTTTGGTTAGATTTAGGATGTGTTTAAATTCGGTTTTGTTAGGTGCTCGGCTAGCATGTTAGCCTAGTATTCATGCCTAATTTTTATGAAAGGTTAAATCTATAATTTTGGATTAGGGCATCTTTTAGGAAGTTATTTAGTCTTCCTAATGAGGCCCTAATCCTCATATTAGAAACCCTAAAGCTTTGCTTCTTCGTTTTTGAGTGTTTTCTCAAAAACCCCCCTCAGTGTTTTGTCCAAGCTCACCCGGGGATCATTCACCAACAAGTCTTCCTCTCATCGATTCTTGCTCGATCTTGAATAGGAGACTTTGTACTAGTTCTCCCAGCATCTCTCTTTTGATTTGTCCATTGGTGTGGAGGATTAGAAGACTAAGCAAAACCAAGGTGGAGTTATCTCTTGAAGAGGTCAAATTGAGTTGTTATTCTTCTGTTGTTTGAAGGTTAGAGGACCAGCTTGGAGTTCCAATTTTCTTCTCTTGATGTTTACAATATTTATGTTTGGGATTCTGGATCCTGATTCTCCTCTGGATATTTTTGAAGTATTGGAATTTGGTTGTTGATTGAAGTTTATTTGTATTAATTTCTGCAACCTTTTATTGAAATAGCCGTAAACTGTTTTTCTTGAGCTATTTTCAAGTAGTCCCTTGTTTTGTGCATATCTCCATTTGTTTTATGAATTTTAGAGTGAAATTTGGAGGCTCCCTATTTCCTTGTGTCCCCTAAGGTTCCTCCAAATTTGAGATGTATTAGCTACATACCTTGAGAGTTGACGTCGTTTCACTTGAAGTGTTTGGATTGGAGCTAGCCGATTGTTACTTTGCCTTTGTATTGACTTCTTGCACTTTGGGGTTTATCACTTTCAGTTTGTATTATCCATATTGCAAATCAATCTTTGAGAATACCGCCACACCTTTTAGTTGACAAATAGATCATTGATTCTCGGTAAGGGGTACTTGTTCTTAATAATCACCTTGTTTAGCTCTCTATAATCGAAGCACATTCGCATAGTTCTATTTTTCTTTTTGAAGAAAAGTACAAGGAGCACCCATGGGGAATATCTTGGGTAGATAAAACCCTTATTTAATAGCTCTTCAATTTGTGTCTTTAACTCTTTTAATTCCACCAAAGCCATATGGTATGGATTCTTGTCTATCGGTGCGGTTCCAAGGTAAACATCAATGTCAAACTTTATCTCCCCGATCAGGTGGTAATCCGGGTAGTTCAACAAGAAAAACTTTAGCAAATTCTCAAACAATAGGAATTTTCTATAACTTTACTGTAGGCTATGCATGTATTAACCACTCACACTAAGAAGCCCATATTTCCACAATTCAATAATTTTTGTGCCTTGGCCACATAAATTATAGGTATTCTACTCTGATCCTTTGCTCCTTGAAATACATATTCCGCCTCCCTCACCGATAGTAAATGGACTATCTTCTTTCTACAGTCAATTGTTGCAAAGTGTTGATAGAGTTAGTCCATCCCCAATATTGCGTCATAAACCTTCATGCCAATCACTATATAATCTACAAGTAACTACCTACCATTAATGTTAACCACACATCCTTTTATAACAAAAGTTCAACGTAAATATTGACCCGACGCTAGCTTCACTTCATACATATGCTCAGACAGCTGACATATTTGATTTAACTTAGTACAAAATTTAGATGACATAAACAAATGTGTGGCACCTAAATCTATCAACGTGTAAGCAGTAGAACCATTTATATCAAAAATACTTAACACCACAGCCAGTTGTTCTTCATCCTTTGCTTCAATAGGGAAAATACTCTAGGAACCACCTTCCTCTATTCCCCTACTAAAGTTGGAAAATTTTTGTTGTTCGTTACAATGAAAGCACTATTCTAATCCTGTTCTACATTCCCCTAGATTAATCCTCTTGTAAATTTGGCTCTGAGTAAATTGTGGTGCTGGCGTCTCTCCCTATGGGCATTTATTACCTCCTTCCTGAATTCCACAATCCAAAAGCCTCTTTACTCCACTAGTACAATGTTGCCAATTCTTCTTTGGTTGAACAGCAACCTCCATAAAATATCTCCTCCTTGTCGTAAACTGTTTGGCGACCTGTAGCTTAGCCTTTTCCATTTCTAATGCCTTCACTATAATTTTGGAATATGGCACATCTTTTCTACCATAAATCTTAACTCTACAATGGATTTTCACTTTTAGGCCCTGAATGAACTAGTGAACTTTGTACTCATTCTCTCTCACTAGGTGTGACATAAATCAAGACAACATCTCAAACTTTTGTATATTTTTTGTAACAGTTCTGATCTAGAGCATTTGAACAAATTCCACAAGTTTGTTTGATCTAATTGTATGATTAAAATATTTCTCATAAAAGACTGTCTTAAACTCCTCCCAAGTCATTGTAGTCATTTCTTGGGTAGTCTTCACCGAATCCCGCTAGAATCCCACATCTCTTATTAATAAATATGCATCACAGGATATCGTTTCCCCTTCCTTGATTATGGCATACTCAAACATATCTTCAAGGGTTTGTATCCACTCTTTTGCATGTACTGGGTAAGGGCTGCTTCCATCAAATTAGGGTGGCCTCAATTGCTAAAACTTCTCTTACCCCACATTAGCTTAACCCACTGACCTTACATTTCCTTGTTCCTCCCTTGCAATAAAAAGTTCAAGATGTTGAAACTGTCTCTCCACCAAATTTCTTAATCATGTGATAGTCCGTCTCTGTTGTCTCCAGCGTTCCTTTATCCTCCATCTCTTTTGTCACCAATGTTCTTTTTTCCTCTAACCATTTTATCTCCTAAACAATTATATTTACAAAATATTATTAACAAGTGTAAGAAATAGTAAAAGCAAACTAACGTTACAGAGAATCGAGGATGTGCTTCCATGTTGAATATTGGGTTGTCTAGAAATTTACGGAAACATTTTTCAATTATAGGTGCTTGGGTTAACTACTCTAATTAATTGACATGCATCAAGGAATGCTCATGTAAATTAAACATGCTCTATTTGTTATTCCAATTAATTATTAACATGCATTTGATAGTACTAATGAGCCAAATGAACTTGCACAACCTAGTTGATTAACATGCTCGTTAATTTTTCATGGATAAGCAAGGAAAAGCAAAGCACTTTACAGCAGCACCTATATGCATTTGAAGGAAAGAATTGATAGTTTGTTCAACTATTATGCTTACGAAGGAAAAATAGCATGAATAAACAGCAGCAAGTAAAGTAGACAGTAAACGTTCATCCTTTCACACATTAACCATTCATCACCCTTTTTAACATTCATCATTTCCCTATCGAACAAGGCATTTGTATCACGTAACAAACAATAAAACAGAGCATAAAAACAAAGGGAAAATATCACAGGGCAATTAAAATCTACAGAATACTAGCATTCTGTACAATCGTCAACAAGGAGACACATTCACACACCCCCACTTGTTGTGTAGGGCCTCCACTGGCCAAGACACCCCTAATTTCTTACCTAAATTGATGAACTACACTCACGAATAGCAAGGATTCCACAGCAGCTCAAGCTCACGAACGGAGCTCCAGCTCACAGGGGCTCCAAGCTCAGAACCCAACTCCATAGTAGCTCACTAACGGTTTAACACACAACTCACAGTCAATCACTCTCTCACACACGCAGATGCTTCTCACGTAAGGATAAGAGAGCTCACCCAGGGGAAAAGAAAATGCTGGACTAAGGAAATGGCAAAGAAGGGAGAGGGTTTTTATCACCTGGATGAGTAGACATCATACGTGTAGGAAATGATGGCTCCATGCAAAGGGGAGGTCTGTGGCCTACGGGTTGAGGGTGGGGGAGATTTACGTGTCTGGAGGCGTTACGATTCGTGTAGTTATGGACTGTACTACAAGATTTCATCATTTCTAAGCCTAATTTATCGTAGGTCTTGGCTATTTCGGACGAGTGCAAACGTATTCGTCTCGTCCGCATTCGTTCGCAAGGCTAAAATCTCATAGGCAAAAAAATGGCTTCGGACGGGAAAAGGCGTCCCCATCCTGTCCGTACCATCCACAGGCGAGGTTTGGATACGAAGTAGCGTCCGCACATGGCATGCACAAGCATCTAAAAGTGTCCATAAATTGGACAGAGGCAAAGCGAATGAGGTCTTCCCATGTCCACAGTCGTCTGGACTCATCCGGAAGTCCCCAACATTTGGACAGATTCGATACGGACGAAGCAACTCGCATCCCCATCATCCAGGACTTCATCACAACTCCACTGCACAGTGAAGTCAGGACGCATAATCACATCCTGAGTCATCCCAACCCATTCTTTGTGTGTGTAACGCATTTGTGAAGGAGACAACTCGTCCACAGTGTCGTTTGCAAGTGTCCAAAAATGCCCTGGATAGCATTTCCTTACATTTTCTAACTTAACTCCTATCCCGTAATATTCCCCCCAAACATACACATCATAAGATGACACATATAAATACGCTATGCGATATTTGAATCACCCCATCCTTTAGTCACATCACGTATACGGGAAAAATGTAACGAAAATACCCCTAGACTTAGCGCTCTAGAACGCCCTTGGTAATACCCCAATAATTGTCCACTTAAAAATATCGGGGTATTACATATAAACTTTAAACTTTCACAGCAATTGGAAAGAGTAACAACAACTCAAAATAGTTCACTATATACATATGCAAGATATGATAAAATATTAACTCCTTTTCTCTTTCTTTACTTTACTGTTCATCTTCTTTATCTTCCGAGAATGAGTAATGTCATTATGAGACAATCTCATAACTTTGGTAATAGGCACGATATCGACTGAAACCCTTTGTTAGCTACTGCGCACATCAATACATAATGACTGGCATCAACCAATCTACCTCGACATCAATCAAAAGAAAACTACATGTATATGAACCTCTTAGTTCCCCTTAGAATAACTCATACTGTAGACCCATTTACATATCTCACTTCATCTTTTATCTTTCTTATATGCCCAAACATGTAAGTAAAATAAACATTTGAATAATGTCTAGCATATCCTAGAGTAAAAAAGCATTTAACAATAAGCAAAGAATATCATCTTAATTCTAACAGACAACGACATTCCTATGCATCATGCTTTTTAATGAAAACATAACCTTAACATTTATCAACACAAATAGCATAGTAACAAATCCATAATTTAAATAAAAATAGTCTCAAAATATAGAGCATCATATTCTGGCACAGAAACAGAATGTCACATCCTCGAGACACGAAAGATAAAAACAACAAACAACAAATCAGACAAAGTCTCCTATCACCTTGTGGTGTAGGTCAATTGACAACATATGCATCTCTATTTACGTGGATTTCTAAGTATCACACTCTACTCAATTCTTAACTTTGTTGGGCAAAAAATTTCTTCCCTCGGTCACCTAACCAAATTTCTCCTCTAGCGAATGTAACATACAATCTCAGTTTTTTCCCTTTTTAATCTAAGTGTGTCTCAATTCATCTAATGTAGATGATCGACCATAACACTTCAGCCGATAGGTCATCCATTTTATTTTCCTTCAATGCACACTTACTCCGCGAAAAAATGGTAGGTGACGCCACAATCGTCAATCGAGCGAAGTGTCGTTTATCTATTAAATTGCCAGTACTTTAGATGTAGAAGTATAGGCTACCGTAACAGACACATTCGTGACCACTAAGAATATTCTTGGCAAATACTCATCCTGCTAAACTAATTATTTTACTCCATGACATATCTTCAGATGCATTTCCATCTATGGGCGCTTAAACGCCTGCGAATCCACTGTTTATCTAACTCCTTTAGTTAAAATGACGTTGTTCCTCTTTTCATTTTATTTTACCCCAGACGCGCTTGCTTCCAAGGATGTGGATCCCTTCCTTTAAATATGATGGCATTTGTTTCTTGTATTTTCCTACTACGGACCCATTTTCTTCTCCAGACACTTAACACTCTGCATTTTCCTCTTCAATGAAGATGTTTGCTTCCTTTAACATGGTGTCACAGACACATTTGCTATTGCAGATACATTCTTTAATGCAAAACAATGTCATCCTACTTACATTTTCTTAACATTTTTTCTACGCGGCATCTTTCCCTTCCATGAGGGAATCGTTCTTTAGACCCAATTGTCCTCATCTCACCTACCCTATCAATCAAATAATCTTGTTTCTCTCACTATGGAATCTTTCTCTTCCATGAGAGTGTCTTTTCATTCGCCTTCTAATCCAATGGTGCTTGTTTCGTCCGCACAATTGATCAAATGGTTGTCATTTTCGTCACATGCCCGTTTAACAATTACTTAACTAAACAATAGCTAACTTTGCTTTCTGCAGAAAGATTGCTTCTGTGGACACTCTCCATTCCATAGAAAGACTTAATTTCTCTACTACAATGAACGCACGCCTCTACGTTCAATACAAGGTCGCGTCACTTGCGGACACATCCTTGAATTACTCTTAACAGCGAACAACTCTTCCAAATTTAATTAACTATTTGTAACATCCCCCGGTGCTCCCAGTACAATATTGTTCGTTTGGGCTAAAGCCCGCACGGTTTTGTTCTTGGGGTTAGCCCAAAACGCGTTGTACTAGTTAGGAAGGGGCTCCATGCTTATATACCATGCATTTTCTACTCTCCCAAGCGATGTGGGATTGTGTCCCCCTGATATGGGCCGGACCCACAACTGGGCCTTTCCTAGCCTTCACAGGGCGGGATGCCACAATTTCCCCCCCCCCCCCCCCCTTAGGGACCCAACGTCCTGGTCAGCCACACTTCCGGTTGGGATTTCACTCTGATACCACATTGTGGCATCCCCACTTGTGAAGGCCAGGAAAGGCCCAATTGTGGGTCCGGCCCATATCAGGGGAGCACAATCCCAGATCGCTTGGGAGAGTAGAAAATCCATGGTATATAAGCATAGAGCCCCTTCCTACCTAGTACAACGCGTTTTGGGCTAACCCCAAGAATAAAACCGTGTGGGCTTTGGCCCAAAGCAGGCAATATTGTACTGGGACCACCGGAGGACGTTACAAATGATATCAGAGCTCTAGGTTTACAAGATTCTGTAGACTATTTGTATGCTCATCTACATCAGGAAAGATCGTCGATCAGCAAGTAAGTATTTCCTTTTAAATTTTTCATATCTGTTTTATAAAAACTTAAAATATTTTTTGAGATTTTATTATATATTTTTATTTAGAATTTCATTTATAATTTCAAATTATTCTAACTCGCATTTTATAAAAGTTGTTTTTATTTTAGAATTACTCTTGTGATGTAGATTTATGGCTAAATCTAAAATAATTAATTAAAAGACTTTACCCCAGAAAAAAAAAAAATTTAAACCAAACTTAAACACATATAGGAAATAATTATGAACCAAATTCAATAAAGCATTCAACCACACCAACTCTAGAGTATACTACCTTAGGCTCAAATATGAGTGTTAGAGCTTAGAGACTCTTTAAAAATACTTAAGCTTGAACACTTTGGATATAAGAGCTTATAAAAAATAATAAAAATAATACCAATAATAAATATTATAATGAATATGATTTAAATTTTCGATATAAAAAAAAAAACTATTACAAGTTAGTGATTCTCTTACAATAACAAATAAGTGTGATATCAAAATTTTAGTAAAGAATTTTAGCTACAACAATAAATAATTCTTAGACTTTATGAGTTAGGATTAAGATAAAATAATTGTCTCTAGTAAAGATTTAAATATAGAATTATATTATTTGAAGATTTAGTAATAATAGGACTTGAGGAAATTATTAATAATTATTACGAAGTTTATAATTAAGGGTTAAATAAAGGATAATATGGCATGCATTGCAACTTAGTTTAAGAATTCAATTATTATGTCTTAAGTGACTATTTGGTTAGATATCTATATTTTGATTTAGGGCTATATGAAATAGAGATAAAGTCAAGGAAACGGGGTATAGATCTTAGATTAAAAAGTATATTTTAAGTTGATCATCAATCCGAAAAATAGATATAATCTTTAATAAATAAATCGTTAAATAAGAAAAATTAGGAGAAATGAAAATCCATAATAATGATATTGGAAAACATTTGATATGAGTTGTGTATATAGTTAGTGAGAGAGAAGTAGAGATGTTGACGATCTTAGAATAGAAGATTTATTGGATTATTTAGTCGAATAAAAATTTAAGAAAATATTAATGTTGGATTCTATTTGACAAATTTCTAGGTTCTAATGAATTAAAATTTGGGAACTTAATATATGAATTTTACCTAGGATTTTATTGAAGTCAAAACAAGGAACCTAAGTATGTATTCGAGGTATAGTTTATAATGATTTGGTTTGAAAAAAAATATAATAATAATAATAAATAAATTTTAGTTAGTAAATGATTAAGTATTAAAGTCATAATTGATCTAATTGAAACTAAGATCTTCAAATATTAATTATAATTTTAAAAAAGTAATTGAGTGAAATGAACTCGATGATGTAGAAAGATAATTGTTTCTATAAATAGGAATTTTAGATTAGTCCTTAGGTAACTTTTGAGGATGTTATAGATCAAAGTTAAATTGAAGTCTCTAAGTAAAGAAGTTTATATTTGAATATTTAGTTTTGTTAACATGATAATTTCTTGAGAAATTACAAAGGTAGGACTAAAAGAAAATAATAATAATAATGATATGAGGGTATAAAATTAAACAAATTGAGAACTTATATTGGTCTTTGCTCAATAAGATATTAATTTTAAGTTATAATAGAAGACTTTAAAATTTTGTTTGTTTAAAGTAAAATTGATAAACCTAGGTATGAATTATGTCTTTAGTTTAAATAATAATTATTTGAGAAACTTTAAAATGATATCATAGATGAGAATTTACTAAATTTTAAGAATATAATTTACAAACTGAAGCCAAGTTCTTACATAAGAATTTAGAATTGAAATACATGGTTGATTAGAATGAACTCTAAGATATAGAGATATTATTGTTCTTATAAACATGTGCATCGTATTATTCCTTATGAATAATTAAACTTTGAAGATAAATTCATCAAGATTAAATTGAAGTTAATAAACATTTATTTATATAAATTATGGAACTTAAAATTTGAGTATTAAAATTTTAAGGATGTAGTTAATTGAAACAAATTTTAGACATAAAATACAAATTTTAGAGTGTATAGTGTTGTTAATCAATTATTGTTGGGGAAAACATATAGGTTATATATTGCAAAATTTACTAAATATTGAAGTTATACGTGATTGTATTGAAGACAATGAGTTTAGACATAAAATTTACATTCAAGTATGTAGTTAGAATTATCATTCAATAAGGATATAGAAATTAGAGGTAGTTAATAAATTATTAAATTTTAAGGTTATAATTGATCAAAATAAAAGAGAGACACTTAAGTACAAATTTGTATTCAATTGCAAAATTAGGAAAATCATTGATTAAGTAAATATAAGATTATATTTTATGTGAAATAATTATAGATACGCACACACTAAATTATGAGGATTTAGTTGAAAAAAAAAATTTTAATTGAAACATTTTAAGTAAAAAATTAAAATTTTAAAGATATAGTTCATTAAGTTAAGCTCTAGGATTTAGTTATAAATTTTAGTAACGAATATCTAGATATTAATATTATGTAGCAATATGTAGATTGGTTTAAAAGTTAGTATTAATTTTAAGAATGTCGTAAAGTTAATATCTTAAGGAATTAATGTATTAGTCGATTATATATACAATTAAGGATAAATGAATATTAAAAATAAAAATAAAAAATAAATAAAATAAAATTTTGGTATAAATGTATTTAAGATAGAGGTTTAGCAATAAATATGAATGGAATTATCATTCGATAAATAGAATTGAAAAACTTAATAGGAGATTAAGAAACATTTGAATTTCATCAAGAGAGATAATTCAGAGTAGCGCAGCGTAAGCATAGTTGTACATGAGCTAGTAATTTAAAAATTAGAGTAAGTCATAATAATGATAACTAATATAAGGAAAACGTTCAATAAATAAGAAAGAATTTTTGAATTAACTTTCTTAGGATGAGAATTAGAAATGAGATTTAAGTATTAGAATCATTATCGAATTCAAGGAACATGAGTATATGAATTACATTTAAGTGCATAATTAAAATGATTAGTTAAGGAGCCATAAAGATTTAATGGTAAATAAAACTTTTGAAGATATAATATAATTAAATTAAGACATTTAATTATGAATTTATGATTAGCTATTAAGTTTAGAATAACATTGCTAAACATTCTAGAGCTTGAGCTTTAGTTAAGGAATATTAACTTTAGGTAAAATTGATATTTTAGTTAATTAAATAACATATAGGTAAGTATAAGATTTGAATGTCAAAATAATGAGAATTTCGACGACGAAATTTCTTTAAGGAGGGAAGATTGTAACATCCTAAATTAAAATTCCCTAAATTTGAAATAACTTTCCTAAAATCAAAACCCTGACAGATTGACTTCCCGATTTCCTTCACGCGGGATTTACAGGTTTTAGGAAAAATTTCCAAATCAAATGCAATTCAAATAATCCTTCCTTATTTTAACCCCAATGACACCCTAATCCGAGCTGATTTCCTAATCTCCTACGCGGTTTGGAACTCTCCAAGAAAACAATCAATATTTCCCTTATCCGTCAATGAATCTGGACCTATGGAGAACCAGATTCGTGGAGAACCATAAAAGGAAGGAAGGTCAAGACTCCCCTATAAATAAAGGGTCTCACCGAAGGAGGAAGACACACTAAATCGAAGAAGTCTTCAAAGCTTGGAGAAAGCTTACCAATGGCAGCGAAGAAACCCCTCCCGAAGCAACCCCCTCCAGTCGAGACACCCATTGTAGCGACGATCTTTCTCCAGCAGCAATTGGTGACTAGTGAACAAGCTCCCCACGCGGTGACGAGAGAGGAGCTCTCGACACACAATAGAGAAAGAACTCTGTTTCTAGACTTTCAAAGAACACAGAGGGCAAAGGAGAAGAAGAAGACTCAGGTTCTTGAAGGAATTAGCCAGCACCGGTTCAATTTAAGTGAACCTACTCGACCCGAACCGGTCCAAACCAATCTAGCCAAATCGAACCGGTCCAAACTGATCCAGCCGACCCGAACTCGACTTGATCCGATCTAGTTTCGACCTGACCCGACCTGAATTTGTCTTCGACCCATTTAAGTTAGTTTTTTTTTTTACGGTAACGATATTCTGCCCAAATCTCTTTCAAGGATTAACATCGTTATTTGCATAAAATTAATGCATAAATTATTTTGAAAGTTTTTTACGTTCATTCAAGACTCTAATTTTTCCTAACGTCCTAACTTTCTCGGAATCCAGGTAAGTGGTGTTAGCCTAAGTGTGTTAGGCATATTTATATTTTGATGATGAGCAATTTAACTAAAGTGTAAAATTTGTTTATTCATTGAATTAATAATTATCTTTTTTTATGTTTAAATTGGAAATACCCTTGATCAAGGGAATTGGAATTGTTTAATATGTTCTTCTAAGTTTATGCAGTGATATGGAAGATTTGTATGACTTAGAGGATGCGTCTCGTACAAGATTGAAGTGCTATGTCCACATGCGGACGCAATCTGACAATGTGCGGATGGCAAGGAGGCGTCCTCAAGAAGAAAATTTTGCGTCCCCAGTGCAAACTGTGTTGCAGCGGATGCCACGGACGCCATTTCGAGTCGTCCAATTTGAATCTGCCATTTTGAAGATTCATGCGGACAAGTCACACGGACGAGGCGGACGCCATTTTGCGTCCGCATCCCTTCAGCAAAGCGGATGGGAGAAGAAGCTGAGGATGCCAGGGATGCCAATCCATGTCGTCCAATTTGAATCTGTCTTTCAGAACTCAACGCAGACGATTCACGCGGACGTTGCGGAGGCCAGATTTTGCGTCCTCTTTGCCTCTGTCAATTCAACGCAGACGATTCATGCGGACGGCGCGGACGGGAGAATGGCGTCCACAAGTACGCAGATTTCTCCAACTGCTATTTTCCAACGTTCGACTACGGACGATCCTAAAGGTGTTGAGGACGTCCGCACTGTGAAAGTTTATAAATAAAAGAACTTCGAAGAAGGAAGGCACCGAAGCGATATTAAGCGAAGCTCTGCCAAATTTTCGACTCAACATTTGTATACGATTTTGAGTGATAAAACATCCTCCAAAGTGCTTGTGTGAGATCATTTAATTTTTGGAAGGATTGTTGTATTTGTGAGAGCTCAACATTTTTCGAGAGAAAATTAAGTTATTGTAAATGTTCGATTGACACCCGTGCAAGTTCAATCAATTGTAACCGGACGTGGTTAGTTGAATACATCTTCAAGGGAGGACCTTGAAGCGCGGACGTAGGCATGTTTTGCCGAACCGCGTTAACAACTCGGTGTCAAGATTTCTAAATCTATCTCTTATATTATTTGTCTTATTGTGATTGCTTTGTGATTAAATAACATTAGTTAGAAAAATTATTGTCGCACGAAATTTAGTAAATAACGTAATTCACCCCCCTTTTAGGTTAATTTCGATCCTTCAATTGGTATCAGAGCAGGTTAGAACCACTTATTAATTGTGAATTAGGTGAATTTATATTTTTGATAATATGGCATCCAACTCAAGTAGTGCAAACATGGAAGGACAAGCAACAAATAGACCACCTTTCTTTAATGGTGATAACTATCCACATTGGAAAGCTAGGATGATGATATTTATTCAAGCAATAGACTTTGAGATGTGGAGAATAGTCAAAAATGGTCCTTATGTTCCGTCTAAAGTTGTAAATGGGGTAAAAGTACCAAAGGAATTAGATGAAATAGATGAAACGGAAGGTCGTAAAGTTAGTTTAAATGCTAGAGCTGTTAATCAATTATATTGTGCTCTCAGTGCTAGTGAATTTAATAGAATACAAAGTTGCAATAGTGCTTATGATATTTGGAAAAGACTTGAGGTAACTTATGAGGGCACTAATCAATTTAAGAAAGATAAATTAACTATGACTGCACATGATTATGAGATGTTTAAGATGGATAAGGGTGAAACTATTGCTCAAATGTTTACTCGATTTACTAACCTTACTAATAGTTTGAAAGCTCTTGGTAAGGAATGTTCAGATGAAGATATGTGCAGCAAAGTTCTCCAGTGTCTTCCAACGGAATGGGATCCAAAGGTTACTGCGGTGCTGGAATCTAAGGATCTATCAACTATGTCATTAGAGGAGCTCATCGGTTCTCTAATGACACATGAGATTAGATTGAGAGCAAGCGAAAAAGAAAAGGAGTTAGAGAAAGAGAATCCCAAAAAGAAGTCCATAGCTCTTAAAGCCTCCTCAAGCAAAGAAGGTGAAGACTCGGAGGGAATGGAGCTTGATAAGGATGATGAGGATGAAGAGCTGGCCTTGATAAACCGGAAGATGAGGATACTTCAAAGAATAAAATACCAAGGAAAGAATAAGTACAAAGGAGAGAGACCTCATAACAAAAAGCCTCCAATTTGCTACGGATGTGGAAAGACCGGGCATGTAAAGACGGATTGCTATCATGAAAAGGATAAGAAGAAGAACCGAAAAGAGTCCAAGAAGAAAGCGCTCAAAGCCACATGTGCTTTATGGCAAATGATGCTGAGGTAAGTGACTCTTCTTCTAATAAATATAATGTAGACTCTAGTGATGAGAGTAATAATGAAGAAGATGATGCATTTGATGAATTGTTTAGAGAATTTGATATTTTGACTAACAAGTATAAAAGGTTAAAGAAGGAAAATGAATTGTTAGTGAAGAAGCAAGCAAGGAATGGAAAAGTAGATGTAAATGAAAATGCTAGTCCAAAATTGAAAAATGATGACTTAAACAAGCATATTAAGGTTATTGAAGAAGAGAATAATATGCTTAAGGAGGAAAATGAGAAACTAAATAAAATTGTATTGAAATTCACAAATGGTAGTAAGAACTTAAATATGCTTCTAAGTAAGCAAAAATTGACATTTGATAAAGCCGGATTGGGATATCAACCTTTTCAAAAGAAAAAGAGTTATAAGAATTTCTTTGTTAAATCAACTACTTGTTTCACTTGCAATGCTATAGGTCATAAGTCATTTGATTGTCCATCAAAGAATATTGGAAATCAAAAGATTGTTAAGTATGTGTGGGTTCCGAAAGGAACCAAATTTAACCCTTTAGGACCCAAAATGGTTTGGGTACCAAAGAAATTATCTTGATTTAGTTTTTGTAGGTTAAGGCACCTCCCGCTAAGGATCAATGGTACTTGGACAGCGGTTGTTCAAGACATATGACGGGAGATTTTTCAAGATTCACCTCCATCAAGGACAAAAAAGGAAATGTGACATTTGGAGGAAATCAAAAAGGGAAAATAAGAGTTATTGGCAATATAGGTAATGTTTCCAACCCTATTATTGAAGATGCTTTACTTGTTGATGGGTTGAAGCATAATCTATTGAGTATTAGTCAATTTGTGATAAAGGATATAAAGTTATTTTTGAATCTAAGTCTTGCATGATCATTGATGATTCAAATGGCAAAGTTTTATTTACGGGTTATAGACATGAAAATATCTATGCTATTGATTTATCTTGTATTTCTAGTGATGTTGAAAAATGTTTTAGAGCTAGTGATTCTTTAAATTCATGGACTTGGCATAGGAGATTAGGACATGTAGGCATGGATACCTTAGCTAGGATATCGAAAAATAACCTAGTTAGAGGTCTTCCAAAAATCGTGTTTGAAAAAGATAGAGTTTGTGAAGCTTGTCAAAAAGGGAAGCAAACAAAAAACTCCTTCTCTTCCAAACAATATATCTCTACTTCCAAACCTCTTCAATTGCTTCACATGGATCTTTTTGGTCCATCTAAAGTTTCAAGCTTAGGAGGAAAATATTACGCATTTGTAATTGTGGATGATTTCACGTTACACTTGGGTTTTCTTTTTGAGAACAAAAGATGAAACTTTTGAAGTATTCTCTAGTTCTAGGAAGAAAGTTCAAAATGAGAAGAAACTTACCATTATCACTATAAGGAGTGATCATGGTGGGGAGTTCGAAATGAATAATTTAATGCCTTGTGTCAAAAACATGGCATTGAACATAACTTCTCTTCTCTTAGAACCCCTCAACAAAATGGAGTTGTTGAGAGGAAAAATAGATCCCTTCAAGAGCTTGCTAGGACTATGTTGAATGAGAATGATCTTCCCAAATATTTTTGGGTTGAAGCCGTTGCCACGGCATGTCATGTTCTCAATCGTGTATCTATCAATCCTACTCTAGATAAGACTCCTTATGAACTTTGGAATTGTAGGATTCCTAATGTTAGTTACTTCAAAGTTTTTGGTGCAAATGTTTTATTCTCAATACTAAGGACAATCTAGGTAAGTTCGATTCCAAGACGGATACGGGAATCTTCCTTGGATACTCTTCAACTAGGAAAGCATATAGGGTCTTCAACAAAAGGACATTAGTGGTGGAAGAATCCATGCATGTCACTTTTGATGAATCCACTCCTACCTCTAGTGTTGAGAGACCAACTCAAGATTTAGAGGATAATCTTGAAAATCTCTCTCTAAGTGATAAGGGAAAAGAGATTCTTGAAAATTCTCTTGAAGAATCCTAAGAACAATCCATAAAGGGAACCTCAAGAGTTGAAAACCATAATGACTTACCAAGGGATTGGAGATATGCCAAAAGTCATCCTATGGTGGATATTCTAGGTGATCCTAACCTAGGAGTAAGAACTAGAGCCTCCCTTAGAAATGAATGTGCTAATTCAGCATTTATCTCTCAAGTTGAACCCAAAAATTTTGTTGAGGCCGAAACCGATGAAAATTGGATATTTGCTATGCAAGAAGAATTGAACCAATTTGAGAGGAACAATGTATGGGAACTTGTTCCTAGGCCTAAAGATCAATCTATTATTGGAACTAAATGGGTTTTCAAAAATAAGTTAGATGAAAGTGGGGTACTTGTCAGAAACAAAGCTAGACTAGTTGCACAAGGTTATAAGCAAGAAGAAGGAATTGATTTTGAAGAAACCTTTGCACTGGTAGCTAGATTAGAATCGGTTAGAATGCTCTTGACTTTTGCTTGTTATAAGGATTTCACTCTTTATCAAATGGATGTAAAAAGTGCCTTCCTAAATGGTTACATTGAAGAAGAAGTCTATGTTGAGCAACCTTTAGGATTTGAAGTTTATGATAAGCTAGATCATGTATATAAACTTCATAAAGCTCTATATGGCTTAAACAAGCACCAAGAGCTTGGTATGAGAGACTAAGAAAATTTTTGAAGGTGAGAGATTTCAAAATAGGAAAAGTAGATTCCACTCTTTTTGTCAAGCACAATGGTAGTGATATTATGATTGTGCAAATCTCTGTAGATGATATCATTTTTGGTTCCACCAATGGCACACTTTGTGATGAATTTGCAAATTTAATGCAAAGTAAATTTGAAATGAGTATGATGGGCAAATTGAAATATTTTCTTGGTTTACAAGTTAAACAATCTTATGATGGAATTTTCTTAAATCAAGAAAAATATGTCAAGGAGCTTATAAAACGCTTTGGTATGGAATCTTCCAAACCCTCTAGGACTCCCATGAGCACTACCACAAAATTAGGAAAGGATGAAAATGGAAAAGATGTGGACATAAAGAAATATCGTGGTATGATAAGATCTCTATTATATTTGACCGCTAGTAGACCCGATATTCTCTTTAGTGTGTGCTTATGTGCTAGATTTCAATCTTCACCCAAAGAGTCACACTTAAACGCTGTCAAAAGGATTATTAAATACTTAAGTGGGACTATTAGTCTTGGATTTGGTATCCTAAGGGTCCAAATTTTGATTTAATTGGATACTCCGATTCTGACTATGCGGGTAGTCTAG
The DNA here is from genome assembly GCA_022433065.1 of Begonia loranthoides. NCBI lineage: Eukaryota > Viridiplantae > Streptophyta > Magnoliopsida > Cucurbitales > Begoniaceae > Begonia > Begonia loranthoides. The sequence continues at coordinate 17,839,867 of CM039475.1, read as the reverse complement.
TGGATAGGAAAAGTACTAGTGGTACTTGTCAATTTCTTGGAGAATCATTAGTTTCTTGGTTTTCTAAGAAACAAAACTTGGTTGCACTCTCTACTGCTGAAAGTGAATATATTGCAGCCGGAAGTTGTTGTGCACAATTGCTTTGGATGAAGCAAACATTGGAAGATTATGGACAATTCTTCAAAAATATTCCAATTATGTGCGACAACACAAGTGCAATCAACATTTCCAAAAATCCTATTCTTCACTCTAGAACCAAACACATAGAGATTAGGCATCACTTCATTCGTGATCATGTCAATAAGGGTGATATCTCTCTAGAATTTGTTTCCACCGAAAATCAACTTGCCGATATTTTCACCAAATCTTTGGATGAAAAGACATTTTGTGGAATACGAAGTCGTCTTGGTTTGATCTTTATTGATAAAATTGCTTCAATTTCATCTAAATAATCATTCTTATCATTCTAGCCAGTTGGATTGTTGAAGTGCTTCAAAATCTTAAGAATTACTCTGTGCGGACGCCATAAATGGCATCCTTACCATCAGCCTACTCGAAATTTCAAGTCTGCCTCATTTCTGGTGAGTTGCGGACGAGCTGGACGCCAATAAATGTCGTCCGCTACGTCCGCAAACGCGTTTTAAAACAGACTGGGGTCTTCCAAAACCCTAACTTTTGCATCCTCCTCTCGGCTCCTCGACTCCCCGTGTCCTCCGACGTTTTTCCTTCGATAAATTCGGTATTTCTCTCCTATTTTCAACTCCTATTGTCATTGTTTATCGTTCGTTATCATTTGTCTTTCATTGTCTAGAGTTTTCTTAGGGTTTTCATTGAATTTTCTTTTCAATTTCAAAATGTCTTGGAAACGCACTTCTTCCGAAAATACTCAAGTTTATAGGTCTAGATTATTCATCAATGACAAATGTAAGAAACGTTATGATGATGATTTCAAAAATCGTTCATTGATTCCTTCTAGGAAAATCGATTTTGAGCGATTGTCTAGTCTGGATTTAGCTAATACGTATACCTATATGGGTTTACGTAAGTTATTTTCTCTCGATGGTCCATTTTTTGAGAAGACAATACGCATGTTTTATGCAAATTTGTCATACACTGACCGTCCTCTAGTTGTTAAGAGTTTTCTTTATGGGCGAGAGATTGAGATCACTCCTCATCTCCTTAATGTATTCCTTGAGTGTCCCCAAGGTCTTTTGTCAGTAGAATATTTCAATGCTCACACTCCTCCCTCTTTTCACAAGAAGGAAGAGGGCGATATTCTCTTGCGTCAAATTCTTCATGATCCGAATAATGATTATCATGTTAAGCCCAAGTCGAAACATCTCAACATTAGGGCACGTGTTATTCATCATTCCCTTCAGTACAATGTTCTTCCTCGTGCCGGTCACCGAGATCATGTTAGCTACATGGATCTCTATGTTCTTCAGCGTATGTATTCTAACACTCCTTTCAATTTAGGATATATCATCGTGGCTCAATTGGCTGACATGGCTGATACTGTCTCGTGTTTACTTCCATTCAATTTACTCCTTATGAACTTGTTTAAAGAGATGGACATTCCTATTCCTTCGTCCTCTAACTTTTGTGAACTTCGCCGGTCCGACATCTATTCTCCACAAACCTTGGGACGGATGGGAATCATTCGGGCTCCAAATGGTGAGTGGATTGCTCGTCAAGACAATGTTCCGGTTCCTCCTCACTCTCTGGACTCTCCTCCTCCACAACCCTCGAAACCATATCTTTCTCTACCTTTTACCGAGCCCGGTCCATGGATTATCATGAGGCTGGTCCATTATTCCACGCCGAGGTTGGTACTTCTACTTTAAGCACTCAAAATGCATTCCGTGCTGATTTTCCATGCCTAGAGGAGTATATGCTTCTGATGATGACTCATTTTGACTCTGTTGATCATCACCTTGGGTCTGTGGATCGTTGTCTTGACTCTATGGATAAGCGTTTGGATGACATTTCACGTAGCCTCTGGTCCACTGGCATCCCTTCTTCGGTTGCTCCTCCTGCTGCTCCTGCGTCTTCTGCAACACCTACACTTGATTTAGACGACGAGGACATTCCGGATGCATAGATTAGGACTTTATGTTTTCTCATGGATTTTGTTATCTGCTTAGGAAAGTAAAACATTTTGGTTGTAATGCCTAGTATTTGGATTTTTTAATTGTATTTCCTATTTGAGTTCATTATGTGTTATATAGTCTTTTGAATATTATGAATGACCTTGTCTAGATTTATATGAGTGTTTCATTTTCTGAATATTCTGGATCGTTTTGGGTTCGATAAATTGTGTTTACAGATTAATTTTGGCATGGAGGGGGAGTTTAAGAAATAAACATTACCATGCAAATTTGTTTTTCAAAACCAAAACCTATACCTTGTTGCTTCCTATATTGTTTAATCTTGAATCAAGTTAGAATCCTTCATTTAGGGGGAGAACCTTAAATTCAGGGGGAGAAACGTCAATTCCAAAGTAGTACTTGATTAAGGGGGAGATTTTTTTTCTTAGTCCCATATTTTGATAAGCTTTAAATTCCCTCGCTTTTCTTTTTGCTTATGACAAAAAGGGGGAGAATATTTTAGTTGTGTTTGTTTCAACTCCCTTAATGTTAGGGGGAGTTTGAGGATAGCATGTTGTTGCATGAACTTAATTTGAATGATAAATTGCATAAATGAATAGGGTAAATATAAAATGGAATATTTGATGCACATGCTTAGTTTTGGATATGAACAACTTAATATGTTTTGTTATCATCAAAAAGGGGGAGATTGTTAGCCTAAGTGTGTTAGGCATATTTATATTTTGATGATGAGCAATTTAACTAAAGTGTAAAAGTTGTTTATTCATTGAATTAATAATTATCTTTTTTTATGTTTAAATTGGAAATACCCTTGATCAAGAGTATTAGAATTGTTTAATATGTTCTTCTAAGTCTATGCAGTGATATGGAAGATTTGTATGACTTAGAGGATGCGTCTTGTACAAGATTGAAGTGCTATATACACATGCGGACGCAATCTAACAATGTGCGGATGGCAAGGAGGCGTCCTCAAGAAGAAAATTCTGCGTCCCCAGTGCAAACTGTGTTGCAGCGGACGACGCGGACGCCACGGACGCCATTTCGAGTCGTCTGATTTGAATCTGCCATTTTGAAGATTCATGCGGACGAGTCACACGGACGAGGCGGACGCCATTTTGCGTCCGCGTCCCTTCAGCGAAGCGGACAGGAGAATAAGCTGAGGACGCCACGGATATTTGAATCTATCTTTCAGAGCTCAACGCGGACAATTCACGCGAACGTTGCGGACGCCAGATTTTGCGTCCGCTTTGCCTCTGTCAATTCAACACGGACGATTAATGCGGACGGTGCGGACGGGAGAATGGCGTCCGTAAGTACACAGATTTCTCCAACGGCTATTTTCCAACGTTTGACTGCGGACGATCCTAAAGGTGCTGAGGACGTCCGCACTGTGAAAGTTTATAAATAAAAGAACTTCGAAGAAGGAAGGCACCGAAGCGATATTAAGTGAAGCTCTGCCGAATTTCTGACTCAACATTTGTATACGATTTTGAGTGATAAAACATCCTCCAAAGTGCTTGTGTGAGATCATTAAATTTTTTGAAAGATTGTTGTGTTTGTGGCAGCTCAACATTTTCCGAGAGAAAATTAAGTTATTGTAAAGGTTCGATTGACACCCGTGCAAGTTCAATCAATTGTAACCGGACGTGGTTAGTTGAATACATCTTCAAGGGAGGACTTTGAAGCGCGGACGTAGGCGTGCTTTACCGAACCGCGTTAACAACTCGGTATCAAGATTTCTAACTCTATCTCTTATATTATTTGTCTTATTGTGATTGCTTTGTGATTAAATTGACATTAGTTAGAAAAATTATTGTCGCACGAAATTTAGTAAATAACCTAATTCACCCCCCTTTTAGGTTAATTTTTTTCCTTCAAGTGGTACACTTAAAATGTTTTGGCCCTAGGCCCTACATCACAAGACATATAGTATTTTTGTTATATTTATTTTATTTAAGCTTTATGTTTTATTCTGTCATGCAGGATTAGATATTGACACGTGTTATAATCAAGATAAAAACTATAGGTCATCTTGTATGCGCATGAAACTGATGGAATTGACGGAAATATCTGAGATGGCTAATGAAAGCCTGAACGCATGAAACCTTGCGATGGCCAATGAGTGCCTGAAGCTTGGTAGTTAAATTTTGAGATGGCTAATGAAAGCCTGAACGCATGAAACCTTGTGATAGCTAATGAAAGCTTGAAACTTGGTAGGGCTAGAAAATAAATTCCAACCAGTATGTAACTTTCAAACTTAAAAACTTGGTAATGCATGAGATTAAATATTTGTGCACGTGTTTCCACTTACTGAGTTTATCTCACATCTTAGTCTTGTGATGTAGGTGAATTTTTAACAGATGATTACTTTGGACTGATCGAGGACTTTCCCAAAGTAGAAGAGCATACAGAGGGGAATATTGATTATGACAACGATGGGTCAGCAGAATGAATTTTATTACAGTTTTAGTATTTCGAGAAAACTTTATTTAATGTTTTGATAAGTTTTACATTGGGTTTTTCAATGAATTATGTTTTGATTTAATAAATTTTTAATTAAATGTTTTAATAGGACATGATTATTAAATTTTAACCCTAATAAATGATTTTCAATTATTATGTTGTCTTATTAAATGCTTCTGCCAAAAATAATTGTTTAATTAATTAATTCTGTAAATTAGGGTTTATAACGACCAATTTTAACCTAATTTTGCAAATCGCTTTGGGAAAAATTTTAGGGTTTTCAAAATTGGGGAAAATATAATTGGGGCGTTACACTATTATATCTTCATTAACAGCTACTATATATATATCTCTTCAAACACAATATTTTTTTTAATAATAATGTTATTACATTTCTAGAAAAATTCTAGTCACTATAGAATTATTTTGGTACCTTGAATTTGATAGTTCATCACAATTGGTCTCCTCTTCAAACTCTTTTAACATTATCTCTCCTTCTTGCTTGCCTCTTCTAACAATATCGTTACAACTTTTTCTAGGGATTCTTGATTACATTATGGTTCATAATTTTGTAGAGTTGTTGAGTAATGGCAACAAGGGAGGTTTTAAGTTGATCGAGTTGCCCCTGAGTGCTTGAATTGGCTTTCGTCAATGGATGTTGGCTCGATGGTAGAACATTAGACTCATAATTTTTAGATGCCATAGGCCCACTTCTAATCATCATTTAGAATTAGAGAATACACATAAAATAGGGGCTAATAAGGTTGAAATAGGCTTTGATACCAAAGGATATGCAACAAAAGTGAAAGGTTGCAACGTAGTAGATAAAAACTATTTTTGCAGATTCTTGAATGGATTTTGGTATTTCACAAACTCAATCAAATGGATAACTCTTTACTTGATTTTTGGACAGAACTTAGATGAATATATATAGAAGATTCCCTCCAAGTGTGGTCAACAAATTCGTTCTGGAAGCAAAGTTACACTTGAAAAGTTGCAAGTTACTTGAAATCGGATTAGAGGTTTTGGAAAGTTCTTGGAAAGGAATTTCATAATGAATAAAAATGAAGTAAATGAATGAATTTTGATATCATTTTTAGACAGATAATTATAAAATGGATGAAAAAGAAGACCTCAAAATGTTAGAGTTAGAATCAATCTAAAGAAGATGATATACTTGAATGGGTGCAAACTAGTCCAAAGAGATGCAAATCCCAAATTTCCATTACAATGGTTTCCTTCAAGGGAAAGGAGCACTCCAACTTGTTGGTTTGTGAGTTTCAACAGCTTTACTAGGGTTTCTCCTTATAAGAACAAAGGAGAGAAAATTGTAACAAAGGATAACGTTTGACTGAGCTCTCATAAAGAATCGAACATACAAACACAACTCGAATAGGTTGGAAACAATTCGATTGAAACTGTGGGTTCTTGTAAACAACAAGGAGAAGCCAAACGCTATAGGGCTTTTTTTTGTAAAATTTGCAATTTTTGGATTTTATATTTTTTCTAAGTAAATTTTTCACTTTGACCGAATCAAATTGTATTGTGTTGACCAAGTCCTTATCACATGTCATGGGTCTTCCATCATGTGTTAAAAGGGTTTAATCAATGGTCAATTGTGCATTCCATGTTCCCTAGTGGCTTGAATCTGTAGAATTGTGCTCAGTAAGTTTCTGTATCCTTAGATCGAGTTCTGAGTTATGCCAAGTTTGTCAGATTAGAAATTTAAGGATTTTATTTAATATTTATAATATATTAATTTACATTACATTTAGTAAATAAACAATATTTATTTTTATTTGTTTTGTTTTCTTCTTAAAGGAAGAAAAACTCCTTTTTGGAGAAGGAGTTGTCCTAAGTCAGAGAAATGAAATGGGGGGAAAGGGGAGAAGGCAACAAGCAATTCTCATTGTTTCTTTGTACAATTTGTGTTTGTGTTATCTTGTTTTCCACCTTTTGTGAAGATGATTCACAGGTATGTTTTTTCTCCCTTCCGATTTTAGTTTTAAATTTTGTGCTTTTGATTAGCTTTGGATTCAAGGTTGGTAAACTCAAACCCGGGGTAAATTTCTTCTTTATATTAGTAGATTTAGATTTTATATAAAAGTATTGGTCATTTGGAGGTCAAAAACAAGAGAAACGACATGTTTTCCTTTAGAAAACAACGCCTAAATGTCATCTCAGTCAGCCTCTAGTCATTCTTAGTCAACTGTGATGAAGTAGAGTGTTTTAGGTGTGCCTTGGATCAATTTATGGTCGATCGCAGCTATGGGTAAGGTCAGTCACGGTAGCATTAGTGGACGACAACCTTGTTTCTGGTCGACCGTAGAATAGGTAGATTGCACAAAAATTATGTCCGGTAGACCGTAGTATTCCTCTGGTCGATCGCACAATGTAATCTTTCAAAATTTTGACTCTTTTGTGTGTAAGTTGGGTTCTTAAACCCGGTATAGAACTCTTCCACTATTTCCTTGTCATTGTTGAAGAAAATTCTTGAAATTTGGCATGGTTTTACCTTCAATCGAGTTTTTGGATTTTGAGGCGACTTTTGATGAGTTCGTATTTTGTTGATCATTGTTGAGTCTAGTCAACGTTGTGAGATCCCGTTTGGCCTCCTCTTTGATTCGTCGATGGCCATGGGGGCCTATTTAAATAAAACAATGAAGAGTTTTAATGATTTAAAAATCCATGTACAATAAAAGAAGCATGATCTTGGTTTTCCAAAAGATATGTAAAATTGTTTTCTCATGCATTTCATTTAGTATAAATTCCCTTACTGAGTTTGTCACTCACCTCTTAGAGAATTTTTTTTTTTCTAGGTTTTGTGTATAGGATCTGCACATGGTATTTGTAGGGTGTTTCATGTGCTTCTCGCTTTGGTGTTTCAGCTTCCCCTTGTATGGGTGGAGGTCTGTCGATACAAATCCATTTGTCTCTAGTACGTTTGGGATTTGCTATTTGGTTGTTGATTGGTTTGATTCCTGCATGGTATGTTCTTTGTTTATTTTTATACTATTTTGACTCTTGTTGATCACTCTATGGATCACAATCCTTATGATTTGGGTTTTAAGCTTAATTTTATGTTAAGACTTCCTCTTCATCCTAGCATTGGGTTGGGCGATCGCATTCTCTCAGAGGATGAGGTTGCCTAACCCGACAATTCTGTTAGGTCTGGCTCTAAGTTATGACAAAATTTTATGATATCAGAGCACAAGATTCCACTATTGCTCAGAGTGATCACTTGAGAAATCAATAGTGTAATGTTTTGGTCATGAACCCACTGTGCATGAAATTTTTCCAACACCTAGTCAAGTTTTTAAATGAGTCAAGATGCTACTAGGAAAACAACTTGAGGTAATTTGTTGGATGATGACCCTGTCTTTTCCAAATCACGTGAGTATTGGGTATGCTTCGTGCATTGTCAAGAGAAATTCATTTGGATAATGAGTGTAAACTTGCTTAGGTTCTTGTTTTGTGTGTGGACCAGTGTGGTACAAAATTCAGATCCTACGTCTAGGTTCTCGTTCCTTTCTTTCTGTCTCACTTGAATTGGAAAGTGTCGTTTGAAACTCAAGTCTTTTGTCCTTGAATGTCGTTCAAGTTTCTGTTCTTTTTGGAAGACCTAGACTTGCCTTGTCTTGTTTCATCTTGTCATGTTTGGAACATGTTAGTTTGGTTTAGAACTTATGCTCGTAGCCCTTGGATCTGTTCTCTTGGTTCAGAGACTGTTGGTTTAAGTCTTGTAACTAGCATTATTCCTGTGTTCCCATCATTAGTACAGATCTCTACGTAGGGTGTTAGAAATACTTCATTTGGGAGCTGGAGTCGTTCGATGGGCTTTTCGAAGGACAACTGCAATGGAGGCTTCCTTGGTCACACGCTTGTCTTCTGTGATCGTCACACCTATTCTGTAAGCAGGAGTTTGACTGATGGGAGAGCGATGTTGTAAAGCCTCACGTTATTTAAAACTTTTTCTTACTTTAGTCATATAAAAATTTTTCTTTTAATTTTCTTTAATTTATTTAAAACGTGTGTGAAGAAAACATGTCAGAGTAATTTAGCAGAAACGGATAATAATTTCAAAACATGGTTTCGATACTTCCAACAAAAGTCCATTGTTCACAAAACATTTACCGAAATATAAATCCATAATTAATTGTTCAAAACAACTAGTATTACTTTTCTTGAGCCATAACCCTCAGGTCGAACCAGGTTGATAACCCAAGAGCTCATCTTGCAATTCTCCTCATCCTCTGGCATATCACTGGTCTCATAACAATCACCTACATCACAAGATAAAACAATGAGCCTAATGCTCAACAATAAATAGAATGGAATGCAATGCTCATGCTCAATACATGCTTATGCAGTCTGTCTCAAAAAAGAACCTCTATGTTCTGCCTTTACGTTTCGTTACCAGAAAAAGAATACATCCTATGGTCATGAGGCTAACCGTCACTCCAATGAAGAGATACATCTATTAGGGGTGTCACCACCAATGACTGTCACCAATCTCTTTTAGTTCAAGCATTGGGGATTTTTGGTACAAGAGAAAATGATACATCCTATGGTCCACGTAGCTTAATCATCACTTCCTCCCTACGTGGGAGGAGATACATCTATTAGGAGTGTCACCACTGATGAACCGTTACCTTATTCTCCCAAACCCCCACATGCTTATTTACATTTATTTATTCAGTTTACTATTATGTCATGCATATGTCAACATTTTCATAAACCCTAACTGTGATGCATGTATGTTACGTCATATTCAGTCCATAACAATATATATATATAATGCACAAAGAGGAAACATAACATTTTGACAATGATATAAACGTTCATGGCTTAAGCAAAAACAATCATTTCCATCTCATGGCATTTATCACTAATTTACAAAAAACAATTCAGGGAATTATTTTACTGGAAACGGGTTATTAAATAAATCATCTATGTATTACAAGAGAGCAAGTCAAGAATCCTGGGAACATTTTGACACTTAAAATGGTAAACCAATCCGAAAAGAGCATATTACTAATAACTTCTATTTCATCCTTTTTAATTTTCGGCACGATATTATTTAATAACAAGTCAACCGAGAGCTTTATACCTTCTTTATGAACCAACACTTCACAATCACAAATATATCACAAAGCAATATCAAACTATGAACAACGGTAGCTATCCAATTTCTCAATCCAATCCAAAAAGGGTAATAACAATTCATTCAACGCAATGGCACCTGCATAACCCTCATGGTAATATCTTTCCCACAAATGGAAAGGACCATTTAATTTTTAACATGGGCATGCAAAGTGAGTAACCTAACAAAGTCTTCATATAAACTTTATCATTCCACAACCTCATGGACAACAATAAACTTAGAGCATAATCTTATTTCTTTCATCTATTTTAATAGCAGCATATTAACAATTGGCAGCAAGTAACCAAAGCACTAATCAAAAGGACAGGGTAACAGAAGAATCACAAAGTAATATCCAACACATACATAATGTCAGTAGCTAAAATGACCTAACGACAGAGCAACATTCCACGAAAAATAACACAGGAAGATTCCAACAAATAATAAAATCTCGTGATATAGGGCCTCTTCTAGCAAACCTTACATTTTATTTCTTACCTCACCTTAAGCTTCCCCACTGCCTAACGCCTCCTTCTAACCAACAGCAGCGCATCACCTTAACCACCAACAGATTGCAATAGTCCACGACACTCTCCCAAGATCACAGAGCTCCCCACATTCACCTTCAGCAATGCATAACACTCTTCTCTCTCACTCACACTCAGCTCTTCAAAATAAGACAGAACACTCCTTTTGACCTTCTCACAGCTTTTTGTAAATCTCTAGTTCAGAGGGTTTCCTCATCTTCTACCATCGCTTTATAGACAGAATGAAGCTTCACAAGGAAGCAATGGTTGATGGACAATCACTCATATCAAAGGAGGTGGTCCAATACAACCCTGCCACGGGAAAAGCCCCTTATCATTTTGGGAGAGTCATGTGAAAATAATCGGGAGAATCATAAAATGGTCACGAGAAGAAAATAGTTTTTTCACAAAATGAAGTGCCACCGGTCGACATGAATAGTCGACAAGAAATTCCTGGTCAATAGGCACAGTCGACCGATCCCACGCGATTTACACATCTGCCACTTCCTCCGTAATTTCATCCGCTCCTTCACCAAATTTAATCATTCTCTTCTCTCACCTCCATGTTTTTCTTAATTAATTTAATACTACCTTTAATTAATCACCTTAATTCTTCATTGCTTCTAAATAATTTTACATTTTAATTAATCTTACAATACTTCTACCGTAATTTTTATTGCATTGAATCAAGGGTACCATACACAATTACGGAATGTATTTTCTTTTATCAAAATATTTATTCTGTAAAATCATATACATTATACATAAACGGATTTATCCGAGTATTACAAATGCTTTTGGTTAGTCAGAATCTGAATGTTTGCCTTGGGATCATTTTCCTAGTTTTTGTGTTGCCTTTAAGGTTCTTATAGATATATCAAAGGATCTTAGTGTTTCGATCAATGCAACAGGTGGTTCTGTTGGAAGATTGTTTTATTTTGATAATGGCTTTCTTATGTTTCTATATTTTCTTTCCTAGTGTTAGTTGTATTGGTGGTTTGCGAAAGCCCCGTGGATACTTGGAACCATCGTTTCTCATGTAAAGAGCCTTCTAGTGCTGTAAGTTTTTACTCGTTTTGGTCAATATCAGTTTTCCGCATTCTAAATAGTTCCTCTATTGGACTGTGTGTTTCGGATTCACTTTTGAATGGGTGGTGTAGTCACGTGGGTCACGCGCTCATCCTCTATAAACGTTGAGCTTGTTTTATACGAGAAGTCTAGCCGATGTTACAGTAATGTTCCTGGTTAGTCTGTAGCGACCCAATTTTTCCTTACATTTGAAAACGTATAAATTTTTAAAACTTTTTCTTTTATAAAAACAATGGAAGACTTTTCTTTCAGAAACTCTTTTTACAAATCACAGTGAAAATAAATATAATTCTTTTCTTCTATAATTTAAATGACTTTACAAACCACTTTCTTTAAATCATTAGCCTAGCCAACCACAAGATCCACGCATGCAAATCCTTCATCAACTACTCCTTAATATGTTCTCTTGTTCTCATGCGTGTACTTACATCACAAGACTTAACTAATGAGCCCAGGCTCAGTAAGTGACATAAAATAAAACGTGCAATGCTCATGGAGCTTTTAAAACACGTATGCAGCTTTTGTTTTCATTTTCTGTTTATGTTTTCTTTTCTGTTTACATACATTGCCAAGCCTTTTAACACACAGTCTCATCCTATAATGCATTCATTCCCAGGCCTTTTGACACACGTCTCATCCTGTAACGCCTATGTGCCCAAGCCTTTTAGGCTCTAGCCCTCATCTTGTAACGCCTACATTTCAAGGCCTTTTGACACATAGTCTCATTCTAGAACGCCTACGTTATCATGCCTTTTGACACACAGTCTCATCTTATAACGCATTCATTTATGTTCATTTCCCTTTGGTATCCATTTCTATTTACTTTTCAAAACCATGCTCAAAACCATTTTCGTATCATTTGAAAACCATGATGCAGGTTATGCTCGTGAATGCATACGTTCTATATCCTCTATATAGGCCTCAAAAGATGCTTAATCTCATTATCATTATCCTTAACTTAAACTAATAAACATGTTATTAAAACAACATAATTCTAGTAAATAAATAGCAAGCATCAATACATGTCTTCATCAATACAATCTATCAAAGTAGATAGAGGATACTTCCATTCACCATAGTTAATCCAGCTTCATTACTAAACCAAAATAATATAATATAGCTCCATTAAGCAGTAGCCACTAAACCTCATTCTCACCATTTCTATACCATTAACAATCCCAGATTATCAACCTCAACATTAATCAAATATAAATAACCATGTCAATCACATACGCAGAAGCCAAATAAGAGATAAATCCCAACATCTAGGAAGCATCACTAATCATATCCAACACAAAAAAGGTCACCGGATACATTCACAATGCATTAAACAACATTGCACTACATTCCTCATTCAACATTGCACTAAATATTACAAATTGATCCAAGGTTTTTCGATCAATGAAGCGGTTGAGTATCTCGACCGAAATATATATGCCATAGTCTCCTGGATTTTTTGGTCGAGTGAGAGGTCGAGTAGCTCGACCAAAATATATATTCCATTAGTGGGTTGTGGAAACCCGCCGATACTCGGCACAGTTGTTTTTGTATTGAGATCATTCTGGCGTTGGTAAGTCACAATTCAATTCAATCAATGTCAGTTTTTTATACCCTAGATCACTCCTTCGATACAACGATGTGTTTTGAATCCTTCCAAGATCTTTTGTGGAATCAATGTTGTTGTTGGTCCTCATTTGGTAAAGTCTCATGTTTCATTGGAAAGTGGAACATCGTTTTCTTTTCTCTGGGTTCCACGTCATGTCAGACGATTCCTTCTTGGGAGTTGTGTGATGGGTCATTGAAGTTGAAGTCGGGTGGAGATTTATGTTGGTCGATTGAGTGGGCGTCACCGCTAGACTAGGTTCCATGTTTTCGGATTGACTAAGAATGTGGGTTATACTTCCCAATGGACTAGTTAGCGTGTCTTTCAACTAGGAGGTTTAGTTTTGTCGTTGCTTACTTCTGACCTCTTCATTAACCTTGTCCGTGTTGTACGAAAGGCATCTATCAGATTTGGAAAATTTGAGATCCTAGTTGTAGGGGTTATTTTGTACGAGGGTTGTTAGCGTGTTGCCTACTTCATAGTTTGCTCTTCGTTTCGTTCATTTTGGTCGACACCTTGTATTGTGGTAGGTCATGTTGTCTCTTCAGGCTCTGTTTCTTTTTCTGTCAGAGCTCTCTTCACTTCTCTGTGTTGAACTAGTGTGCTTTTCCTTGTAGAAGTGGGTTATTTGGCTGTTCTAATGTTGGCGGCCGTTGTTTTGCTAAAGCATCTCTTAGTGGCACCTTGCATTATCTATTCTAGAATTGGGCATCTTGTGTTTCAACTCTTACCCTTCAGTTTGACCATTTCCTGACTACCATCGTGAATGTTAGTTTTAGATTCTGGACTTGTGGCATTTCATCCGAAGTTTTGGCTAAATCTTCTACAATTGTGTGTGCTGGGTAGCAACCGTTGTCTAGAGTCGCAATAGAATTCGTAGATTTCTGAGCCCTGATGGTTTTCAAGTCCTTCTTAGAGCCATTTTTCTTAATCAATTCATTGTTATCTGTGTGGAACTTGACACGTGTCATGTTCGTGTTAGATTTCTTGGTTTGGGTGCACTTTTGTTTAAGTGTCGATTGTTGGGTGGACCATATCTTACAGTTCATGACTGGTGTAGCATTAGGCAGTCTGTGTTGGTGTGTCAGACACTTAGTTCCCAGTAGTGTTTTGGTGCATCAAGGCACAGTGGTTACCCTTGAGTCTATGAGATTTAGTTTTCATTGGATGTTTGGTTATTGAACTTTGCTTTGTTCTTGATGTGAAGTCTTGTTATGTGTTTTCTATAAGGGGTATTTCATGTGTTGCAAATCTCAAATTTCTGTCTTATTAGGCTTGGAGTTTAGACAACATGAAACTAGAGAGTATTATATGGATGCAATTTCAGTTTAAAATCTTACTGATGCATGGAGAGCATTTTAACTGACACTCTAAACCTAGGTTCAACCGATTTCTTTTTGTTTTGCAATTTCACATGTGTTTCCGATCATGGGAATTCATTGAGTCACGTCTGTGGAGATCGTTTCATCTATCGACCGATCGATCGGGACATCCTTTTCATTTCTATTCAGTTGACCTTTCTTGGCTTTTGTTAGGTTCTTCGTGCATCGTGAACTTGGTTTGTTTCACGATGTTTCCTTTTGGTGTCAGTTTCAGACACGTCCTTAAGTTTTCATCTTGTTCTTGGCGTGTCGGAAGCCCTAGACGTAGATGATCAAATTTTTTTGGGAGATTTTCTTGTTTTATGTGCCTTCGGTATCACACTGAATAGGGCTTTCTAGGGATTTGTGTCTGGTTACTCCCATCCTTTTGATCACTCTTTGGTTTGTCTTAAATTTCATGACAAAATTTCTTCAAATGGAAAAAGATGTAAAATCCACAAATTTTGAATTATATATATATTTTTTGAGTAAATTTCTCTTTGACCAAGTCAAATTGTTTTGTGTTAACCAGATCCTTGTCACGTATCGTAAGTCTTTGGTAGCGTGTGAAAGTGGTTCAATCAAGGGTCTACCAAGCGTTCCATGTTCCCCTACAGAACGACGCTGCCGAATTCTACTCAATAAATTTCTAGATCCTTAGATCGAGCTTCATGTTATGCCGGGTTTGTCGGATTAGAAATTTAAATATTTTATTTAATATTTATAATATATTAATTTGTATTATATTTATTAAATAAATAGTTATTATTTTTATTTCTTTTGTTTCTCTTCCTAAAAGGAAGAAAAACTCCTTCTCGGAGAAGGAGTTGTCCACAGGCATTGAGAAGAAAGGGGAGGAAGAGGGAGAAGTCGCCGAGAAATCCTTGCCATTCTCTGCCCGATTCATATTCGTATCATCTTATTCTCCACCATTTATGAAGATGTTTCGTGAGTACATGTTTTCTCCTTTCCAATTTTAGGTTCAAAGTTTGTGTTTTTGGTTGTTTTCAAATTTGAGCTTGGTAAACTCAAATTAGGGAGAAATTTCTTGTTTATGTTGTTAGATTTAGAGTTTATGCAAAAGTATTGGCTGTTTGGAGCTCGAAAATAGGAGAAACATCATGTTTTTTGTTAGAAAACAGTGCTGGATGTCATCCTGGTCAACTATGGTGAGGTAGAGTGTTTTAGGGGAACCTCAGATTAATTTGCGGTCAACCACGGTTGTGGGTGTGGTCGAGCGCGGTAGTGTTGGTGGACCACAACCTTGTTTCTAGTCAACCGCAGAACATGCAAATTGAGCTAAAACTATGTCCAATCAACTGCAGTAACCCCCTGGTCAAAGGCATAGTGCAATCTTTAGATTTTTTTTAGTCGTTTATGCATCAATTGGGTTCCTAGACCTTGTATAAAACTCTTCCACTATTTTCTTGTCATTGTTGAAGGAAATTTCTGAACATTGGCATGGTTTTACGCTCGATTGAGTTTTTTGATTTCGAGCTGACTTCCAATGAGTTCATATTCAGTTGGTCGTCGTTGAGTCTAGTCGATGCTATGAGGTGTAACACCCCGACTTTTTAAGTGGAACAATTATCGGGGTGTTACCAAGAACATACTCGTTATATTATATATTATGGAAATTAACGTAATCAAAATAAAATAAATATTAATTAAATTATAATATATTTGATTAATTGGGATTAATATTTATAATTGGGGATGTATTTTTGATTAACTGAACTAGTTCGGTTAAGGGGCTGGTTCAGCTCTTCTCATTTCGTCTGGCCTTCGGCCATTAGACGAAATGAGGAAATGGGGTATTAAGATTTAATTTAAATTATTGGAAACTTATAGCATAAACTAGAATTTAAATAGAAAATTTAATTAATTAAATGGTGTTAGGGTAAATTATTTAGGGGAAAATTTATTATAAAGGGGTGGTTGAACCAGTTCACTAAGTGAACCAGCTGTGAGAAGAAAAGAAATGGCCAGAGGCCATTTCTTCACAAGCGAACTAGGGGACGAGAGAGAGGGAACACAAGTGAGGGAGAGGGAGAAACGACGGAGAGCCGAGAGGGAGAGGGACGATCGGAAGGGAATGCTCAAGTTGGCTCTTCTGCGGCGGTCGGTGAGCTACTGGGACGGTGGCGTGCGAAAGGGAGGCGCTGGAAGGCTAGGGCTCAGATTTGGGGCATTTACGGGTCGTGCTTCGGGTGATGAATGGAGGTACGATTTGATCGAATTTCTCCTCCTTTGTTTCCTCTATTGATTAGTTGTTGTCTGGTGTCGTGATACGGAGGATGAATCACCGATTTTCCTGTCGGCAGGGGCTTCCTCACAATGGCCAGGGGACTTCAGCCGAGTGTGTTGGTGAACCAAACCGGTCTGCCCTGTTTGGTTGGGATTGTTGTCTACTAGCGCAAACAACTCCAACGTGGAATCGGCGTGGGGAAACACCCTCTGAAAAGCTAGAGAGGTTGTCGGGCGTGCGAGATGAACCTTCTCTATGGTGCTGCATCCTGTTGTTAGAGGGTAGAATCTGGAGTGCTCTACTCTAGAGGGTGTAGAGGGGCAGTGCGTAACAGATATAAACTGAGGGGTTCTATCGATTTCTTCCTTCCTAGTGAAGCTGAGTGCAGGACATGAGGAAGGAGGAGGGAATTCTTTGGAGACAAGAGATGGAGCTCTCGGGTGTTTTTGCTTGGAGCCGTGAAGGGTAAGGTTTCCTTCCTGAGTCTGTTGTTTTCATGTAATAATTGAGCTAAATTCTGGAGATTTTGGATTAGTCGTCTACTGCCTACATGTAGCAGTTTATACATTTCTAGGGCATATGTAATTCTCTATTATTGATTCTGCATAGTTGGTTTTGGGATGTTCTTGGCTGTTAGTGGTTGATTATATGTTCTGCTATTTAGTTACAAGTTATGGATGGTTATTCTGTTATATTGGTCTTCTGTTGTTTAGTTAGGAATTTTTGAATAAGTTATTGAACCTATTAATGTTGGAAATGTTCAAGGTTGCTGTTATGAAGTGGAATTATAATGTTGGTTGAGGGATTATTAAGCATATGCCCTATATAACTGGATAAGTTATTTGTGATGGTTGATGAAGATGGAGATGTTATATGATGGGTTGGAAACAGGTTCTGTAATCAATAATAGTTATTGTACGTACCAGCGATGTTTCTGGATATTGTGGGAATTTAATATGACGTTGAGATATGTTAGGTTCTGTTTAGGAGTCGGAGAAGTAATTAAAGTTCGTACAAGTTAGAATACGATTCATTAATGAGTTATAATGTTTTAATTTGTGAAGGTATCGAAGAAGGAGAAGGATGACGGTTAGGTGCTAAACGCGATATAGCCTTACTTTATTGACATTCTTTAGATACTTTCTTTACTGTTAGTTTATTTTTCTTAGTGCAAATGTTTTGCATGATAGCAATTAATGTCGTGAATGAGGGGCGTAGAATGATGAATTAAGGAAAGAAGCATAAATGAGCAAGAATTCCCTTAACGGTTCTGTTCTTTATTAAATTACTTGCTATTTATCTTAAGTCCCTCCGTGGTTATTGTCATCCCTATTGTTCTATGTGTATATCATTCTATCATTTTCATTTCATAAATTGAATGTGTGCAGTGAATTAGGATAGCAATTGTACGAGGATGTTTAACTAGTTGTTAATTATTTCTTGAGCATATTAATCTAACTAGAGTAATTGTAATAAGTTGGGCATGTAAATTGATTAGAATAATTAACTAGACTTGAGCATATAATTAACTAGGATAATGATTTACAATCATGCTTGCATGTTCAATCTTTGTATGTTTAACCAACGTATCTGAGCATGCTTAATTAATTAATCAGTTAATTAACTAAACTAGACTACTAAACTATAGCATGTTTAATTAATTAGAATAAAATCATGCTTAATCAACTAGGATAAGAAATTACGAATTTACAATCATGTTTCTGTTATCTATTGTCTAGAGCATGTTTCCATTCAACTTCTAGTTGTTAGAATGTTTAGTTTAATCGTACTAAGTACCTGAGCATGTTTATGATAGTTTATTTTAACGAGCATGTTTAGTTAATCGTAATTCATAACACGTTACTTTATCACCTTTATCGTTCATTCGTTGTTTCAATTCAATGTTATACAAGTTCCCTGTCACATGCCGTTATTCACTTCCATATGCGTACCATTCAATTATTGTCCTTTACTTCCTTGTATATGCGTTTTCAATTTCAACGATTCAATTACTTCCTTTTATTCGCACTTTAATTATTATGAATGTTAATGTTATAGCGTATCATGCATCACGTTAGGTTGAGAATGTATGGTCATACATCATGCTGATAGAAATCAAATTGGGAGTGCCTCCTTGGTGGTGGTACTCATGCATGCATAATGTGAGGAAAAAGAATTTAAAGAAGAAGAAGAAATAGGGAGTTGGGGAATGGTAGGGTAAATATGGATCAGCCTGATAGAGAAGATTTAAAAGAGAATGTTACCTTTCCCTTGTCGAGACTGCGAGACTGTCTACTCTAAGTGGTTGAAGTCGACAAAGATCTACCTTAATGCCACGGATTCTCCAATCTCCAGCTCGAAGTACGAGTAAAAAACCAACGAACCTAATGAAAAGACTGGTTTGGGGCGGTCCCACTCTAGAAAGAACTAAAGAGAGTCATAAGCATATTGTATAAACCCTTTTCCTTACTGGGCTATTAGGCTCACGTATTACTTATGGTGTAGGTGCAAACAACGAACATATAATAATAGGTGCATATACGAGGAACGACGAACAAATAATAAAGTAGAGGTGAAAGATTTGCATGGACGAGATTGGGACTGGCCAGGCAAAAAGAGTAAAATAAGGAACAGTTGTAATTACATTAAGTTTTATTTAATTGTATTCAATTGTTTAGTTTCTCCTTTAAATTATTTACGCTTCCACGATGATTTAAAATACACGATTTCATAATACTTCCTCATTTTATTCACTGAGTTTTTATAGTGAGTTTTACGAATGGTTACTTCCTTTACTGTTAGCTTATTTTTCTTACTGCAAATGTTTTACATGATAACAATTAATGTCGTGAATGAGGGGCGTAGAATGATGAATTAAGGAAAGAAGCATAAATGAGCAAGAATTCTCTTAACGGTTCTGTTCTTTATTAAATTACTTGCTATTTATCTTAAGTCCCTCCGCGTTCTATCATTTTCGTTTCATAAATTGAATGTGTGCACTTAATTAGGATAACAATTGTACGAGCATGTTTAACTAGTTGTTAATTATTTCTTGAGCTTGTTAATCTAACTAGAGTAATTAATTTAATTAAAAGTTGGGCATGTAAATTGATTAGAATAATTAAATAGACTTGAGCATATAACTAACTAGGATAATGATTTATAATCATGCTTGCATGTTCAATCTTTGTATGTTTAACCAACGTATCTGAGCATGTTTAATTAATTAATCAGTTAATTAACTAAACTAGACTACTAAACTATAGCATGTTTAATTAATTAGAATAAAATCATGTTTAATCAACTAGGATAAGAAATTACGAATTTACAAGCATGTTTTCATTATCTATTGTCTAAAGCATGTTTCCATTCAACTACTAATTGTGAGCATGTTTAGTTTAATCGTACTAAGTGTCTAAGCATGTTTATGATAGTTTATTTTAATGAGCATGTTTAGTTAATCGTAATTCATCGCACGTTACTTTATCGCCTTTATTGTTCATTCACTGTTTCAATTCGACGTTATGCTAGTTCTCTGTCACATGCCATTATTTACTTTCCATATGCGTAGCACTCAATTATTGTCCTTTACTTCCTTGTATATTTGTTTTCAATTTCTACGATTCAATTACTTCTTTTTATGGGCACTTTAATTATTATGAATGTTAATGTTATAGCGTATTGTAATACCTCGAATTTTTATATTGAAATTTAATAAGGATAATTGAAAAGAAATTAAGAATTTTGGATTTAATTGGATGATTATCGGGGTATTACCAAAGACGTAATCGTCAATCATCATCAAGCGATATTTGGAATAAATCGGGAATTAGACTGGGATTGAGAATAATTTAATTAAATAAAGGATTTAATTAAATTATAGAATTTAATTGATTAAAAATATAATTTAAATTAAAAGAAACTTAAATGGATTAAATTGGAATTAAAAGAAAAATGGAAGATAGGAGGGGAGAGAACCAGTTCAGTTGTGTGTTTGGCTGACCGGTTCGGTTTTGTGACAAGTGGAGAAGAACTTGGTTTGGCCTTTGGCCATTTACAGAAGAGATAGAGAGGGATGAACAGAGGGAGAGAGGCGAGATCGGGAGAGACCGAGGCAGGGCAACGAGGGCGAAACGGCAACGACGAAGGCTTGGGTGACGGAGTCCGGGCAGACGGCTGCTAAGGCACGGATCAGGCGAAGTCGCGGGACGAAGTTGGAGCTCCTACAAGCCATTTTCGGCATCGTTTCAAGGTAAGTTTCTCCGGTTTCCTCCTCCATTGCTTTGTACTGTTGGATTGTTGGTTGGAAGCTTAGGGAGCTGAATCGCCGATCTCGCGTCGGGCATGATGTTCGTTTGGTGATCATGCGAGGATAGTCGGTTGGACGTGGAAGGTTGGGCTGGACCAGCCCAAGACCAGGGTCCAACCCGTTGTTCGATTCGAATGAGCCTGGCCCATGCTTTGCAGTAGGACAGCGACGGTGTGAGTGTAGGGAACACAGTCTGAAAAGCTGGGCATGTTGGTCGGACGTGCTAGAGGGGGGGACTCAACTACTGATTTTGACAGAGGAGAGAAATGCATAATAAATTCGTTGTTGTCTGGTTTTCATTGGAGGAAAAGGCAGGAGCTGAAGGAGAGCTGTGCGCAGGAAGTTTGGAGCCGCCTAGCTCTTGGGTTTGTCCTATCCTATTGGTGAAGTTTTCTCCTTCATTGTCTAATATTGGTTTTGTTTTTGGATGTTTATTCCCACATTGATGTTGAGTAGTATTTTAGGATGTTGTAGTTAACTTTGAGACATTCAATTGTTATATATCCTCTGTTGGAGATTGGGTTCTGCATTTTTGTGTTTGAATTCCTAGCATTTCTTTGTTGATTTAAGTTTAAGCTCTGCAGATGGTATTTTGAATGATGAGTACTCTATTATAAGTGGTTTTGTTCATGGTTGGGTCAATACTCTGTGATGGTCTGGACTAGCATGTTGGATAATATTCTGGAGATTTTATTCTGCTATTTGGAGGAAAAATAGGTTGATTAAATTGCTGTTGGATATTCTGCCGATTATGTATAGTTTGTTGCTTGATAGGAAATGTTGTGAATGATACATTTTGTTAGATTCTTGCTTCTTGGGTAAGGTAAATTGTTTGGATCTGCTTCTCTGTTGCGTATGGATCTTCTGGATATTGGTTATGGTAGTTTGATGTAGAGTTTAATTTGATGTTTATGTCAATGAAAAAGTAATTAGTTAAAGGAAGATTTTTGTGAAAAAATGAAAGTGTTAAACTGATATTTTGGATCAACATGTTGGATGATTATTCGTTGTTGTAATGGTGAGCTTTGGTTTAATTTCTGCAACTGTGAATACATTTTGTGATGGTAATGGTTGGCAGTGATAAGTATAGAAGTGATAATTGCTTGGATATAAACTTGTGAAGTTGCCGCCTTGATTTTATACTCTATCGTTGTGTGTTGAGTTATTAATTGGATAAAGGCATGTACATAATTGCGATTAATTATTAAGTTATGTAGAAATTAAGAAAAACAATTCTGTTTAGAAGATTTTATTAAGTAAGGAGAAGTTAGAATAGAAAAGATGTTAAGAGCTATTAAGTAGATTAAATGATTTTAGTAATGACTAGATGTTTCAAAATTATGAAGGTACTAAAAAGAAGAAAAGTTGGCCTTAAGCGTCGAACGCTGTGAGAAGCGAGGTAAGTGATATACATGTGTTTTGGTCTTCAAACCCTACATCGCAAGATTAGGAGATGCATGTTTCGTTGCTTACTGCTTTCCTAGCATGTTTCGTTGTTTACAGTTTTAATCGCATTGCTTACCGTTTTCCAAGCATGTCTACAGCTTTAAATGCACGTTTCATTGTTTACCGCTTTAATAGCATGTTTCGTTGTTTACAGTTTTGAATAGCATGTTTCGTTGCTTACTGTTTTCCAAGTATGTCTACCGCTTTAAATGCACGTTTTGTTGTTTACCGCTTTAATAGCATGTTTCGTTGTTTACAATTTTAACTGCACATTTCGTTGTTTACTGCTTTTACAGCATGTTTCAATGTTACTTATGCTTTCAGAAATTGTATGCATTCACGAGTATTATACGAAACAGATACAAATAACGAACAAATAATAATGCATAACGAAGGAACAAATCACGAACGAAGAAACAGATGAGGAATGAATAAACAAATAACGAACGAATAATACTACATAACGAAGGAACAAATCACGACGAAGAAACAGACGACGAATGAAGAAACAGATAACGAATGAATAATAAGCCATAAAGAGTAAAGAGAAATGAGAAATAACTAATGCAATTAAAGTAAAGAAGAGAAAACATCAATGATATGATGCGAGACTGTTAAGTCCTTCGTGGACATGGTTAATAGCGAGCTTTTGGATTATGCCATCGTCGTTAGCATGCTTTCGGATTATGCTATTGTTGCTCGTATTGTATGCAAGGTCCCTGGATTATGTCGGGACAGTCCCTGGATTATGTCAGGACAGTCCCTGGATTATGCTAGGACAAACGGCCAAGGATTGACAGGCTTTCGGGTTTTGTCATCGCTGCTATATCGGAGGTCAACGATGAGAACGACCAATGAAAGATAACAATTAAAACGCAAAAGACAAAAGATAAGAAGAAAAAGACGAAAATGATTATCTAAAACACAAAGGATAAAAGGATGAGAAGAAAACGACGAAAACAATGATTAAAACATAAACGATAAGAAAATAAGAAAAAGATGAAAACAGAAACTGCATATAGTATTATGATAGGTATTATCACTTACTGAGCATTAGGCTCATAGCTTACGTCTTGCGATGTAGAAAAATGACGAACAGATTTAGGAGCAGATAATGAAGGATTTGTGTGGATGAGACTTGTGGCTGGTTGGCTAATCAAAGTAAAGATGAACAAACTTTAAATATAAAGTAATATTTTATTAATTGTTCTAAATGAATTAATTGCGCTTCTACTATGCTTTTAAATAAAAGGATTTTTATCAATTAAATTATTATTTACGCTTCCGCCACGTTTTCAAAGAAAATTAATTTACACTTCCGCGATATTTTAATTAAAAGACTTTATAATGCTTTTGCATTTAATTAATTGTATTTTCATAATGAGTTTAACGAAGGGTTAGTAGCGGTCTAGTTATACGCACTCTGATATTTCTTAAAAAGAGTTTTAAATAAAGAGGGTTTTAGTAGTTAAATAAAAGTTTTTAAATTTTAGCGTATTTTTAAAAAGTTACAAAAAACCGAGTCGTTACAGTTGGTATCAAAGCAAGGATTTTTAAAAACGATTTTTTGTAAGTTGCTCTGATAATCGTTTTAAAAACTAAAACTTACTTAACTGCGTTTTCAAACTTGACTGTGTTTTAAATTGCTCCAATGTGTTTTAAAACTTAACTGTGTTTTAAATTGTTCTACTACAATTCACGGCGTTTTCCAAAAAAAAAAACATCAACTACAATTTTATAAATTGCCATGATACGGTTTTGCTTAGCAAGTGTATTTTTAAAACGATAAAAAAAATAAAAAATAAAAATTGATTCTATAAATGCCTACTAGCACAAGCTTCAATGTGGAAATACTCTGTCAGCTGCAAGCAAGTTACTAAATTTAATTTTCTTAATGTATAATTATTTTATTTTGTGACCTAAGGTATCATGGTGAGAGGACGGTGAAAAGTTGGGCAAGAAGGCGATACGAGTGGTGCGAGTGAAACGATCACTCGGCTGATTATGTTGGTGGAACAACAATCACGTCAATTGGATCGACAATCTCAAAATTTTGAAAAATTATTTAAAATTATGGCACTTGGAAATGAACGAGTTGCGGAACAACGCATGGCTGAGCAGCCAGATGTAAGTTGGGAGAAGCTTCGGCAGTTACGACCACCTTAATTTGATGGGAATATTACTGACCCAGATAGTGCTGAGGAATGGTTAAGGACCATGGAAGACTTGTTGGCCTATGCTAAGATAAAGGAAGAGGAAAAGATAGCATCTACCACGTTTATGCTGGTCAAGGACGCAAGATTTTGGTGGGACTCAGTCAGAATAACTAAAGATGTGACTGCAATGACTTGGGCAGAATTCAAGAAAATTTTTTATGAGAAATATTTCAATAGCACAACAATGACAAAGAAGTTGGTAAAATTTTTTGAGCTACGACAAGAAGGATCAGTTTCTGAGTATTTGCGCAAGTTTGAGGCATTGTCGCGATTTGCTCTGCACATGGTGGAGAGTAATGAGCACAAGGTACGCCACTTTATACGAGGACTTAAGACGGAGATTAAAAAATGTGTGGTTGGAGCAGGAACACAAGAGGTAGCCTACTCTAAGATTGTATTAAGAGCTCTTAACCTTGAGGAAGTAAAGAATCAGATCTCAAAACAACGCGAGTCCGTGGTAAAGCTTCATCTGTATTTACAAGAAGAAGGGTGTGTGTCTAATGGAATAAAGTGGCCCTTTGAAGAAGAAAGAAACCAATAGGAGATTTGGTGCCTAAGGTGCAGGCGAAATCATGAAGGAGAATGCTTGGTTAAGTCATGTAAGTGCTTTAAATGTGGGGAGATTGACCATTTTGCTAGAAATTATCCGAAGATGTAAGGGATGAAAGAATGATGTAATCTTTTATTGTAGTATTTGCATTTAGTTAGTAGTAAGTGTAATGAAGGAAAAAAAATGTAAGACAATTTAAATAGTATTGTAATTAAATTTCCGTAGGTTTTTATGAGCACTGTGTTCTTTTAAATATATCATTAAGGGGGTGTGATTAATGGATGGATTGTTCTAGGACTGTTCGGAAGGACTCGAAAGTTTTGACGGAACTCGCTCAGATAAGACCCAGAAACAGAAACAGATATGGAAACGGAAACGGATACCGAAACGGTATGAGCATAGAAACCAAAACGGAAACGGGAACAAAAATAGAAACGGAAATGAGTTTGCAGAAATGGAAACATATACAGATACGAAAACAGAAACGGGAGCAAAAAATGGATACAGAAACACGTACGAACACAGATACCGAGACAGAAACCAAAATGGAAACAGAAATGAGAGTCTAATGAGTAATGTTACGACTTGCTCTCAGGAATATCCTAATCATCTTTAGGATGATCTTTGGAGAACAAGATAAATCTAAGATAGGATGTAGAAGTATTGGATTTCGAGTGTCCTAGGTTTTGTTCACGTGGTAATGTATTCATTTGGGAAATGAATGCAAACTTGTATGGTTGCATTTAAATTACTACAAAATCATTGGAATATTTCTTTACTTAAGTCGTGCTTAGGATTTGGATAAAAAAGAATCATCTTGGAAGGTACCTTGACAATTCAACGCAGTCATTTAAGTGGTCATTTGGTTGAGAACTATCCGGTTTTGGTTTGGAAAACTAACGGATGATAGTTTCTAAGGATTTAGAGTTTTCAATGACGACTCAAGCCATCGTATTTTAGGAAGGCAACTAGGATCAACAAACTTTGAAGGTTGTAATTGAACAAAAAGTTGTTTATGTACAATCAATTATAAGAATTTTGCGTATACTAAGGACAAGAATAAATTAATGTTATGAGGACGTTGCGATGGAGATCATCTAGTTTTCGAATTTAGGTTGGGTGATAAGGTATAGAGACTAGAAATTCGATATCCTTTGCTGTTGGATAGCTAAACAAGATAAAAGAAAATAGATGAGTTCCCTATATAAAGAATTTTCCGCATGGGATTAAGAATGTCTACTAAAGTGACACGTTAATTCTTGGTGTAAAAGTGAAAATGCTAGATCTTTATGAGATAAGTGATGATCTGGATAAGGAGTTAATCATTGGATAAACTGAATCTAGCTTCGGGGATAAGGAAATGATTGCATCAAAGGTGTTTTCCTGTGAGGGCCATGCAATTATGATGGGATTTTTGTATGTTAAATCAGTTCATTGAAATGTAAGTAGGTTGTAGATGCGATCAAGATTGATAAATTACGGTAATTAGTAACATTATTGGATTAAGGGAAAGAAATTCTTTGATAATAAGTAAAAGAGATGTTACGCTAGGCAAATTTTGATGACAAAATTTATATAAGGAGGGAGGAATGTAATACCCTGAATTTTTATATTGAAATTTAATAAGGATAATTGGAAAGAGATTAAGAATTTTGGATTTAATTGGATGATTATCGGGGTATTACCAAAGACGTAATCGTCAATCATCATCAAACGATATTTGGAATAAATCGAGAATTGGACTGGGATTAGAATAATTTAATTAAATATAGGATTTGATTAAATTATAGAATTTAATTGGGTAAAAATATAATTTAAATTAAAAGAAACTTAAATGGATTAAATTGGAATTAAAAGAAAAATGGACGATAGGAGGGGAGAGAACCGGTTCTGTTGTGTGATTGGCTGACCAGTTCGATTTTGTGGCAAGTGGAGAAGAAACTCGGTTTGGCCTTTGGCCATTTATCAGAAAAATAGGCATTTGGTTCTTCCTATTATTTGGCCTTCGGCCATTTACAAAAGAGAAAGAGAGAGACGAACAGAGGGAGAGAGGCGAGATCGGGAGAGCCCGAGGTGGGGGCAACGAGAGCGAAACGGCGACGACGAAGGCTTGGGTGACGGAGTCCGGGAAGAGGGCTGCTCGGGCACGGATGGGGGGAAGTTGCAGGACGAAGTCGGAACTCCCACATGCGATTTTTGGCGTCAATTCAGGGTAAGTTTCGCCGGGTTTCCTCCTCCATTACTTTGTACTGTTGGATTGTTGGTTGGAAGCTCATTGTAGGGAGCTGAATCGCCGATCTCGCGTCGGGCAGGATGTTCGTTTGGTGATCCTGCGAGGAGAGTCGGCTGGATATGGAAGGTTGGGCTGGACCCGCCCAAGACCAAGGTCCAACCCGTTGTTGGGTCCGAATGAGCCTGGCCCATACTTTGCAGCAGGACAGCGACGGTGTGAGTGTGGGGAACACAGTCTGAAAAGCTGGGCATGTTGGTCGGACGTGCTAGAGGGGGGGACTCAACTACTGATTTTGACAGAGGAGAGAAATGGAGAATAAATTGGTTGCTATCTTGTTTTCTTTGGAGTAAAAGGCAGGAGCTGAAGGAGAGCTGTGTGCAAGAAGTTTGGAGCTGCCCTGCTCTCGGGTTTGTCCGATCTTGTTGGTGAAGTTTTCTCCTCCATTGTTTAATATTGGTTCTATTTTGGGATGTTAATTCCCACGTTGATGTTGAGTAGTATTTTAGGATGCTGTAGTTAACTTTGAGACATTCAGTTGTCATATATCCTCTGTTGGAGATTGGGTTCTGCATTTTTGTGTTTGAATTCCTAGCATTTCTTTGTTGATTTAAGTTTAAGTTCTGCAGATGGTATTTTGAATGATGAGTACTCTGTTATATGTGGTTTCGTTCATGGTTGGGTCAATACTCTGTGATGGTCTGGACTAGCATGTTGGATAATATTCTACAGATTTTATTATGTTGTTTGGAGGAAAAATAGGTTGATTAAATTGTTGTTGGATATTCTGGCAATTATGTATAGTTTGTTGCTTGATAGGAAATGTCGCGAATGATACACTTTGTTAGATTCGTGCTTCTTGGTTATGGTAAATTGTTTGGATCTACTTCTCTGTTGCGTATAGATCTTCTGGATATTGGTTTTGGTAGTTTGATATAGAGTTTAATTGGATATTTATGTCTATAAAAAGTAATTAGTTAAAGGAAGATTTTGTGAAAAAAGGTAAGTGTTAAACTAATGTTTTGGATCAACATGCTGGATGATTATTCGTTGTTGTAGTGGTGAGCTTTGGTTTAATTTTTGCAACAATGAATACGTTTTGTGATGGGAATGGTTGGCAGTGATAAGTATAGAAGTGATAATTGCTTGGATATAAACTTGTTAAGTTGCCGCCTTGGTTTTATACTCTATCGTTGTGTGTTGAGTTATTAATTGGATAAAGGCATGTACATAATTGAGATTATTTATTAAGCTATGTAGAAATTAAGAAAAATGATTCTGTTTAGAAGATTTTATGAAGCAAGGAGGAGTTAGAATAGAAAAGATGTTAAGAGCTATTAAGTAGATTAAATGATTTTAGTAATGACTACATGTTTCTAAATTATGAAGGTACTAAAAAGAAGAAAAGTTAGCCTTAAACGTCGAACGCTGTGAGAAACGAGGTAAGTGATATGCATGTGTTTTGGTCTTCGGACCCTACATCGCAAGACTAGAAGATGCATGTTTCGTTGCTTACTGCTTTTCTAGTATGTTTCGTTATTTACAATTTTAATCGCACATTTCGTTGCTTACCGTTTTCCAAGCATGTCTACAGCTTTAAATGCACGTTTCGTTGTTTATCGCTTTAATAGCATGTTTCATTGTTTACAGTTTTTAACAGCATGTTTCATTGCTTATAGTTTTCCAAGCATGTCTACCGCTTTAAATGCACGTTTTGTTGTTTATCGTTTTAATAGTATGTTTCGTTGTTTACAGTTTTAGCTGCACATTTTATTGCTTACTGCTTTTACAGCACATTTCGATGTTTACTTATGCTTTCAGAAATTGTATGCATTCACGAGTATTATACGAAATAGATACAAATAACGAACAAATAATAATGCATAACGAATGAACAAATCACGAACGAAGAAATAGACGACGAATGAAGAAATAGATAATGAACGAATAATAATGCATAACGAAAGAACAAATCACGAACGAAGAAACAAACGATGAATGAAGAAACAGATAACGAACGAATAATAAGCTATAAAGAGTAAAGAGAAATGAGAAATAACTAATGCAATTAAAGTAAAGAAAAGAAAACGGCAACGATATGATGCGAGACTGTTAAGTCCTTTGTGGACGTGGTTGCTAGCGAGCTTTCGGATTATGCCATCGTCGCTAGCAAGATTTCGAATTATGTCATTGCTGCTCATATTATTTGCAAGGTCCTTGGATTATGCCGGGACAGCCCCTAGATTATGCCAGAACAAAAGGCCAATGCTTAGCAGACTTTCAGATTATGTCATCGCTGCTATATCGGAGGTCAAAGATGAAAAGAACGACCAATGAAAGATAACAATTAAAACCCAAAAGACAAAAGATAAGGAGAAAAAGACGGAAATGATGATCTAAAACACAAAGAATAAAAAGATGTGAAGAAAACGACGAAAACGATGATTAAAACGTAAACGATAAGAAAATAAGAAAAAGATGAAAACTGAAACTGCATGCACTAATATGATAGGTATTATCACTTACTGAGTATTAGGCTCATAGCTTACATCTTGCGATGTAGGAAAATGAAGAACAGATTTAGAAGCAGCTAATGAAGGATTTGCGCGGGCGAGACTTGCAGCTGGTTGGCTAATCAAAGTAAAGATAAACAAGCTTTAAATATAAAGTAATATTTTATTAATTGTTCTAAATGAATTAATTGTGCTTCCACTATGCTTTTAAATAAAAGAATTTTTATCAATTAAATTACTATTTACCCTTCCGCCACGTTTTCAAAGGAAAAGTAATTTACGCTTCCGCTACTTTTTAAATAAAAGATTTTATAACGCTTCCGCATTTTATTAATTGGATTTTTTATAGCAAGCTTACGAATGGTTTGTAGCGGTTCGGTTAGACGCACTCTCATATTTCTTCAAAAGAGTTTTAAATAAAGAGGGTTTTAGTGGTTAAATAAAAATTTTAAATTTTAGCTTATTTTTAAATGGTTACGAAAAATCAGGTCGTTACACGTATCATGCATCACGTTTGGTTGAGAATGTATGGTTATGCATCATGCTAATAGAAATCAAATTGGAAGTGCCTCCTTGGTGGTGGTACTCATGCATGCATAATGTGAGGAAAAAGAATTTAAAGAAGAAGAAATAGGGAGTTGGAGAATGGTAGGGTAATTACGGATCAGCCAGGTAGACAAGATTTAAAAGAGAACGTTATCTTTCCCTTGTTGGGACTGCGAGACTGTTTACTCTAGGTGGTTGAAGCCAACAAAGATCTACCTTACCGCCACGGATTCTCCAATCTCCAGCTCGAAGTACGAGTAAAAAACCAACGAACGTAATGAAAAGACTGGTTTGGGGCGGTACCCACTCCATAAAGAACTAATGAGAGTCATAAGCATATTGTATAAACCTTTTTCCTTACTGAGCCACTAGGCTCACGTATTACTTGTGGTGTAGGTGCAAACGATGAACATATAGTAATAGGTGCATATACGAGGAACGACGAACAAATAATAAAGCAGAGGTGAAAGATTTGCATGGACGAGATTGGGGCTGGCCAGACAAAAAGAGTAAAATAAGGAATGGTTATAATAACATTAAGTTTTATTAAATTGTATTCAATTGTTTACCCTTCTGCAATGATTTAAAATAGACGATTTCATAATGCTTCTGCATTTTATTCACTGAGTTTTTATAATGAGTTTTACGAATGTTTATTAGCGATCCGGTTTAGACGCACTCTGATATGTTTTGCTTTAAAAAGAAATTTTCAAATTTTCACGCATTTTCAAGGAATTACGAAAATTCAGGTCGTTACATGAGATCTCGGTTGGCCTTCACTTTGCCTCATTGAACATTTGTGGTCCCAGTTGGCCACCGAGGTGTCTTGTCGACACTAAGTGATTCTAATTGACCGTGGTTGGGTTTGGTTAACTCTAGCAGACTCTTCTTGACTGCTGGGTTGTTTGATTCGTGAGTGTTATGGTTCAACAACCACAGCCGAGTTTTGTCACTAGTGCATCTTTCAAGTTGTCTGTTGATGTGTCAGGTCAACCACTGTTAGATTTTTGTTGGTTACACTATTTGTCAGCTGAGTTTGATTCTGGTCAGTATGGATTCTCGGCTCAAAGTGAAGGGGACTTGTCGTTCTTTGATTGAGTCTGGAAGTCTTGTGTTCATTCTTCCAATTTGGTTTGGTTTTCGGTTTAGGACTCTTGTCATGTCCTTAGTTTTAGTTTTAGATTTTGACATCGGCCTTGTCATAGGTTTTAGAGATGTCAATGGTTTCGACCCTCACTTCTGATTAATGCATGAAGCTAGCTAGTCGGTAAGGTTGTCGTGATCGTCTATGAGGTAGGGATTGTGTACCTTATGCATTGCATTGCATCATGGTTTTCAAACTAATATTTTTTGGGATACCACATATAAAAACCTGACGAGAACTGTTCCGACAGTACATCTGTTTTGATGTATACGTATGTTTTCTCATGTTCACTTTATCATACATGGTTCTATTGATATTTTGTGGACATGTTGGACGAATGAATCCTCATGATACTTTAGGTGGTATTGGCACTAAAGCATCATGAGGCTATCCCGTGCAATCTTCTGTTGTGTGAAGATTGGCTGCTTATACGCACATAAAGGGTGATAGGGCATCAATGACATGTCCTCATATTTCTAACCTCAAAAGTCAAAAGGGTGAGAGGGTGGTGATGATGCGCTCCTTAAGTATTGAGCCTCAGAACTTAGCCAAGGTTTAGTCACAAAGATTGGAGGTTGTCAGTCGATAGATTTGCTCGTCTAGCACCTTTCCATTTGATGAGTGACGTGACGACTCGTAGCTACGCTCGCTGGCAACCCTCGTCAACTTGGATATGGTAGGTGGCTAGTTGATGAACAACCCAACACCGACAACATTATTCGTTATTGATATCGTTGATGGTTTTATCGCCTAGTCTATAGACACAAGTACCATTTTCTTCTGTATCATGAGGTTTTGCAATGATGGATGGCCACCCTTTCTGTGATATATGTCCGATGGGTCCCTGTGTGACCATACTTTTTCACTTATGACGTTTTCGAACGAAAAGCGATGCTGGCATACTTTGGTGATATAGTTGTCATGTATACAATATGTTTGGAAAAATGTCTCTTTGATGACCATAGCCCTATTTAAATAAAAACGATAAAGAGTTTTAATGATTTAAAATCCATATACGGTAAAAAGATGCGTGATCTTTGTTTTTCAAAATATATGTAAAACTATTTTCTCAAGCATTGCATTTAGCATAGATTCTCCTAGTGAGTTTGTCATTCACCCTTTAGACTATATTTTTTTTCAGGTTTGGTGTATAGGATTTGCACAAGGTATTTGTGGAGTGTTGCCTATGCTTCTCGCTTTGGTGTTTCAGCTTCCCCTTGGATGATTGGAGGTCTGTCAGTCCAAATTCATTCGTCTCTAGTTTGCTTGGGATTTGCTATTTGGGTGTTGATTGATTTGATTCCTGCACAGTACGTTCTTTGTTTTTTTTATACTATCTTGACTATTGCTTATCATCCTGTGGATCTCAATTCATGTAATTTGGGTTTTGGCCTTAATTTTATTTTAAGACTTCTGCTTTATACTAGCCTTGGACTGGGTGATCAAGTCTCTCTGAGGATTGGATCGCCTGACCTGGCAATTTTGTTAATCTCACCTCCGGGTTGTGACATTTTTCTTCATTCAAAACTGATTTTAAACAACCCCACGGGGAGCTTAAATGGTCTCCCAAAATTATAGCTAATTTCCTAAAAAAAATTACCAAAAATGCCCTCACAACACACTTACTCGACTAGAACATACTCTAGCCGAGTGACACTTTTACTTTGAGTTTGAGATGATTCCAATTAGCATAAAATAAATAAACATAAATCTAAATTAATCATCAAATGTAATTATGCAACAAACATCCAATTAAGTATCTTCAAGCTACTCATTTTAAGTGACATAGCCTTCAACTCCGAGCAAGCAAGAATCAGGCTTCCAAGGCATAAATGAATCTCTCTGTTCATGGGTCTTTTGAAATCGCAAATGATCTTTAAATTTTACGCAATACTCTATTTTGAAAAACTTGGAAAGTCAGCTACAACATTTACAAAGAGCAAGAATTATTGTAAGATTACAATGGTTGCCAAAAATACCAAATATTCCTCAAGGGTTAGATTGCCAGCAGTTTTGGAATGCTTCATAATTTTCTTAATCTTATACTTATATTTAATCTTAAATAACTCCAGGACATATTGAGATGCTTGATGAATGTAGTGAATATTTTTAATACCCTCTTCTCCTTTATCATCTACAAAATAAATACTATAATTATGTTTAGTAAATCTATATGCATGTTTACAAGTTGAGGAATCATGTAGCACATGAGAGAGTTATTTTTTCATTCACAACACTTCAAGAAAAACTCATTTATAGTTTATTTAAGAAAGGGTTGATACTTTGAGAATTGTAAAGACCCTATTGATGTTTATAAGGTCAATCAAGTGTTGAAAAAAGTTGAAAGTGATATTGAATCTTCAAGGAGGAGTCTTGGAGTGCACACACAGGTAGTTTGACTGAATCTCATTAACAAATCGTATTTGCTTTCTTTTTTCTCTTAATATTTACTTGGTTCAATAGTAATTTTGCTTGGATGTATCTTTAAATAGTTCAAGATGAATGGATCTAGCCTAGAAAGGTTAACAAAACCGTTAAGATTTTAATAGAAAAGAGATGGAGTTTAGAACATTCGCTATGCGTTGGAATGACAGATCGGAGTCGAAAACTATCCTTCCTTCCTTTTTCTTTCTTTATATATGTGTGTGAATATATTATACATAAATTCTTAAATCTTAATTCATCAAAAATCTAAACATTATTTAAAAAGTTATATCGAGATTATCTCACGGCATCTTTAATTTAGCTACAATTATTTTGATTTTAACTGTAATTTTTCTACTTTTACAAATTTTTACGACTTGAAAAAAAAAATTTAATTTTGCAAGATGATTAATGATGAAAAGTAAAGTGAATCACAAGATAATTAAACTTTAAAGGCGGATTTGACCGCCATAGTTAGTGGTTTAAAACTTCCATCACGCGGGCAACATGAGCAAAATTCGGATAGAAGTACTAGTGAGCTGACCATAACAAAGGTGGTGACTTGGTCATGATTCCAAGGCTTGATCTGTGCTGGACAGTGTTTCTTGTTGTGCCTTGTGCAGATTCTTCTCAATCCATTGGCTGACTTAGTCCCCACCCCCTGAAGAGCTGGATATGGGGGATTTATTAGGTCCCGCTTCGTAATGCCTTGTCCCAACCATTTTAAAATGAAGCAAATGAAAGATTATAGATGCAGTGGCGTGAAAGAATTTTCCAAGTATTAAATACATTCTGTGTATAATACATTCTTTCGTTTTTGTCTGTCAACAAAAAGCAATCTATGCTTATTCTTTCTGTCGTGTATCCATGGACATCGTATAAGATATTTTATAAATGGTAATAATTAATATTAATAAGATTTTTTAAACTGAAACTTTCCAATTTTATTTTTTTTATCCAATGCCTTATTATTTGAGGTCTTAGTATCGTATACTCTTACTATTTGAGGGTCTATTAATTGACTGATATTATTTGCGAAAATGATATTTTTCTGCAACGGAAAGGAAATATCTGTTGCAAAAAGTATATTTTCCATAGCGGAAACGTGTATTCTATTGCGAAAAATAAGTTCTCTTCCAAAGACTTTCTTTCTTCCAAAGACTTTCTTTCTGTAGTAGAAGGTAAGTATCAACTGCGAAAATGATATTTTTCGCAGCGAAAAATGTGATTTCTGTTGTAGAAATAATATTTTCTATAGCGAAAATGATAATTTTCCCATATAATATCCGTTATTTAATAGACTTTCAAACGTTGAGTGTATCTATTGCTAACGATTCAAACTTTAAAGTATTAAATAATAAAAATAAAATTTCAATATATAAGTTTAAAATACCTTTGTAATTACCCATTTATAAATGTAATACTAAAATTAATATAATAATAATAACAATCACCATGAATGCTTATATTCTTCCTGTGTTTGTTGTTGTTTCCTACGAGACTGTTCTTCGTTGGAGGGAGAGCTCTTTCAAGACTGGCAGATGCACTAAATGAGTGAACTTAGCAGGATAACCGAAAAAGGTATTATTGAAAGTTACTGAAATGCATCTGGGGCAGGACAAAATTTAAAGGAAAAACGTTACTTGATTTTGGTGCAAATTTCTAAGAGCTTGAAGACGAATCTCTTTGTTGAATCTTCGAATAAATTCCTCCACTCTTCTGTTCAGTTCTTCATCTGTCATTGTTGAAAACTCATTATCAACACGTGTTTCCTGTACTTCCTTTTCTCTCTCTAACTTTCTTGCATTATTCTCTCTCTCACTCATCACATCTCCATCAGTTTCCTCAACTTCACTTCTTCTTCCACTATCTACTACTTGAATATCGCTTCTCACACCGGCTTCGATAATCATATTCGTTTGAAGTTCTGGATTTTCTCTACTTTTTCCGTTTAATGCCTCCTTTTCTTGCAGATCATTCTCAAAATCTATCTTTGAAGTTCTTTCTCTGATCATATAATCTTGGTCTTGCTTAACAAACGGTGTATTTGAAACACTTCTTGTTCGGCTATGCATGATGTTTTCTTCATAAAGATCTTGTTTACATCCTGAGAAAGTACTGTAATCGATAGCTATTATGAGGACGAGAGTATTGGAGAGGAAGAACCAGAATTTAGTGGTGTGGAGTGCCGTAAGAGGGGAGATTCTGTAGAAATAGAATACAGAAACGTAGATCAGTACAGACAATATGAAGGCAAAAATGGAGATTACATTGATCTTTTTGGGGTTTTCAGAGGGGCTATATGCATCCATTGTTGAGGAAGAAGAAGTTTTGAAGAAGGGTTTAAGGAATTCTGTTTTTAGAAGGATGTGCGTGTACAACAAGTTCTAAATGGACGAAGGCAATTATAGAGCCGGCAGTTCCACTCATTTTCTCTTACATTTTTTAAATGAAAATTAAAAAAAACAATTACTAAACTATATACAAGTCAACTACTGAATAATTTTCGCTAATAAATAAAATACTTAATTATAGAAAATGAACGATTTAAATATCGTCGTTAACATGTTAAAAATGAGATGGTTTTTCAATTAACCTGTTCGAAATTAATTTTGGCATCAAAATTGAAAGTTTACAATTAACTGTTTGTTGAAATATCAATATACTCTAAGCTAAACATATTTCTTATTTACTAAGAAAACTCGTTATAAGATATATTTTAAAAGCATTAAGCTGTTCGAAATGGAAGATTTCTAATTAACTTTTTATTAAGAAATCAGTGTACTCCAAGCTATAAGTGTTTTCGATCTGTTGAGGAAACTCCCTGGAAAATTCGTTGTTTGCTACACTAAACAACGACAAAGAATTCAGCAAACGGAGCGCAAAGAGTT
Source organism: Begonia loranthoides (assembly GCA_022433065.1). NCBI lineage: Eukaryota > Viridiplantae > Streptophyta > Magnoliopsida > Cucurbitales > Begoniaceae > Begonia > Begonia loranthoides. Next base: position 17,803,056 of record CM039475.1, on the reverse strand, counting down.
TTTTCCACTGCAGAAAGAATAGATTCCGCTAATCTTTCTGCTATGGAAATTAATCTTTCCATTGCGAAAAATAATTTTTCCTTTACGGAAAGATGACTTTCTGTAAGTGAAAGTAATCTTTTCCTGAGTCATATTTCAATTACTCACTTTCCACAACGCAAAGTAATTTTTCCTGAGTTCTATTCAAAGTACTCATTTTCTGCAATGGAAAATAAACTTTCCATTGCATAATGTAATTTTTCCTAACTCCTATTCCAGTGACTCACTTTCCACAGCGGAAAGACAACAATCTATAACAGAAAAAAATATATTTCTTAATGAAAAATGTGACAACGATATTTGCTCCATTAATTTTTCATAATTAAGTATTTTATTTTGTTTTATTTGTTAACAAAAATTGTTTAATAGTTAACTTATCATTAACCCTATAATTCAATAATTATTTTGTTATTTTTTTTAATATTACTTACATCATAATATTAATTATCTTTCTCTCTCTTTTCCTTTATTGTCTATCTTATATGAATGGTCATAATGTAAAAAAAAAAATCTATAAAGTCATAAAAAACCAAGAAATAATCTTTGCCGATTGATCTTTCTATTTTATTGGTAAACTATTCAAAAATTTATAACCATTATAATTAATGGACAAATATTACACATAAGATATAGCTTTTAGTAAAGTATTGTTTTCCAATTAGTGGTATCGTCTACTTCTTGTATATTAGATGTCAATAAGTTTATTCTAGAAGATGATATTTAACAATTTAATGAAATTAATTCTAATTATAGATGATGGAAATATGAGAAATATTAGACTTTTTTTTTTTAAAGTGATGTCTCTTAATTTATTAGTTAAATAATTATGAATAATAAAAATAATGTACTGTTGCCAATGAATAATATACAGACATTTCCAAAGTGTAGAAGTACAGTTTGGCTACGACAATACCCTCACTGTATTGATGAACAAATATTCATTTTTTCAAATCACACCTAAATGAAACGTGACATGTTGCATTGAAAGCATATCCATCCAAATCAATGATAGATGCCACGTGTTTGAATGAATAATTGGATGATTAAAACCATTCTCCATTATTAAAGATCATGACCATCGAGGGGCAGATCGACCACATATGAGTGAAATGTGGCGTTGAGTTTACTCCTAATGAATAATTGGGTATTCAAATATGTGTTTTTATATCCATAAAAAATAAAAGAAATAATAACCCAAATCATATCCCCCATCGTTATCTGTTCAATTATTTTTGCATTTATTATTATATTAAATAATAAAAATATGAATAAGATCTCTATGCAAAACCACTTGCCAACCGTGGTGATATGGCCATTCTCTAACACATGGACGATTTTAACTGGTCCATATCACCTTATTTATTACAACGTGTATGGTACTTGATTGGAATTCACATCTATCATTCATGGATGTAATCAATGGTGGAGATATTTTAAGGATGGGAAAATGAAAAATCAACCATCATAAGTCAATTAATTTTTTTTTTAATAAATTAACTACTGAATTATAAAGAAAAATGATAATGTTAACATCACTGTTACGTTTACCGTTTAACATCATATTGTCGAGCCGTGACAGTTTGTCTACAAATCGTCGCATCTCCATATTTAAATAAAAGAACATTACAATTTGGTAATACTCTGCCAATTAAACCGCAGCGGTGTGACAATAAACTGCGGCCGTTTTATATGAACCTGTCGCGGTTTATAGTCACACCGCTACGCCTTCATATGAAACCGCCGTGATTTATTGTCACACAATTACGACAATAAACCGCAGTGGTTTCATATGAAGCCGCCAAGATTTGTAGTCACACCGCTGCAGCTTTGTAACATCCTATAACCTTTTTTGTATAAAAATTTCCTTTTTCTTTTAAAACCATTGCGTAATAAAATCAGAGTCATAAATATACAGCGAAAGTCTTAATGATATAAAACATACAGCAGAAGTCTTCACAAGTAAATAATATAAGCTCATTGTTAAATAAACATTTAAATAACACATTAGCTTAAAATATTTATTTGAAATCATAAAACACTTAAAAGCCTTTTAAAACATTTTATTTCATCTTCATGAGCCATAACTACAAGTGAATGTCGTCAACAACACAAACATCCACACAGCAACACTCCATCAGCTAGGTCCATCAATAGCTTTATCTATTCATCTGCTCCTTATTTACATCAACGAGACTTAACTATGAGTTTAATGCTCAGTAAGTGATATAAACGTAAAACATAGAGTTCATATACAATTTCTGTAACTTTGCATAAGGTTTTCTATTTCGTTTTTCTTTTACTGTTCATGTCTTATATCGTTATTTTATTTGCTTATATTATATCTTTCACTATTCCTCTTTCACATCATTCTTCACTAAATCCAATATGTCCTATAATAATATATATCATATACTTTCAACCTTATAATATTCAAACGTGTCCAAATATATTTTCTCTTAATATTCCCACTGACTATCAAATTGATTAATATCAACCAATCTAACTTTAATTGACTTCAATTCTACTCTTAAGCTAATTATGAACATAACGGGTATTATAATTCACTTATTCCAAATGCATTTCTCTTAACCAATACTTTACTTGTCCAACTTAGCTCCTAATATATCAAAATTATCACTTAAGCTAAGCTTTCAGTTCAACGAAGATTTGGGATATTACAAGCTTCATATAAAACCACCATAGTTTATTGTCACACCGCTGCGACTTCATATGAAACTGTTGCGGTTCGATTATAAACCACAGTGGATTAATACGTGCTTCGTTCAACAACTTCAGAAACATGTGCATAAATTTCACAAATTCAAGCAAATTGAAACACCAAAAAGTGAAATGTTGGCTCGGGGAAATGTTGCTAAATTTACAGTTTCATAATAATCAATTTTCATTTCATCATCAACAACCAAATTATCAATTCCATTACAAACATATCATATGTTGAAATAACGAACGAGAATCGAAAAAGAGAAAGAGAAAACAATGGACTCAGAATTTACGTGGAAAACCCAAGACGGGTAAAAAACCACGAGCAGAGGAAAAATCACTAGTAGAAATTAATACAATGAGCTTTATGGCTCAAGCATATATTTATAGCATACATGAATCCCTAGTCATACTGAAATTGAAAACCCTAATCCTGTAGGAATTAGAAAAGCCCTAATGTGGGCCAAAATCGGCCTGACCCAATTAGAATTTGGGTCACTCTGAACCCGAACAGTCTCCACCTTGACACGAATTTCACTCTATAAATATGTCTTCAAAACTCTAGAAAACCTCCTCTTCCACAAAAGTCCCTTAGGGCAAAATCAGCAGCTAATACCAACCAAGTTCAAACAATTATTGAACTTGGGTGTGGGCAAAGTTTTGGTCATCATATTAACAGGATTATCATGAATACTGATTTTACTAACTACAAAATCACCACGAGCAAGCACTTCATGAACAAAATGATAACGAATATCGATGTGCTTCGTCCTTTCATGAAACATCTGATCTTTAATGAGAAAGATAGAACTCTGACTACCGCAAAACACTATGGCAATATGCAAATCTCCATTAAGCTCACCAAACAAACCTTTTAACCATATAACTTCTTTACAAACCTCTGTAATAACCATATATTCTGCCTCTGTAGTAGACAATGCAACGGTATCCTATAAGGTAGCTCTCCAACTGATAGCGCAACCCACAACTGTAAACACATATCCGGTAAGAGATCTCCTCTTATCAATGTTCCCCACATAATTAGAATCATCATATCCAATGACAAGATCTCTAGTTCTTCCAAATTGAAGACAAACATCACTAGTCCCACGCAGATACCTAAGAATCCATTGAATAGCTTTCCAATGTTCCTTTCCTGGATTTGCCATGTACCTACTAACCGTATTGACTACGTAAGATAAATCTGGATGCGTGCAAACAATAGCATACATGAGAGATCCCACTGCACTAGAATACGAAACCGTAACATATAATTAATTTCATCATCTAATTGCAGGCATAAGTCAGATGAAAGCCTGAAATGAGCTGCTAAAGGAGTACCAACAGGTTTAAACTTATTCATCTTAAACTTGCAAAGAACTTTCTGAATATACCCCTTTTGACTTAGGTAAAATTTCCCATATTTTCTATCTCTCTGTATCTCCATACCAAGTATCTTTTTGGCTGCTCTCAAATATTTAATCTCAAATTCTTTACTCTGTGCTTTGACCGTTTTGATTTCTTCTATATCTTTAGCTGCGATTAACATATCATCGACATATAAGAGTAGATAAATCACTGACGCATTCTTACTATTCTTTATGTAGACACAACTATCATAACTGCTCCTTCTGAAATCTTGAGCAAGCATGAATGAATCAAACCTCTTATACCACTATCTAGGCGACTGCTTTAGACCATAAAGGGACTTCTTCAAAGAACAAACATAGTCTTCTTTTCCGGAGACTTTAAAAGCTTCATGCTGCTGCATATAGTTGTCCTCCTCAAGTTCTCCATGTAAAAATACAGTTTTCACATCCAACTGCTCAAGCTCAAAGTCGTGCATAGCCACAACACCCAGCAAAGCTCGAATCTAATTGTGCTTAACCACTAGAGAAAACACATCAGTGAAGTCTACACCTGAAATCTGACTGTACCCCTTAGCAACCAAACGTGCTTTTTAACTGTCTTCTTCAACACTTGGTGTACCTTCCTTTTTATTGAACACTCATTTGCAATGAACAACTTTCTTTTCTTTTGGCAATTTAACTAAGTCTCATGTGTCATTCTTCTGAAGAGACTCCATCTCCTTCTGCATGGCGATAATCCATTTATCTGAATTTTCTGAACTCACGGCCTCTGAATAAGTAGACGGTTCTTCACTAGAATCTATACTTTCAGCTACACTCAAAGCATAAGCAACTAAATTTACTTCACCATATTTCTGTGGAGGTTTAATCTCTCTTCTTGGTCTATTCTTAGCGATGGAATACTCTGGCGAAGCTAATACTAGTGACTGTGCAGAAACGGTATCACCCTGATTATTTGAGCTGGTCTGACCCGAAGACTCTGATGTCGTCCCTGATTGAACTTCAACCTTAACTTCACTACTAGATAGATGATTAGTCTTATCTGTCAAGCACTTTGAAGATGAATTAACAACCATAGAAGCTTCATCAAATACCATATTTCTGCTCATTATGTAACGACCCGGTTTTTCTTTTCCTTTAAAAATATGATAAATTTAAAACTTTCTAAAAACAACGATTTAAAACGTCATCAATTAAAATCAGAGCCTTCTTCTTCTAAAAACCGAACCGTTAAATTCTCTATTATAATCGTTACTTAAACCATGAATATATATGAGTATAAATCATTTTCCTTAAAAACGTAGCGGAAGCTTAAATAAACCATTTTAGAAATAACTAAATTACATTTATAATTACAAAACTAATTGCTCTTTAAACTTTTGCTCCTTACTATTAAATCTTTAACCTTTAGTTTTGAACTTTGCCAACCACAATGCTCGTCGTGCAAATTCCTCATCAACCGCTCCTCTTTAAATTAATCTTACTATCTTGATCACCTACACCACAAGTAGACACTGTAAGCCTTAAAAGGCTTAGTAAGGAATTGGAAAACAAACAAAACACAACAAATGCCTCTAACTAGTTATGTCGGAAAAGAATCCATCCAACCGTTCTTTACTCATTATTATATCTTGTAACTCGTGGATCAAGTTGGGAGATTAGAGAACCCTAGCAGGCAATGGGGGAAAACTCGGCATCTAACACCCTAGAGTAGTCAAGCTTTTCAATCCCATGGGCGGGAAGTTCTTACATTTGGTTTACCGAGTCTACCGATTAGATCCGAACCATTAACCCGGTCGCTAATTCCCTTACGTACTTTATTAATCATTTTCTTCTCACATCATGAATACCAACTCAGCCGTGGTATTTCCTAAGGGTTTCTAAGACCATGAACCCTTAACTTAGTGACTCTAGCAAGCAATTTATGCAAATAAACACCCAAGATGCCACAGGATTCATCTATACAAACAATCACGAAATCAATCTCTACAAGCCATCGTTGAACTACAATCCAATTTATCAAGAACTGAACTATGGCAACCATCATGGAAATATAATCACGCTTCAACAACTAAACTCACGAACATCGAATTATGTGGAAGCTAACGGAAGAATAACAACATTCTATTAAATCAAACTACGGAACAACAGTGAAGTAATAGCAAATATTAAGCAATTAAAACGTGTTGAACATGCTTCTAAATTGACAGAAAAGAACCACAAAACAGCAGCGATTCATCAGTGAATTTAGTCAATTAAAACATGCTATACATGCTTCGACAATTGATGGAAAACAGTCACGGAACAGCAGCGATTCATCAGTGGATTTAATCAATTAAAACGTGCTATACATGCTTCAAAAATTGATGGAAAACAGCCACGGAACAGCAGCGCATTCCCCAGCGAATTTAAGCAATTAAACGTGCTAAACAAGCTATGAAATTTATGGAAATCGAACACGAAATGGCAGCGAATTAAAAAACGAATTTATACAACAAACATGCTAAACATGCTTCTAAAATTAATGGAAAGTAGCTACGGAACAGCAACTATATTATGTTTAACATCGAATAAAGAAACAGCAGCGAAATAGCCATTACACGTGTATACATGCTCTATCTTAATAAGTATTACAGCAAGAATTATAGCAGTAAATACACAAAGAATGAACAACAACTTGCGAAATATTACATTCTAAAAGAATCGAGCTAAACTAGCTAGACAAGTATGAAACATGCTTGAGTTATAACAAGACAACTTCACCATTCAATAAACAACATGTTAGAAGAGTTGATCATGCTAGGAAATCACAAGAAAATCATGCTAGAAGAGTTAACATACAAGAGAAACATACTAGAAGAGTTAACATACAAGTTGCTAGGAGAGTTTAACAATATCATTTCATTCTAACCAGTCCCAAACTTTAAATGGAGTTGCATGCTATAAAACAATTACTAGAACAATCACAAGAAATCAACACAACATTCAAGAACACAACAATCAACCTATACTTGTGGGTAGGGCTTTAGTTGCTAAAACCTACAATTCCTTACCATTCGAAGAACCTAAAACCTGAACAGCGCTCCATCTCTGACTCCAGCTCCGGCAGTCATAGCTCCAAGCCACTGCCTTCCCTCTCTTTGTCTTGGCCTTCAAGAGAGAACACCCGAGAGCTTGTAGCTCTCGGTCAATTAAATCATCACCTCCTTTGCCGACAGCCACTTCAATTTATCAACAGTTTACAGTTCCTTCATCAATTCGTCAACCAACGTCATTTAAGTTGCTCCCCCTCAAGTGTCGGCAGAACCCCACACAGCTGGAAGTGGAAAATTCACCACACTAGAATCGGTTCAACGCAACAAGAAGTTGGACCAAACAGTGTCGTTCAACCCCAGGCAGAAACCAGTGGGCCGATTCATTCCAACAAAAACAAAGACCAAGTCACAAGCTCAATCGCGAATTGAAGCCCAACCCTTTCCAAACCGTCCCTTCCATCGCCGATCGCTCGCTGCCATTGTCTGAGAAACGCCAATGCCGTCGTCGCCCTGCCAATCGGTCGCCGGAGTGGACTGCCCGCCGACACCCTGAAGCCGGAAAGCGTCGCCGACCAACATGGATCCCGAGCCAAACGCCACCCCGACGCTGCAACCCATGACCATTGCTCGCCGTTCGCGGGACCTCGCGTCGCCAGCCACCGTCTCGAACGCTCGTCCCCGTTTGTTGTTCACCCGCGTCGCAGATCGCTCCGTCGATCTCCCCTCGCCCCTTCTCTTTCTCGCTCTCCAATTCGTGACATAGAATGGCCATTCTATTTTCTTTTTTTTCTTTAATTTAAATTTTTTTAATTAAATTACAATTTTATTTAAATTCTCATTTTTAATTTAATTGTCTTTATTTATTTTAATTACAGTAAAATTATATTTAATCTTACTAAATGAAATTCTTACGAATACGTCATTCGTAATATCCCGATAATTATAATTACCCAATTAAAATGTCGGGATGTTACACATTATGGCTTTCTTGAATTCAGGACACCATTATTTATATCCCTTGACACCAGACTTGTATCTAAGGAATATACACTTCAATGATCTTGGTTCAAACTTGCCTTTATCAACATGAGCATACGCAAGGCAACCAAACACTCTCAAAACTGAATAATCAAGTGGAGTACCAAACCAAACTTCTTCAGCAGTTTTCTTATCAAGAGCATTCAATGGAGATCGATTCACAATATAACAAGCATAAGCAGAAGCTTCAGCCCGAAATGACTTAGGTAAACCAAAATCTGAAAGCATACACAGAACCTTTTCCATTATAGTTCTATTCATTTGCTCTGCCACTCCATTTTTTCTGTGGAGTACTTGGGACTGTCACATGCCTCATAATTCATTCTAACCAATAGAAAGAGTTGAACTCTTCCAAACAAAAACTCTAACCCGTTATCGGTGCATTGATGTTTTACCTTCTTTCCTATCTGCTTTTCAATTAAAGTCTTCTACTCCTTGAACGTAGCGAATACATCACTTTTCTCTTTAGAAAGAACACCCAAAATTTTATGGAAAAGTCATAAATCATAGTCAGCATATATATCTGGCCCTCCCTTTGAAGGCACCGATGCTGGATCCTAATGATCTGAGTAGATATAATCTAGTATTTCTTTCGTACTGTGCGTGGCTGTAGTGAATGTGATTCTCTTCTATTTCTCGAAAACACAATGATCACAAAACTTCAATGTACTTGTGCTCTAACCATTCAAAAGTCCTCTTTTGCTCAACTCATTCATCCCATTTTCACTTTAATGCCCTAGACGCATATGCTATAATTTGGTAAGATCTTCATCTGACAATGAAATACTAACTGTAGCATCCCTAACAACTGTAAATCCCTACAGAACATATAAATTTCAAGATTTTCTTTGCCCTTTCATCATAGTAAGTGAACCACGGCTGATCTTCAAAACTCCACCTTCACCGGTGTACCTATACCCTTTCAGATCAAGAGTACTCAATGAGATCAAATTTCTCTTCAAATCCGGGACATGTCGCACGTCACTAATTGTTCTGACAACTCCATCATACATTTTAATTCTGATCGAACCAATTCCTGTTATCTTGTATGATGAATTATTTCCCATCAATACTGCACCTTTTAACACAGGTTCATATGTTGAAAACCAATCTTTATTGAGACACATAGGAACGGGACCTAGTTATCCACAGGAGGTTAGGTCCGACCCACTATACCATCCCATACGGGTCTTCTAATCTCCAGCTCGAAGTACGAGTAAAGAAAGAAATGAAAGAAAGAAAGAAAGCAAAGAAAGAAAGAAAGGAAAGAAAGAAAGAAAGAAAATGTAAATGAAAGAATTGGTTTGGGTGGCCCCCATTCCAAATGAACTAAAGAGAGGCATTTCATAATTGCATTTCCCTTTTTCCTTACTAAGTCTTTTTGGACTTACAGTTGCTTGTGGTGTAGATGTAGGTACTGTACGTAGAGGAATGCTTGGACTAGGAGTAGCAAAAGATAAAGAAAAATCAATAGCAAGCAGAGATGATGGATTTGCATGTCGATGGATTCTCACGGCTGGCCAAGCATAACGGTAAAAGAGAAATATTTTAAATAAATTGTCTAAGTTGTAATTAACATTGTTTTTATTTGAAATGTATTTAAATTGGTTAGTCTTTCCATTCAAATGATTAATGTTTCAGTTAAGTTTCTAAATGATGATTTTATTCATGCTTCCGCATAAGTTTTAATAAAGGTGATTTTATACTGAGTTTTACGAAAGAGTTAGTAGCGATTCGGTTAGGCGCACTCTGATTTATTTTGAAAAAGAAAATTTAAATTTTTATGTATTTTTAAGAATTATGAAAATCCGGGTCGTTACACTTCCTATGATTTCTATTAACGTGATGCATGAACATACATTTTTAACCTAACATGATACATGATGCGTATAACATAACCTACACAGAAATTAAGGTGCGCATAAACAAAAGTAACTGAAGTTAAAGGCACAAATACAAGCATAATAGGAATTGAAGCGCATAGCAATGAATACAACCAGTAATTGAACAACACACAACAGAGGATGTTTACAATATTGAATATAGGAATTAACATGCCAATTATCTAGTTAACTTCCTAATCCATTTACATGCTTCCTACAATTATTATTCTAGGTGATCTAAACATGCTTTTGTGCTAGTTAGTTAATTAAACATACTAATTGAACATGCTAATTACGAGCATGTTCCATGGTACATCTTTATTATTTGACATGCGAATATTAATCTCATTTAATTACATGCTCGACTAATTCGTTATCATGCGCAAGGTTTAACGACTAGTTAATTTATCATGCTTATTTGGCGCAAATATAAGCATAATAGGAATTGAAGCGCATAGCAAGGAATACAACCCATAATTGAACAACACACAACAGAGGACATTTACAATATTGAATATAGGAATTAACATACCAATTATCTAGTTAACTTCCTAGTCCATTTAAATGCTTCCTACAATTATTATTCTAGGAGATCTAAACATGTTTTTGTGCTAGTTAGTTAATTAAACATACTAATTGAACATACTAATTACGAGCTTATTCCATGGTATATTTTTATTATTTGACATGCGAATATTAATCTAATTTAATTATATGCTTGACTAATTTGTTATCATGCTCAAGGTTTAACGACTAGTTAATTTATCATGCTTATTTACATGTTTGATTAGCTAATTGGTCAACATGCTCAATTGATTTAATTAACTAAATTGATTAGCAATTTACATGCTCAAGTTATAACACTACTTTAGTCAATTAACATTTTCAAGTCGATTTATCTACTCTGATAAATTAACATGCTTGAATATACTTAAATGAATTAACATACTCATGCAATCAATATTAATTAACGTAAAAACTTACTAGACCTAGCTGAGTTAACATGCTAATTAATTTACATAGTTAGCAAATTGATTTACTTAAGTAATGATTAACATGTTTGAAGGAAGATTACGATTTATTAATCTAAGAATGATTAGTCGATTTGCATGCTTAGCCAATTTCATGCTTGATTCTTAATTCTAATTCAGTTACTTGCTCTGATCAGGTTATCATGCTCACGTTTACTAATTTAGACATGCTCATACAATACTAATTAACAATTAAACATGCTGGAATTAGAGAAGTCAAACAACTAATTGATTTACATGTTCGAAATATTACAAATACAGATTAAGCAGTTTACATGTTTTGATTAAATGCTTTGGTTATTATCAAGAGTTATTAGCAATTAAATAAACAAGGACATGCTTAACATAATGATATTCGTGCGTGAAAGGAGAAACTATATGCAGGGGTTAAACTAATTTCTGCATAATATTATAATAAGTGAAATTGTGAACTATAAAAATAGGATCATACTCGAAGGCCTAGCTCTCAACATCATTCGTTCATACTTTTCAGATCACTAACTCCTTTAATCATTCATCATAAGTCTATCCAAGCAAAACATGTATAACAGAACTAAATAAGACTAACAACAAGAACAAGTTATCACAAAAGTAATATCTACAGGGTATCAAGCAAGCTACACTACCAACAAGAAAATAACAACAGTGAGGAAGTCAACAAGGAATAACGACAGTAAATTATTCAATAGACTATTAGCCACTAACAACAACGTCACTTTTATCAACATATCTAACTAGCAATCACAATATAGCATAGGAAATTTATACTAAACGCATAGCCCACACACTCTACTTTCGGTGTAGGGCCTCCAAATGGCCAAGACACACCCAAATTCTTTACCTCGAAACTTTATCGTGCATTGGCATTTCGTCGTTGCTCTTCTTCTTTTTAGTACCTTCACAAATACTTTCACAAATTACTACCAATACCAATATTTTCTAATCTTATCAAGGTATCGAACTTTTCCATAAGTATTAGTGTATTTGCAGACTAACAGTCTATTCCATTAATAACTCATTCAGAAATTCATAACCAAAAGAGCAACCTCTACAGAATATTGGTCCAAGTTTTTACTATCACAAAACAGAACAGATTATCCTTTCTAATAACCCATCCAACAGATAAACAAAGGAGATATAAAACATTATCACCAAGAGAGAATCACAACATCAATAGCATGTTTTATTTTTCTTCTATTTCAACTGTATAATGTAAATCCATTAAGCTCCAGAATAGGGTGTAGGAAACCACTCACCAGAGGGCACCCGAGGCAAGCAGCAGCTCCACCCTTCAGAGTGCATTTCTCCTTGCACTGAAGCTCTCTCGAGAGTTTTGTTCTCCAGCTTCTCCCTTCACTGAAAATCCTTCTGCCTCTCGTTTCTCCCTTCTTTGTCTCTATATTCTCCAGCCACCGACAGCATGCCCACAATTCCTCCAGCTTTTCAGTGGTTGTCCACCACAGGTCCCTTGATTCTATTCAACTTTTCCAGAAGCTGTCGCGCCTAGCTTCCTCCTCCAATTTGCCAACTAAGTGAGATGCCAGCTGGAAGGGACATGGGTACTTTTTCTCGGCCAAACACACGGACCGGTTCACATTACTGAACCGACTGATCCGTTGACAGACCAACAGCGTGGTCTGTTAACGCCATTCCAGCCAACGAGTTTACCATCCCTTGCCGACCACACCACACCAATAAACGTCGAGCACAGAACACCAAGGAGAGGAGGAAATCGGCTGAACTATCTAGTCCTGGCGCCGGAACCCGCCACCAGCAGAAGCACACTCCAAATCGACCCACGAACAACCCAGTCCAATCTGTGCCTAGCAGTCCCAAGGGTTCGTTGTCCTGTATCGTCAGCAACGACCCGCCAGAAACCTGTGCTCGCTCCTCCCTTCACGTTGTCATTCGTCGCTCCGATCATCTCCCTCTCCCCCCCCCCTTCTCATTTAGGTTTCATCCCCTAAAAAATGGCCTTTCAACAATTCTTTTTATAATGGCTGAACCGGTTCACTAACTGGTTCACTTAGTGAACCGGTTCACTTTTCCCCCCAACATAATTCCTCCTTAAAAAAAAATCATTCTCCTTTCAATCCTAACTAACCCCCTTACATTTAAATCCCAAAAATCTCATTTTATCTAATTAATTTCCCCTTTAATAATTTAATTAAATCTCATTTGATTAAATTATTCCCAACCCAATTCAATTCTTGATTTATTTTAAATATCGCTCGATGATAATGATTGTTAATTACGTATTTGGTAATACCCGATAATTATTCTAATAATCCAAATATCTCAAATTACTTTTCAATTAACATTATTCAATTCTGACATAAGAAGTCGGGGTATTAGAGTCACAGTCTACTACTCTCTCACGGTCATGATCAATAATAATATTATCAAAATAATCTCACTTAACAACTACTAATCACTTCTTCGGGTCCTTTAATTAACATGTTAAAACAACAGAAGAAGACATACATCTCCACGATTGTCTACTGTATCAAGAATAGTGAAGACACAACAATTCACAACTCTCTCTTATTGTCACCTTCTTTTCATCAAAACCTCAACAAACCCAAAATTCTCACAGCAGCACTCATAGATTTCTCATCTTCACAACAGCACACTCATCATTAACCAATGAAGCAATTTCTCTCTCAAACCCTTCTCTCTCCTTTTTCCTTTAAATCTCCAGAACTCCTCACACTCGTCTTCCAAAGACATAGAAGCATAATATACAGAACCTCTTATTCAGCAAAGCCTCACTCAACATTTCGGTAGAGCTTCCGCAATGTCTTCACCTCCCAAAAAAAGGGTGCCAATCCTCCTATATATAGGCAACACATATGACTCTTCATCGTCTGCCGCGTGAAGACAAAAAGCCTCGCTTCATCAATGTCCAGCAACCCCTTTTGATGTCCTAACGTATATAACGTCAACCTCCTCAGCTTCAAACACATTTAACCACGTCTCCTTCGATTCCTAGATGTTCTAGACGATGGCTCACTTCATCTATCGTCGGTTAAAACACTCCAGAATAATTATCAATAAATGGCGGATGATCACGCCGGTTGATCATCTCCATGATGAACTACCACCACAAACAGCCGCACATTTTTCCTTTAGAATTTATCCATTTTCATACCGGTCGATCGACACGTTGATCGACCACCTCGATCGGCTACAGATTCCAAATGAATGATATACGCATTGTCATCATATTTTCTTTATTTACGTTATTTCCTTTAACGTAATATATGCATGTCTCCTATATATATATATATATCTAATGTCTTTCATGTATTTGAAATATCTTTCATACCACTTCATCTTCACATTATCCTTCATTAAATCCAATGTGTCTTAAAGTATTATAAATCTTATACTTTTAACTAACTCTCAATCTTTACAATATCCAAATACGTCCAAATATATTTCCTCTTACTACATCTACTAACTATCAATCCAATTGATATCGTTCATTATAACTTCATATATCATCGTACAATTCTCCAATGGACTTCAATCCTTCTCATAATCTAACTATGAACCTAACAGGGTATCATAACTCACTTATTCCAATTACGTTTCCCTTTACCAATATCTTTGCATGTCCAACTTAGTTCTTAACATCCCAAAATTAACACGTAAGTTATGCCTTCAGCTCAACGAACATTTGGGATATTACAGCCCCGATTTTTCATCAAACCACCGTGGTCTCATGATTGGCGGTTTGTCTAAAAGCTTTGATCACAAATTTGAGGGCTTAAACGCATGATTTTGGGCATGAGAAATTTAGGTCACAAGGATTACTAGGTGACAAGTCATTGATCTCTAAAAGAGCTTCGATTTGATATATTATGGAGCCAATTCTGACACCCGTAGCCAAAGTTATGGTCCTTTGAAGTTGAAAAGGTAAAAAACTTTACAAACTACGGTGTTTCACCAATTCTGACACCACAGCAGTTTGTCATGAGACTGCTGTGGTTTATCATGAGACTGTTGCGGCTTGACAAACCAAAGCGGTTTCACTGTGAACCACGGTAGTTTCACGACGAACCGCTACGGTTTCCCTATGAACCGGGACGGTCGCAAGACGAACCGCGGCAGTCTCAAGACGAACCGCGACGGTCTCATGACAAACCGCCACTGTTCGTTTGCAAATGCAAAAAATTCATTGTCTTCTTCTTCTTCGTACAAAAACCCAGACAAACTGTGATTCTCCCATGGACTGTAAAATAATTGTAAATCATCCGAAAACTACAAACATTAACATTATTTTACAAAATCTTCTAAATTATAAAACCCGAAATCTTCTAAATCCATTCTTTTATAAAATTCAATCCAAAATCTTCTAGATCTATTATTCATGGATATTAACTCTTTTCTATGGAAAATCTATTCTAAAATCACAAGTTCTTTCCGTTTTTTTCATGGGTATTTGTCCTTTTGTACTGCGACTTTCAGAAAGATAACGGTGACATTTGTGGTGGCAAATTCTCAAAGATTAGTGGGTAAATTGTTAGCAAAAAAGGATGATGGTTGGTTTGTCGCTAACAGTAAAGGATGATGGTTCATTTGTCATTTTCCCATATATATATATGATTAAATAAATTAATAAAATAAAAATAAGAAGAAAAGAGAAAACTCTTCTCTTCATTTCACGGCCGACAAAACGCAAACAAGAGAGGGAGAGACAGAAACCGAATAGGAGAATCGCGAAGTCTTGACCCTAGTTTTCAATTTGTAGGAGGATGGTGACCAACTCTTGCAAAGACAGTTTGCAAATAGATGAGTTTTTCTTCTCTAATTTAGGGTTTGAATTTTTGGAATTTTTGACCTCAGATTCAAACTTAAAAACTCAAATTTGAGGGACCCCATTGGATTATATTGGATTATTTGAAGTTTATGTAGGAGTATTCATCGATTGGAGGAGAAGAATGGGGAAAACTGCGCATTTCCACGATGACACTGTGTTGGAAACCTATTCTGGTCAACCAGCAAGGCCGCTAATCGACCAGACTGGTTGACTAGGACACTATTTTTGGTTGACCAAAAAATTGGCAGATTGCCCCAAATTTTTTCACCAATCGACCACCCCACGAGTGGTCGACAGCCCTAGTTCTGGTCGACAAAATTTTTGTTTCTGGAAGATCGAAAATTGGGCAGATTGCCCTGAAATTGCCCTGGTCGACCATAACACTATTCTTAGTCGATCACACAGTGCAAATTCATGCATATTGAGTCGTTTACACATCGGTTGGGTTCCTAGTCCCGGTGTAGGAACCTTCCACCTATTGCTTGAGATTTATTGATGAGAATTTTTGTTTTTCAACATGTTTGTTAGGAGACCATTGCTTCGAGTAGCAAGAGAGAACATCGTAAAGATAGGAATTTCTATACCGTTTTCATTGCATCACATCATATTTTTTAAACTAATCTTTTGTGGGATACCACACTTAAAAACCCAACGGGAACTATTTTGACAGCACATCTGTTTTTACGTATATGTATATTTTCTCACGTTTACTTTCTGTACATGGTATTCCATTTTTTTATTTGTGGGTATGTTGGGAGGATGAATCCTCTTGATATTTTGGACACTCTATCGCTAAAGCATCATGAGGCTATCCCGCGGAACCTTCTATTGCGTAAAGGTTGAATATTTGTACATGCAAAATGGGGGTGGGGCATTGGTTACATGTCCTCGAGTTTCAAGCCCTGGAAGTTGAAATGTAGATGGGACGATGATGACGCGTCCTTAGGTTTCAAGCCCCATAACCTATCTAGAATTTTAGTCACACGGATCAGAAGGTTGTCAGTCACTGAGTTTTGCTATCTTAGTACCATTACATTTAACGGATGGCGTGACGGCTCGTAGCTCCGCTCGTCAGCAACCCCTGTTGAAAAATATTTATTTGATCATGGTTCTAACAAGAAAAGGTAGAACTCATTTTTTATAAGCATTGCATTTAATATAAGTTCTCTATTGAGTTAGTCATTCACCCAAACAATCCATCCATCGCAGGTTCGATTGTAGTGGTTAGATGTGGTGTTTGAGGTGTGGTTGTTTCTAGATTTGCTCCATGTGGTGTTTCCTTGCTATCTCTGTTGAGGATTTAGTTTTTTTTTTTAGTTTGTGGTTTGGTATTGTTTTCTACACACTGTTTTCCTCTTGTTGATATTATGCTATCATTGATTCTTATTGATTATTATGTGAACCTTTATCTAATGGTTTTAAGCTTTTGACTTAATTTTGTACTAAGACTTCTGTTGACTTCCTAGCCTCGGGTTGATCAAACGAGTCCTCTCCAAGTATCAGGGCGTTCAACCCGGTATTTCTGTTAGACCTACCATTGTGTTGTAACAGATTCAGCCCAAGCCTACATACGAATGAGAAAAGGAAAAGAGGAAGACTTGCCCCAAACCAAAATGGGTTCAACCAAATAGAAATCGTGAACAATCAACTGGTTTAGCTAGTTTTTTTTCTAATATTTTCAATATTCATTGGAAGAATATTTATCCTTAGTTATGTTAGAAGTTACTAGAGTAGGTTGACAGAGATAATGTGAAAAAAAATCAAAAGAAACTCGAGAAAGAGAAGAGTCAATTCAGCTAATGGTTGGAGGGAAAGTTTGGAGCTTTTGGAGTTGTTTCTTCCATTCACAACCTCCTTGGGCAAGATAAAAGTCAAGAATAATGGTTTTACCTCTTCAACTACCATTCAAAGTTACAAGAGTAATAGTTGGTGTATTAATCTTCTATTATATGAAAGATTTTGTGAAGGAGAATCGAGCTGGGAGATTCTAAAATCCATCATCCATGTTCGGCTTATCTCAGTTTGTGACCGATTCATAATTTATTTTATTAAGTTCTAGTCACATTTAGTTTATTTTTTAGCTGTTGGTTGAGTTTTTATATATTTTGGCATTATTTAAATAGGTCTTTGAAGAGTTTATTTAAGCGGATTTAAATATCATTAAATGATTTTTCCGTCAATTCATAATGTTCTTTATGCATTCATTCTCACTCCTTTCATAGTTTGATTGGTTCTTGAAGTTTTCTTTCGCGTTCCATGGCTATGTTTTTGAAGAATTTGATTCGATTGGGCTTAAATTTTACAAATTTGATTGAAGTTTCATTTTAAAATAGAAGGGCCAAAATAGTACTGTGCACAAATAAAAAGCCCACACCACAGACCCAACTAAAAGGAAAACAAAAGAAAAGGGCTCACCATACTAAATAACGCTTCAAAGAAAGACTCTAAAAGCCTAAATACTCGGTTATTATACTCCTCGCGGCCTGAACCCCTCTACCTAGTTAGGGGTGTTCAAATTTGGATATAGTTCGATTTTCATACGAAAGTGAATCGAACTAATCAGTTTCGGTTTGAAAATTTTCAAACCTAAATCAATAATTGTTTTGAGAGAACCGAACTGGAATATTAGTTACAATTTCGATTCGATTTCGATTTAATCTGTTTATATATATATATATATATGAGAGGGAGTCAAATTTTTTTTGCACAAAACCAAACACTCTCTGCGCAGTGCTCAATGTTTGGTTTTGTTTTTTTATACAAAATCATTAAACATGATATTTTATTGTTTTTTATACAAAATAAACACATTATTAACAAGGGAGTGCCTATCGAGTGCCGCCTGGACCAGCAGTGCTGGTTCTACCTTGATAAACAACATAAAGAAATAAAATATGTAAAACATTCACTCAAACTAAAATCAAAGGCGTCATTCACGGTGCACTAGCAACAGCAATATTTCATCCAACATTCACAAGCAACAAGTTGCAATAATATAGCAATAAAAATATAAAAAATACATCATTAATTTTATAAACTCCATCAATTATGATAGTAACAAATTCAAAAAAAAAAAATGAAAACAAATGCATCATTAACTCTATAAACTACATCAACTAATAAAAAAATTGTAATAACTAAATAAAATATTAATTGTCATCACATTTCGTAATGTTCATTGTCTTCAGACTTCAGATTGTATAAATTGCAAAAGAATAAATATAATTTTTGAAAGAAGTAATTATAATTTGAACCATTTCAGAATTGATTTTAGCAAGAATCATCCATTCAAAAATAAACAAAAAAGAAACCATCAAACATAAACATCTATCAAAATTCAAAAAGATTAAAAACAATGAAATTTTGAATATTATTGAAAGTTAACAAGACATTGATGATGGTACATAGATCAGCAAAATTGAAATCAATCTATAGAAAGTACTATGTTAACAATACAGATTACAGAGTATAGAGTTTAGAGAGAGACAGCTATCCTCGGTCATTTTTTTTTATCAATTGAATATTATTTAATGTTAAAAATACATCGATGATGGTGCATAGATAAGCAAAATTGAAATCAACATATAGAAATCAAATTGGAAGACTATGTTAACAATACGGAGTACAAATCCCGAGAACAAATTGAAATAAAAAAATATCAAAATAAAGAGAGAATAGCTATCCAATATCCTCTCCTCTTCCCTACCAGTACGACAGTACCAATTGAAATCAGAAAATACTCAAAATAGATCAGCAAAATTGACAACAACGATTAACGAACAGGGATAACGAACATAGAAAATAGCCGAACAAGGATAACCGAAATCAAAAAATAGATCAACCGAGGAACGATTAACGAACAGGGATAACGTGTAGAAGTCGAAGACAACAATGAAAACTAACCTTGGTTTCAACCGAGGAACGAAAATGAAAACCTAAAACTAAGAGCCGTCAGCCCACCGAGGAGAGGAACGATTAACGAATAGGGATAACACATAGAAGAAGTGAGGACACTCGGAACTTCCGAGTCGGAAGTCTCTGAACTCTGTAGTGACTCTGAAACAGAACAAAACAATGAAAATTGAAAAACCCTAAAATTAAAGGTAAAGGACAAACAGTTTCTATTTCACCGGTTTTGAGACAACAAAACAGGCAACCAAACCGCAAATAACCGGTTTGGACACATTTCATCCAAAATTTAATTGTTTTTTTTTTTACAAAACCGAACCGGTCCGACCTGAATTGCCCGATTCCAATTTGGATTGGGTTTGCACATCCTATACCTAGTACCTACTTCTCGTAAAATAATAGTGTCATTAAAGGGGAGCAGTTTAAGCTCAAATAAAAATTATTATATACCCAATATTTTCAAAACTGATTTTATCGTTAGCATATATAGATTTGTAGTTAAATCATTATCATTTTAAAACAAGTTCTACAAGTCATTAGTGGGCGAAGGTAACCCAATATAATTATAATAATAATAATAATAACAATTAAATAATTTAAACACCCCCTTTATAATTTGTATGGGGTAGTTGGCGAACAGGGGGGGTATTTGAGATTTCGGGAGTGGGGTTCCCCACTGTTTCTTCTCCGTCCCACTCCCACTCTTCTCCCATCTTCCGGTGACCACTTCTCTCTCCTCTCACTTTCGGTGTGCGATTCTCGACGGTGAGCAACCGTTCATCGCCGAGGTAAGCATCGGCCTTCGTTGCTTTTTCTTCTTTAAAATTCTTCGCGAGATAGAGGTTACGGGCTATTCAATTTTTAGGTTGATTGTTGGGTGTCGACGTGAATCCATTCCCTGCAAGACTGACGATTTTGAGGTGCATTACCGGTAAGGATTATGTTTTAACATTTCTTCGGAGTTCAGCAAATTTCTGATTTTGTTTTGGATTAGTTCTGGACTTGGGTTAAGAGTAGGTGTTTTGAACTGTGTTAATGGAAGAAAGATTGATTATTTAGGATCGGAAGATTAACACCGGCTTTGGGAAGCCGTTTCCGCCAACATTTGGGGTATAACTTGCAGATTATTCAGGTAATGTGTATGAAATTAGAAATTTTGTAATGAAACTCCTGTTGTTGGCGGTGTCTGTAAATTGTAAATCTTTATTGTGGTTGTTTGGTCTGCGTCGTGGGAAGTTAGTTGAGGGGGGAACGGAGAATCGGGAGGCGACTCCTGATTTCCTTCTCTGTCGGTTGGCCAATCCGCGGCAGAGCACTGTCGCAGGGGAAAGAATCAAAGGAGATTCTCCAAGCCGCGACCCACCCTAAACTGGTCCGCTGACCAGGATCTCTCTGGACAGCGGGCCAGAATTAATTGGGCTATGACCCATTTAAGTTGAGTAAAATATTTTGACCTCTTGCCCATTTCTTTTGGGACAGATTCTTTTGGCCATATTTTTTTAATTGGGTTTTGGCCCATTTCAATTGGCCTGAAAAATTTTTTAAAAATAAATTTTAAGATTTCAAATCTTAATATTTGGTAAAAAAAATGTTGTGATTAGGTTTTGAGACAGAAAATTTTAAATTCGTCTACTGTTTGGTTTCATTTGATTTCTTTCTATTGAGCTTTGAAAATAGTTGGCTCAAATTTGAGATAGAAGTTATTTTATATTTACCGCACTTTAATTGCTAAATTGTAAGTCATAATTTAAATTAAACATGGTAAATTAACTATTCATTTCAATTATATGTATTCTTACATTTATTTATTTTTAATGTTAAAAAGGTTAATAAAACAGATGTATATGTCGTGTCCTTGGGTTTCGAGTCTCTAAACTTGATCAGAGTCTGTTTGACTATTTGCAATTGCCTGAATATCGCATTTATTTGAATTTCATTATTTAATGTGATGGTCGTCATTATTCTTCTATATATTGACTTGTTAAAATAATTAACTGAAAAAAAACATGTTAAATCTATATGACAGAAAAGTTAAATATAAAGTTTAATCTCTAGTGAGTTTTTTCACTCACCGTTTAATTATTTTTATTTTTTTAGAAATTAATCAAACTAATCCACAATTGCCATTACAGGAGTAGAAATTTGAAGATATTTTCATGTAATTAATTTGTTTTTTTTTTTTTTATAACGAGACTTAGAAAATTTTAGTAAGATTTATACCCTAGTTTTATTTTTATGTTATTTCTGTCAAGTTTTAGATTTTGTTAATTTATATTATATTATTGCCACTTCTGGTCTTTTATTTTTGGACTTCATTTGTACTGTAAATTTTTAAGTCTTCTACTGCTAATTATGGTTTCAAGTGAGAGTCGGACGATTTGGTACTTTTGGGTCGTATCGTTTTTTATTATATCTCGAGTCTACTTTGAGACGTGACATACTATATATCATAACATAATGTATAAAAAATAATGTCATTATTATTATTTTTAAGATAACATCTCAATGGAAAGGTCACTTCGTGGGCATTTATCCTTGGTCTCACTAGCATCTTAGAATTAAATCAACCATCCAATAAATCGACTATGACGTGAGCAAATATCATGATCAAGTGTGTGAGTTGTCATTCAAATACAAAGCATCATTAGTCGTACAATGTGGAAATACCTACTCGCTCAATTGTAGGTGCATAGTAAATAGAAAGCACAATCACGGTTCTAGTACATTGGATTACCGTGACTGGTTTATGTATTACTATCATCCATGCTCGAAGTAAATAAGTAAACTAAACATATATTACTACATAGCAAAAACTAACATGTGGTAAGATGAAACGTCTCTTTATTTTTCTGCGATATAACTAAAGATTATCATTGAAAATTGAGTTATACAAGAACACTTGGGGTGTGTCCTCTTTTAGATGGAATTAAGCTTCTGTTTTTCAATTAGATAAATTTGGATACTGTTGCTGGAATGTTTAGTCTTTCTTTTGATTCCAATGTTGTTGATCATGTTTTCTTCTAGAAATTAAAAATCAAACTCAGCTATAGAGTTAAAGTTGTCAAATGAGATTGTAATGGTGAATGGTATGGTCTATATCACAGGTTGGGTGAACAACGTCTTGGACCTTTACCTAAACACCGAGAGGAATGTGATAGTTTTTTCTTAGTACACAGTGTTAGGGACTCCTGCCATGAATGATGTAGTCGACAGATCAAACAGAATGCTTAAGGACATGTTAAGGAGTATATATATATTCCTTGCCTTACCAAAATCTCTCTTATATCCCTAATAGGGTTCCAACAAAAGCACCTGAAAAAAGCCTCTCATAAATGTCTGATGGGTGGAAAGCTCATTTTGAGATATTTGCTTCTTTTGGGTTGTCCATCTAAGATAAGGCCTTAGAGGACTAATGAAAGGAATATAGATTCAAAAACAATTAATTGTTATGTTTTTTTTGGATATCTCAAAGGTCAAAGGGCGCATAACTTTTAGGGTGATGTTATATTTGTACTCTTATCTCATACATTAATGTGGAACATTTAAATAAAATTATTATGGTATAATATAAATATTTAAACTAATATATTATATGAATTAATGAGTGAATAATTAAAAGTATAAGAGTATGTGGACTCTGTAAGGGGAGATAAGGTTAAAAAATTGTCTTTAAAAAGAAAATTATTCTTCTTCCTATAGTTGTCATTCATGTTAGTCTATGGGAAAATTAAAAAATAACGTCGAAAATAATTATAAGCCAGTTCAAAGATGTGACATGAAAATTTTGGGGTGTAACATATGAATATTGTAGAAATAAAATATTAATTGCGAAGATTTTTTTGAAATATAAACTTAATTTAATTAACCTATTTAATTTATGTGTCTTTTGATTAATGCATTTTTTGAATAAGTGTTTTTGTTAATGTATGTCTTTAATATATTTTTGCATAAAATTGATGTATTTGTGAACAGTCATCTAGAAGGTTCTCATTCATGTATGCACGGGTACATTGGTTCATGTATTTATATGGTTCATTGATGGGTAGTTCATATAACTAAGTGATTCATTATGTACTAATACATCTATTAGATTAAATAGGTGGTTCATGTATTGTGTTATACATATACCAAATAATCTTATAAATAGGATATGAGTTTAGACATTTTGTATCAAGCAAATGAAAAAAGTTTATCTAGTTTTCTCCTCTCCTTATTCTTTCCTCTCCAAAATCCCTTTTCCTCATTCTAACAAATTGGTATCAGAGTTTAGTTTTCGATCTTGTAGAAATGTCGAATTCTACATTTCTATTCCATTTCCCTCAGCTTACCAAGGACAATTACGAGAATTGGTGCATTCGCATGAAGGCTTCACTCGGCTCACAAGATGTATGGGAGATTGTCGATAAAGGCTATGACGAGTCTCATGATGATTTCGCTTTGACTCAAAATCAAAGGGAGACTCTCCAAAGAACACGTAAGAGAGATCAACAAACTCTTACCCTTATTCATCAATGTTTAGATGAAGCCATGTTCGAGAGAGTAGCAAATACAACCACTGCTAAGCAAGCATGGAAGATTCTACAGAATTCTTATCAAGGAGTTGATTAGGTAAAGAAGGCACTGAAAGATCGAATTTAACCTGAGAAAAGGGGGGGGGGGTGGAATTAGGTTTATAAACATTTTCGTGTGATTATAAATTCTCTAATCATAAACTAAATTATCACAATAATAATAAGCAATAAAGGAGAGAGTTAGAGAATTTGACACCGAGTTGTTAATGAGGTCCAGCAAAGCTCACCTACGTCTGAGCTTCAAGGTTCTCCCTTGAAGATATATTCCTCAACCGCTCTGGGTTACAAGTGATTGAACTTCTTGAGTGTCAATCGGACTGTTACAACTAATTTGTTGGGCGTTACCCTTTTCGCTGAATAACAAATTTTCTCTTGGAAAATTACAAGCTCACTCGGTTTATAACAAACCTCACCAAACAAATAATCTCACTAAGCTTATTTGGAGGTTGTGTTTAGTACTCAAATATACACACGAAAGTTGAGTCGAAAATTTGGCAGAGCTTTGCTATAATCGCATTAGGTGCCTCCATCCTCAAAGTGCCATGTATATATAAAGCTTGCTGCATTCGGTCGATCTAATCCCTTTTGGGTCGTCCTCATCCGACCATTGAAAAATAGCTGTTGCGTAAAACTGTGTGTTTTCAGGCGCAAAACCGTGTGTTTTCAGACACAGACCCTCGTCCTAGCCTCGCCCGCATCAGTCCGAAAAGTCGCCCAAATATTACAGATTAAAACGCTTGTCGACCTCTATCGTCAGGTCGAGACCGCTATTGTCCGAAATGTCTTCCCAGACTTATAGATTCAAAAGCTCGTCAACCGCTATCATCCTCGTCTCGACTGCTATTGTCCAAAAACTACGGACTGCACTGGTTGCAGGATTGAGACGCATTCGCCTCGTCCCTGCTCATCCTTCAGCCTCACTCGTCCGCAGGTGTCCGAAAACGTCTAGAAATGAGTTCTTTAATTTCGTGTTGCACATCTTGAATTCTCTAAGTCCCACGATACATTCCACTCGCTGCATGGACTTAGCAAAACTCATTAGACAATAATAATACCCTCTTGAGGGGTATTTTCAATTTAAGCGAAATATATGAGTATTATAAATTCAACCAATAAACAACTTATAAACTCAAATAATATTGTTTATTATCAAAATATAAATATGTCTAACATACTTAGGCTAACAATCTCCTCCTTTTTGATGATAATAAAATATGTTAAGTTGTTTATCTTTTAAATTTTAAACATGTATGAAAGTTGTATTGCTCCCCCTTAATATGTGCAATATTTTTTGTAATACATTTTCATATAAGAACATGCTTCATAAAATCTCTCTCCCCTATTTCAACTTAATCATTCTCTCCCCCTTTTTGTCACAATTAAAAAAGAATAGAGGGAGGACAAAAATCAACAAAATATAAGGCTCTCCCACTCAATAATTGTCAAATGTAGTTATAGAGAGCTTCAATTATTTTTAAAAAAATTGGCATGGTTTTGTTTGTTTGTAAGCTCCCCCAAAAAAGCAAAATATAACCTACAAATGCAATCCAAAATAGTCCAATCATCCAGTAGTCAATTAACGAATGTATTTAGCTATGAAAATCAAAGAAACATTCATGGAATGTAATATATAGCAGTGAGTTAGTCCACAAGTTTAGAGTACCAACGAAAGGGATATAGAACCAAAAGTTAAACACACAACATACATCCATCTTAATACAATTAAGAGCAATGTTCGAGTTCTAATATCCATTACAAAAGTGAAAGTTACAATGCAACTCCTAATTTAAAAAAAAACTAAACTCCTAGAACTAAATGTCGGGAAGCTCCGTGTCGTCGATGTCCAAAGGAGGTGGAGATAACTACGAAGGAATGTCGGTGGTGGTCTAAACACCACGCAAAATGGTATCTAATCGCCTATCCATGTCGTCAAAATGAGTAGTGAAAGTAGACATGGTGGACATCATTTGAACCAAGTAATCCGATTGCCGATCTAGAGTTGCTTGCAATCGGGCTACATTGTCGACGGTGGCATAACATACGTGAGAAGAGGTGCCAAGCTCCGTGGAAGGTAGAGAAGGTGGCTCCTCATGTTCCTCAGGAGGAGGAATGTTGGTAGAGGTGGAAGTGGAAGGAGTAGAGATGGGTTTCACAATCCAATTACTATTGGCATCCATCATCAAACCCATATGCCCTAGTGATTGAACCGAATAAATATCCACATTGTGGATATCCAATTTTTGTGCGGAGGAAGGGATAAGAATTTCCATTTCACAGAATAGATTTGATAGGAGGATGTTGAATGACAAAGATTGAGTTAGGCTATCAGCCGCCTCAACCATTTGATATAAAATAAGATATCCTAAGTTAAACGGAGTCTTACTATTAATACGTTGGAGAACATACAAGTCCATATAACTAATATGGTCTCGATGACTAACCAAAGGAAGCACATTATATGTAAGAGTGTGGTGGATGACTCTAGCACGAATATTGAGATCCTTTGCTTTGAGTCTCAACTTGAAATTGTTCACAAGATCCTTAAGAATTTGATTAAGAAAGGTGTTTCCAACTTCTGTATTGTGGAAGTCAGGGACAACGTTTCTGTTGAAATATGGTTCATAACGATCACTGTCCTCACATTCTAAGAAAACATTTAGGAGATGGGGAGTGAGTTCAATCTCCTTCCCATAGAGAAAACTTTTAAAGGAAAACAGATGTGTTGGGTATAGCGCATTTGCATAAAACATTTGAATGGATTTTACAGTATACGGACCATCAAGAGAAAATAGTTTGTGCAAGCCTAATTTAGTATAAACATTTTCCAAATCGAGGCTATCTAAATGAATCAAACAAATTTGACGAGACAAAATCAAGGATCGTTCTTTGAATTCCTCTTCATAGCGTTTTCTACAAAGATAATTTGTAAAAAGTCTAGACCTATTAACTACAGGAATAATAGGAAGTTTGAGATTTTGAGTTGAATATCTCTTCCTACTAGGTCTATTGGCCATGAGTGAAAATTGATGAAAACCCTAGGAAAACTTCTAGAAAACTGAAGGAAAGTGAAGATTTACCGAAGAAAACCAAAGGACCAAGATGGAAGATGAGAAGAATGGTCGAAAATCATAGGGGCGGCGTCAGAGCCCTCGGGAGAAATCGGAGAAGGGTTTTTCGAATGGGAAGAATTAGGGCATGGATCATCCCAATTCTGTTTTTAAAATGCAATTCAGCCGACTGCAGACGATAGGCATCGTCTGAATATTTTTGAAGTCATCTGAAAATGACTAAAAATGTGACAGAATTGATTTTCAGCATTTTTAGGCTAATGGAAAAGAACAATGTTGTCCGAAAAGTCCAATTCGGGACTATTTTTGAAGATTTGAATGTGCAACAATTATCTAACCTAAATTAACTCTAAAAATATTTAAAATTGAATTGATCTAAGGAAATTCTAAGGGTATTGGTCAAGAATTATTAATCCTAATCGAATTCGAATTCCACAAAAAGTCTTTTCGTCCAAAGGTTTGATGAAATATCTGCTAATTGATTTTTGGTGGAAACGAATTCTAGAGAAATATCTCCTTTAGGCACATGATCACGGATGAAATAATGTCAAATTTCAATGTGTTTTGTCCGTGAGTGAAAAATAGGATTTTTTGAAATATTCATGGCACTTGTGTTGTCACACTTGATTGGAATATTCTTGAAAAATTGTCCATAATCTTCCAAGGTTTGCTTCATTCAAAGCAATTGAGTGCAACAACTTTCGGCTGCAATATATTCACTTTCGGCGGTAGAAAGTGCAACCGAATTTTGTTTCTTAGATAACCAAGAAATCAAAGATTCTCCAAGAAATTGACACCTACCACTTGTGCTTTTCCTATCTACTAGACTATCTGCATAGTCTGAATCAGTGTATCCTATCAAATCGAAAGTTGTACCCTTGGGATACCACAATCCAAGACTAGTAGTCCCACTTAAATATTTGAGAATCCTTTTTACGACATTTAAGTATGACTCTTTGGGTGAAGATTGAAACCTAGCACACAAGCACACACTAAAGAGAATATCGGGTCTACTAGTAGTTAAATATAAAAGTGATCCAATCATACCACGATATTTCTTTATATCCACATCTTTTCCATTTTCATCCTTATCCAATTTTGTGGATGTGCTCATGCGCGTTCTAGAAGGTTTGGATGTGTCCATACCAAAACACTTGATAAGTTTTTTGGCATATTTTTCTTAATTTAAGAAAATCTCATCTTGATATTGTCTTATTTGCAACCCAAGAAAAAATTTCAACTCTTCCATCATACTCATTTCAAATTCACTTTGCATCAAATTTGCAAATTCGTTGCAAAGTGTCTCATTTATAGAACCGAATATGATATCTTCGACATAGATTTGTACAATTAAAATATCATTACCATTGTGCTTAATAAATAGAGTGGAATCAACTTTTCTTAATGTGAAGTCTCTCTCTCTCAAGAATTTGCTTAGCCTCTCATACCAAGCTCTTGGTGCTTGCTTGAGACCATAGAGAGCTTTGTGAAGTTTATATACGTGGTCTAATTTATCATAAACTTCAAATCCTAAGGGTTGTTCAACATAGACCTCTTCCATAATAAATCTATTAAGAAAAACACTCTTTACATCTATTTGATAAAGAGTGAAATTTTTATAGCAAGCAAAGACCAAAAGTATTCTAATTGATTCTAAACGAGCAACTGGTGCAAAAGTTTCCTCATAATCGATGCCTTCTTCTTGATTATATCCTTTTGCAACAAGTTTTACCTTATTCCTAGTCACAATCCCACTTTCATCTAATTTATTCTTGAAAACCTATTTTGTTCCAATGATTGATTGATCTTTAGGCCTAAGAACAAGTTCTCATATATTGTTCCTCTCGAATTGGTTTAATTATTCTTGCATAGCTAACACATAATTCTCATCAATTTCGGCCTCGTCGAAATTCTTAGGCTCTATTTGCGAAATGAATGTCATATTGGCACACATATTTCTAAGGGATGATCTAGTTTTGACACCTAGACTAGGATCACCTAGAATATCAATCATTGGATGACTTTTAGCATACCTCCAATCCTTTGGAAGTCACTATGGTTGTCTACATTCGAGGTTCCCTCTAAGAATTGATCTTGAGATTCTTGAGGAGGACTTTCAATAATCTCCTTCCTTTTATCACCTATACTAAGATTTTCTAAATTATTTTCAACTCTAAGATAGGTTTCTCAAAACTATGGGTAGAAATTGATTCGTCAAAAGTGATGTGCATGGATTCTTCTATCACTAACGTCCTTTGTTAAAGACCCTATAGGCTTTACTAGAGGAAGAGTATCCAAGAAAGATTCTCACATCCTTCTTGGAATCGAATTTGGCTAAATTATCCTTAGTATTAAGAATGAAGCATTTGCAACAAAATGCTATGAAGTAGCTAACATTGGGAGTCTTACAATTACAAAGTTCGTAAGGAGTCTTTTTTAAGGTAGGACGGATAGAGACACGATTGAGAACGTAGCACGCTGTGGCAACGGCTTCTGCCAAAAATTACTTGGGTAGATCATTCTCATTGAGCATGGTTCGTGCAAGCTCTTGGAGTGATCGATTTTTCCTCTAAACAACTCCATTTTGTTGAGGGATTCTAGGACAAGAGAAATTGTGATCAATGCCATGTTTTTGACAAAAAACATCAAATTGATCGTTTTCAAATTCACCACCATGATCACTTTTAAGTGACAATGATAAGCTCTTTCTCGTTTTGGACTTTCTTCCTAAAGCTAGAGAATCCTTCAAAGGTTTCGTCCTTTGTTCTTAAAAAGAAAACTCATGTGTAACATGAGAAATGATCCATAATTACATATGCATAATGTTTTCCTCCTAAGCTTGAAACCTTAGAATGACTAAAAAGGTCCATGTGAAGTAGTTGGAGAGGCTTAGAGGTAGAGATATATTGTTTGGAAGAGAAAGAGTTTTTTGTTTGCTTTCCCTTTTAGCAAGCCTCACAAGCTGTATCCTTTTCAAACGAGATTTTCAGAAGACCCTTAACTAGATTGTTTTTTGAAATCCTAGGTAAGGTATCCATATCTACATATCCTAATCTCCTATGCCAAGTCAAGAGTTATAAGAATTACTAGCTTTAAAACATTTTACATTGCATGAAATACTAGATAAATCAATAGCATAAATATTTTAATGCCTATAACCCATAAATAAAATTTTTCCATTTGAGCTATCAATAATCATGCAAGATTTAGCCACAAATATAACTTTGAATCGTCTATCACATAATTGGCTAATACTCAACAAGTTATGCTTTAATCCATCAACTAGTAATACATCTTCAATAATAGGATTAGAGATATTACCTATGTTGCCAATTCCAATTATTTTACCTTTTTGGTTACCTCTAAATGTCACATTTCCTTTCTAGTCCTTGATGGAGGTAAACTTTGAGAAGTCTCCCCTCATATGCCTTGAACATCCGTTGTCTAAGTACCATTGATCCTTAGCGGGAGAAACTTCAACCTACAAAAATAAGTCACGTTGACATTTTAAGTACCCAAATCTTTTTGGGTCCTTTGAGGTTAAACTCGGTTGCTTTCGGAACCCAAATAAATTTATCAACATGTCTATTTTTAATACCTTTAGATGGACATGCAAAGGATTTATGACCAATAGAATTGCAAGCAAAGCAAGTAGTCGGTTTCACAAAAAGATTTCTATATCTCTTTTTCTTTTGAAATGATTGGTAGCCTAAACCGGCTTTATCAAATGTCATCCTTTGCTTACCTAGAAGCATATTCAAGTTCTTGCTTCCATTCATGAAATTAAGTACCACTTTATTCAACTCAACATTTTTCTCCTTTAGATTTCAAGCAAGCATTTTCTTCTGCAAACAATTTAATACTACTAACATGCTTCTTGACCATACATTCATTTTCCTTTTTCAACTTTTTATATTTAAGTGTTAACAAATTGAACTCTTCAAGCAACTCATCAAATTTATCACCTACTTCATTGTCATCACAATCATCATCAACAATATTATCATATCACTATCACTAGAGGGAGAACTACATACCTCATTGTCCTTGGCCATGAAGCACATGTTGGCCACTTCTTCCATATCAGATGAGGGTTCCTCTTCGCTATTATCCCATGTTGCTTTAAGAGCTTTCTTCTTGAACCCTTTTGAAGTCTTCTTCTTCTCTAGGTAGAAATCCACTTTAACATGGCCCGGTTTTCCACAACTATAGCATTTGAGCTCTTTGTCATTGTGAGACTTCTCTCCTTTATATTTGTTTCTTCCCTGTTGCTTTCTCCGTTGAAGGAGTTTGATTTTCCATTTGAGGAAAGCTATCTCATCATTGTCATCGTCCTCTTACTCTGATTCCTCTTCTTTGCTTGAGGATGCTTTGAGGGCGATCATTTTCTTCTTTAGATTCTCCTTTTCTTTTTGTTTTTCCTTCTCATTTTCTCTTATCGTGATCTCGTGAGTCATGAGAGATCCAATAAGTTCTTCCAATTTTAGCACAATGAGATCCCGAGCCTCGACAATGGCTATCACCTTTGGTGTCCAACTTCTTGGTTGACTTCGGAGCACCTTACTAACAAGTTCTTCATTTGGGTAAACCCTTCCAAACACTTTTAAGCTATTAGTAATGTTAGTAAAACAAGTAAACATTTGACCAATTATTTCATCCTTATCCATCATAAACAATTCGTATTCATGCACAGCCATACTCAATTTATTTTTCTTAACTTGATTTGTGTCTTCGTGTGTGACTTCGAGTAATTTCCAAATGTCATACACACTTTCACAACTTTGAATTCTATTAAATTCATCACTACTCAAAGAACAATATAATTGATATATAGCTTTAGCATTTATACTCAATTTACGAAAATCTACATCATTAAATTCATCTTTTAACTAAGGCACTTTCAATCCATCTTCAATTTTAGTTGAGACATAAGATCCATTCAATACAATCCTCTAGATTTCGTAATCAATGGATTGAATATAATTTTTCATTATAGTCTTCCAATGCATGCACATAATTATTACCATCAAAGAAAGGTGGCCTAGTTGAAGATTGTACATCCATATTTACGCTACTTAAGTTTGATGTCATATTGTTCTAGATTATAAATTCAACAAATTAAAAAATAATCACAACGAAAAAATCTAACATGCTTTGATACCAATTGAAATATTGAATTTAACAACGACAAAATCTAACCTACTTTGTTACCAATTGAAAGATTGAATTTAACCTAGGAGGGGAGGGGGGGTTAATTAGGTGTATAAACTTTTTTGTATGATTATAAATTCTCTAATCGTAAACTAAATTATCACAATAATAATAAGCAATAAAGGAGAGAGTTAGAGAATTTGACATCGGGTTATTAACGCGGTTTGACAAAGCTCACCTACGTCTACGCTTCAAGGTTCTCCCTTGAAGATATATTCCTCAACCACTCTGAGTTACAAGTGATTGAACTTCTCGGGTGTCAATCGGACCGTTACAACTAATTTATAGGGTGTTACCCTTTTCGCTAAATAATAAATATTCTCTTGGAAAATTACAAGCTCACTTGGCTTACAACAAACCTCACCAAACAAATAATCTCACTAAGCTTATTTGGAGGTTGTGATTAGTACTCAAATAAATGCACGAAAGTTGAGTCAGAAATTTGATAGAGCTTCGCTATAAACGCATTAGGTGCCTCCATCATCGGAGTCCCATGTATATATAAATTTGTGTGATTATAAATTCTCTAATCATAAACTAAATTATCACAATCATAATAAGCAATAAATGAGAGAGTTAGAGAATTGGATATCGAGTTGTTACCACGGTTCGGCAAAGCTCGCATACGTCTGCGCTTCAAGGTCCTCCCTTGAAGATATATTCCTCAACCGCTTCGGGTTAGAAGTGATTGAACTTCTCATGTGTCAATCAGACCGTTACAACTAATTTGTAGGGCGTTACCCTTTTCGCTCAATAACAAATATTCTCTTGGAAAATTACAAGCTCACTCGGCTTACAGAAAACCTCACCAAACAAATAATCTCACTAAGCTTATTCGGAGGTTACGATTAGTACTCAAATAAACGCATGAAAGTTTAGTCGAAAATTTGACAAAGCTTCGCTATAATCGCATTACGTGCCTCCATCCTTGGAGTGCCATGTATATATAAAGTCTGCTGCATTCAGTCGACCTAATCCCTTTTGGGTCATACTTATCCGACCATTGAAAAATAGTCGTTGCGCAAAACTGTGTGTTTTCGGACGCAGACCCTCATCCTAGCCTCGTATGCGTCTGTCCGAAAAGTCGCCCAAATATTATAAATTAAAATGCTTGTCGACCTCTATCATTCGGCTGAGACCACTATCGTCGGAAATGTCTTCCCAGACATACAGATTCAAAAGCTCGTTGACTGCTATCATCCACGTCTCATCCTCGTGTGTCCGAAAAGTCTTCCTAGACTTACATATTCAAAGCCCGTCAACCGTTATCATCTGCGTCTCGACTGCTATCGTCTGAAAACTACGGACTGCACTATTTGTAGGATTAGGACACATTCGCCTCGTCCCCACTCATCCCAAAACTCAAACGACAATTCACTAGGGTTTTCGGTCAATATCCTTCAACCTCACTTGTCCGTAGGCATCCGAAAACGTCCAGAAATGAGTTCTTTAATTTTGTGTCGTACATCTTGAATTTTTTAAGTCCCACGATATATTCTACTAGCTACATGGACTTAGCAAAACTCATCAGACAATAATAATACCCTCATGAGGGGTATTTCCAATTTAAGCAAAATATATGAGTATTATAAATTCAAACAATAAGCAACTTATAAACTAAAATAATATTGTTCATTATCAAAATAGAAATATGTCTAACATACTTAGGCTAACAGGTCTGTCTTCAAATCCTACGATGAGAATTTGAAGCATTGCGAATGCAAGAATCCGAGTTTATAACGGATTTCTTTTCGAGTGTTTTGGTCATCGTCAACCAAATGAAGAGATATAGAGAAAAAATGGAAGACGTTCGTATCAATGAAAAGGTTCTTCGTTCGTTGCATATCGAGTTCAATAATGTGGTTGTAGCCATCAAGGAGTCCAATGATTTAACTACTATGACTGTTGACCAACTCATGGGTTCTTTATAAGCTCATGAAGAGAGAATCAACAAGAAGAATGAGCTAATCGAGCAAGTTCTAGCCACCAAGCTCTCGGTGAAAGAAAGAGAGAATGAATGTGGGAGAAGCCAACGAGGAAGAGGATGTAGATGCAGACATAAACAAGGTAGAGGAAGAGGTTGAGGACGTCAAAATCTTGATAATGAAGAGAAGAGTCATTTCATAAGAGAGCGTGGTAGAGGAAGTCACTCAAGATAGAATGATCAATCAAAAGTTCAATGTTACAATTGCCAAAAGTACGGACACTATGCTTGTGATTGTTGGAGTCTTCCTCAAAATGTCAAAGAAACTACAAATTATGCTCAAATAAAGAGGCTGAAGAAACCTTTGTTTTTAGCTTACAAAGGAGAAGGAAGCAAGAACAACGTGTGGTATCTTGACAACGCGGCAAGCAACCACATGTGTGGCGATAAGAGAAAATTTATGAAAATTGACAACTCAGTGACTGGATTAGTCACATTTGGAGATAATTCCAAAGTCCAAATTGAAGGCAAAGGTACAATTTTAATTCGTATAAAAAATGCTGATCATCAACTTATTAGTCACATGAAGGATCGTAGTCTTCTACTTTAAGATGATAGAAGAAAAGTGATCACGGAGGTACCAATGACGAAAAACATAATGTTTTTGCTGGATATTCAAGCTGACGTTGCTAGATGTCTGAAGACTTGTGTGAAGGACACTTCATGACTTTGGCACTTGAGACTTGGCCATCTGAATTTTGGTGGCTTAAAGCTATTGGGATAGAAAAAAATGCTGAAGGGTTTTCCGTCCATAAACCAACCAGATCAGCTATGTGAAAGATATCTTGTTGGAAAACAATTTCGGAAGAGTTTTCCAAAGGAGATGACATCAAGAGCAAGTAAACCACTTCAACTTGTTCATGCTAATGTATGCGGACCGATTAAGCCTCTCTCATTCGGTAAAAATCCTTATTTGCTCCTCTTCATTGATGACTTTAGCAAAAAACTTGTGTTTTTTTTTAAGGAGAAATCTCAAGCTTTTGATATTTTTAGAATATTCAAAGCATATGTAGAAAAGCAAAGTGGATATTCCATTAAAGATTTGAGATCAGACATAGGAGGTGAGTTTACATCTAACGAGTTTAATGAGTTTTGTGAAGCAAATGACATGTGACGATTCCTAACCATTCCATGATCTCCTCAACAAAATGGTGTAGCATAAAGGAAGAATCGAAGAATTCTTAATATAGCGAGAAGTATGTTGAAAACAAAGAAGATGCCAAAAGAATTCTGGGCAGAGGC
This sequence comes from Begonia loranthoides, assembly GCA_022433065.1. NCBI lineage: Eukaryota > Viridiplantae > Streptophyta > Magnoliopsida > Cucurbitales > Begoniaceae > Begonia > Begonia loranthoides. The sequence goes on along the minus strand of CM039475.1, from coordinate 17,767,129 downwards.
AGTTAATTGTGCAGTATACCTATCAAATGGATGCCCAATGAGAAGCTTGTGGGACAAAACACCTCAAGAAACATGGAGTGAAAGAAAACCAAGTGCTTATAATTTAAGAGTTTTTGGAAGCATCGGTTATATGCATGTCCCTGATCAAGAGAGATAAAAACTTGATGATAGAAGCAAGAAGTATATTTTCATCGGTTCTGATCAACGCTCCAAAGGCTACAAGCTCTATGATCCAAGTCTTGAAAAAAGAATTATTAGTAGAGATGTTGAGTTTGATGAAGAAGATTCTTGGAATTGGAATGATGAAGAAAACGAGAGATATGAATTTTTTCCTTTATTTGATGAAGAGGATCAAAGTAGAGAAGTAACAAGAGCTTGTGACACCTCTAAGATCACCAACGATATTAGATACAACTTCTTCATCTTATTCTAGTGGAAGCTCAAGGGAAAGAAAGCCGCACATGAAAATTCTTCAAGATTTTTATAAGGTTACTAAAAATTTAAGTAAAGATCTAACTCTCTTTTGTCACTTTGTCGATTGTATGTCTTTAGTGTTTGAAGAAGCGGTGAAAGATGAAAAATGGAGAAATGCCATGGATGAAGAGATTGCATCAATTGAGAAGAATGAGACATGGGAGCTAGTTACCATTCTATAAGGCCAAAAATCCATTGGTGTGAAATGGGTCTTTAAAGAAAAGAAGAATGCAAAGAGAGAAGTGGAGAAATATAAAGCCAGATTAGTGGCACAAGAATGTAGTCAATGTCTAGGTATCGACTATGGTGAAGTATTTGCTCTCGTTGCTTACTTAGAAACTATCCGGTTGATTATTTTACTAGCGGCTCAAAAGAGGTGGAAAATTTGTCAAAAGGATGTCAATTCAACATTCTTGAATGGAGTTCTCGAAAGAAGAAGTCTACATAGAACAACCTTCATGGTATGTTATCAAGGGCAATGAAGGCAAAGTATTGAAGTTGAAGAAAGCATTGTATGGCTTGAAGTAAGCTCCAAGAGCTTGGAATAGACAAATTGACAAGTACTTCCTTGAAAATGGATTTACAAAATGTCCATATAAGCACTCTCTCTATGCTAAGGTACGTGAAAATGGAGAAGCCTTATTTGTTTGCTTATATGTTGATGATTTGATTTTTATGAGAAATAATCAAAGTATGTACGAAGAATTTAAGCAAGCAATGACCAAGGAGTTTGAGATGACAGATATTGGTTTAATGTCATACTATCTTGGCATGGAGATCAATCAAAGAGATGATGACATTTTTATATCTCAAGAAGGTTTCACTTAAGAGATTCTAGAAAGGTTCAAGATGGAGCATTGTCAAATCATGAATACTCCTGTGGCATGTGGAATGAAATTATCAAAGAATGAAGAAGGAGCGAAAGTTGATTCTACAACTTTTAAGAGCTTTGTTGGAAGTTTGAGGTATTTAACTTGCACAAGACCAGATATTTTATTTGCATTTGGATTGGTCAGTTGATTCATAGAATCACCAACCATGGCTCATTTAAAGGCAGCACAGTGGACTCTTTGATATATCAAAGGTACAATTGATTTTGGTTTGCTTTATTCATTTTCTGATGAATTTAAGCTTGTCGGATATAGTGATAGTGATTGGGGTGGAGATATGGATGATCGAAAGAGCACAAGAGGTTTTGTTTTTTTCATAGGTAATATAGCTTTTACATGGAGTTCAAAGAAACAAAAAATTGTGACTCTATCCACTTGTGAAGCTGAGTATATTACTACTACATCTTGTGTATATCATGCCATATGGTTGAGAAGATTATTAAAGGAACTGCAAATGCCACAAGAGAAAGCTACAGATATTCTTGTTGCCAATAAATTTGCTATTGCATTGGCAAAGAATCTTGTTTTTCATGATCGACACAAACATATAGATACAAGATATCATTTTCTTCGTGACTGTATCACAAAAAATGAAGTGCAAGTAAAGTATGCAAAGATTGATGATCAAGTTGCTAATATTTTTACAAAGCCTCTTAAATATGACACTTTTAGCAAGTTAAGAATGATGCTCGGAGTTACAAGAAATTAAGTTTAAGAAAGGATGTTGAAATATAAACTTAATTCAATTAATCTCTTTAATTTATGTGTCTTTTGGTTAATGTACCGTTTGAATAAGTGTCTTTGTTAATATATGTCTTTAATATATTTTTGGTTAAAGTTTATTTATTTGTGAACAGCCATCTAGAAGTGTTCTCATTCATGTATGCAAGAGTACATTAGTTTATGTATTTGTATGGTTCATTGATGGGTAGTTCATGTAACTAGGTGATTCATTATGTACTAGTACATGTATTAGATTAAATAGGTGATTTATGTATTGTGTTATACATATACCAAATAATTCTATAAATAGGATATGAGTTATTGTATCAAGCAAATAGTCAAAACAATTGAAGAAAAAAGTTTATCTAGTTTCGTACTCTCTTTATTTTTTCCTCTCCAAAATCTCTTTTCCTCATTCCAACAGATTTAGATTAATTCTCCAAATTTCGTGAAATTGGAAACCCTAAAAATATTCATTATGCATAAAACGCTTTTGGAAAAACTCAAATCCAACCTAGCCACTGTTTTCTACCCTAGATAAATTTTCCTCCACACTATCAACTTTGACAAAAAAAAACACAAAAACATCCAATGTAGCACTAACTATTCGACCATAGTCAAATAGTGAAGAATCAAGAACTCCACTTGTTGTTAGGCATCCATTCGACACCCAAATAGAACAACATCTGGAACCTCAAAGTCCAAGTAAAACAACATAGGAGACTTTGTTTTGACACACGTAGTCACCAATCCATAGGGACCAGAGCCTTCAAATGAAGGTGAACATTGTTGGCTAGGCCAAGAAAATTCCGAACAAGGAATAAGGATAAAAAAAATGAGGAAATCAAGAGAAGAGTACTTTGACCTATTTTCAAATGTCCGACTCACGACCCTACCTTATTCTGACTCAAATTGCCCTGAATTTCTCCAAATTGGCCAAATCTCATAGTCCAGCTCTAGCCAACCTAGATCTGGTCCAGACCAACTCTAAACATGTCTAGTGAGCTTGAAATGGTCCAATTGAACCAAAATCAATTCAATCGAACTGGACCCAGTTCAAATTGTCCATCTCTACTCCAATTTGATCTTAATAGACCCAAGATCTTCCAAGCCAACCCAAAGCTTATCAAGTAAGATTTTGATATTAAAGTCTTAAGGATTTTGTTGATAAAATGTATGGTATTTAGAAGAGAAACCTAACAATATTGACTGAAACATTAACCATAAATTACATATAAGTGAGAAATGATTTCTCAATCATTGCGGGAATATTAAAGTTTGCTTGTTGAACCAGGTAAGTAAATACTTTAATTTTTTATTGATTTTGGTCATATGTTGACGTGCAGGCACTATGTGGAAAATTGCGTGTAAGATGTACATGTGTGTGTCTTTATATACCATGAAATACTGATAATGCATATTAACATTCACATATATATAGAAATATGATATTTGTTAATAATTTCACTATTTAATTAAATGGAGTGTTGCATTGACTCAATTGGTATGACATGGTATGGATGTGAAAGGAAAGATCATTGTGTGATATATTCATATTGTATATCATTGTGAAATGAATAGAAGTCAAGATATTGATCTAGGTGATGGGAGTTGGTATTATATTTGTGAATTGCATGAGATTGTGATTCTCGAGTATTAGTCTAATGAGCTTTGTTAACTCATCTCATTGTAGTTTCTATTTTTCATATTCGAGTGACAACCAAAAGAACAATGCGAAGACATCTTAAAGGGAAAGTGACTAAACACTTAGGGTAAACTTAGGATTTGAAACTCTTGGACCTTTGTGTGAGTTTGTTTCTGTTGTGCATGAGTTGTACATGTTCTAGTTGTGAGGGTCACAGTTAGGGGCCCAAGTGTTATAATTTAATGAGTTGTACATTATGTTGTAAATAACAACATGTTATGTATTGTATGGTTTTAATTATAAATTCATGTTTATGGTAAGTTGTACACAGTAAATTAAAAAGAAAAATTTAATTGGACAAATTATGGTAAGGTTTCATTGGGATTGCATGCAATTATATTCTAATTAAGGATGCATCGTTAATGCAATCTAGTGTTATCTATAATACCTGAAATTTTTATGAATAGTTTTAATTTGGTAAATACGACAATTTAGAATTTCATAGATTAATTATCGTAAATTTGAGAATTTTAATTAATGAATTAAAATAGTAGAATTATTGGAATTATGAAAGTTAAAATAAAATAAGAATTACTAAGGAATTAGGAAGGCCAAGTATATTAAAACTAGTAAAGAAATATTGTGTAATAATCCATGGTTAAGGAAAGTGTAAATTGTTGATATAGTTATTTTATATTTTAGAATTAAAGAAATATGTGTATGAAGAATTAGATGCATTAAGAGTCGTTGGATGAGGCTTAGGAATAACTGAGATCGTTTAGAATGGAGAAACATGCTCTATAGGAGTGTTTGATGCAAAAAGACGTTGGATTGTTAGATTGGTTTAGCAGAAGGAATGTGAATCATTGGATTTAAGAAAGATGCTTCCGTGGGAGTGTTTGATGCCATTTAGGTGTGGGAAAATGTTAGACCGTAGGATTAGATTAGCGAAATGAATGTAAATCATTTTATTTAGGAAATATTCTTCCACAAGAGCGTTTGATACCGTTTGAGCATGGAAGAATGTTGAGTCGTTGGATTTAGTTTATTGGAAGGAGTGTGAGTCGTTGGATTAGGAAAAAATTCTTCTGCGTATGGGAAAGATGTCATTCAAGTAATTTAAGTAAGTTAGGAACGTTTTTGTTTTATGTTTTCACTGCTACATTTATATATGCGGTAGTGATTTTAGGCATTGGAATGGCATTGTTTGAATTAGTAAGCCTTGATTTTTAGCATTGGAGCGAATCATTTGCTTTCATGGATAGATTAGTGTTTGTGGCAGTTTATTGGATGAAGTGAAACGTTGTCATTAGATTTATGAATTCATAGTAACATTGGCGTTTCCACATAAGTGTTTGTGTCTGTAGTTGCTTTGGCAACCACAAATATGAATTTTAGGGCTGACATGGTTGTTGGCCATTGGTCGAGTGGGTTGTTGTGGACATTTGTTGCTTTTGTTCACACATCTGTTGTAACTCGAACAAGTTTAAGTTAATAATTTCTTGAGACCTACGTTTTGATCCTTAGACTATTTAGGAAAAACTAAAGTTTAGCTGCGATTTTGTGAGATTTTATCCCCATGAAGCTTTCTGGTTTTAGTTCTATAAATAGTAAGGTTTGAGTTTCAATTCTAATCACCCGATAACCCAAGGACGAGCTAAGCTTTCTCTCAAGTTCTTGGGTGAAACTTTCCTTCAGTTTCTCAAGGAAGGTTCCTTATGCTGTTTAGCTCTTGAAGATTGTTTAGTTAAAGGAAAAATAAACGTATGGGAAGAGTTTAGGAACCATCCAACTTCATTAAAGATTCTAGATATGTGATGTTTTGTTTGGCCTTTGGCTGCATCACTCACAAAGTGTTAGGGTATAATAGAATTTATGATGTTATTTTGTGATGCCTACATACTGTTGTTGGAGGATATGATGTTTGCCGATTGTTTATAATTTATTATTCATGTTGTGATATTCTTTGAGGATACAATTTAGGATATGTTTTAATGATGTTATAATGTGATGCTTATGAGATATTGATCGATAATATGTTTATTGACTGTTTACTGTTCATATTGAGATGTTGATCGAGTATATGATTATTGTTTGTTTACTGTTCATATTGAGAAGTTTATATGCATGTTAGACTGATATCATGTGTCATGTATGTTCCATGCATCATGTTAAAAAGAACGAAAAGGGTTTTTATTTGTATGTTTTCATGTAAGAAAGATAGAAACAAAATTTAAGATATGTAAAAAAGAATACAAATGTTGAGGAAAGGTTGTCCTAAAGGTTGGTCCTATGGAGGATAAGTTCGTCGGCTCAGTTATGTTGGGGTTTGGCCAAAGTTCACCAAGTGGTTGTGCATTGAGTGCACAACACTAACAAAGGTCTCGGTAAGGGGAACAGTCTCACCGAAGTTCACGAAACTTAGTGGTATGTTTCCTATGGTTGTGCCTACTCTTCACATAAAAATCTCGACAAAGGCTGCGAGGTTATTAAAAGAAAGAGAAGAAAAGAAAGAACAAAGTTCAAAAAGACATTTTTTTACAAAAGTGCATTGCATACTCATATTATGTTGTGCATATCTTACTAAGCGTTAGACTCATAGTTTGAACTTTGTTATGTAGGTAGTGATGAAATTACTAAATAACAAGATAATAGAAACAATTGATAGTGTGGTTGAAGAGAAATTCTCATGGGCGAAGATAGAGTATTGTCGAAACAAAGTTGACCCATGGGTGCGGATTAAATGAAAGAAATATGAATTTTAATAATGAGTCATGAAGCTTTTCATTAAAAATTATATTTATTATTGTTTGGATTTAAATAGAAACATTTTATAAATGTTTATGTGTATTTAAATGATTGATTTTACTTTAAATGAGTTTTGTTAAAACTTCGGCAGCATGATTTTAAAATATACGAAAGGATATCTAATTAATGTTGAGTTTTACTAAGCTTTTATTTCAAAAGAGAATTATTTTAAAATCTTCACACAACAGAAGATGTATCGGGATACCCTCGTTATATTTTAACACTGAGATCGTCCAAAATATCAAGAGAATTCATCCTTTTATATCAGTATGATAGCATACCATGAAACACCATGCACGTAAAGTAAATGTGTAAAACTCACATATATGCATAATATTAAAACTAACATGTTGTCAAATAGTCTTTGTTGAGTTTTCATATGTGGAAACTCACAAAATATAGTTTGAAAACTATAAAGCAATGCAATGCAACTAAATATAAAATTACTACCTCAATGATGATAAAAGTCAAACCAACCAGTTACACGCGCCATTAGATACAGACACCAAATTGGGACGACATCAAAACCTAAAACCAAACTGATGTTTAAATCCCAAACCAAAATTAAGGACCAAACACGACTCCCAACCCAGAAAAAAAACCAAACAAGATGGACAACTCCAAAACTTCTCGGGTCAACACAAGGTGCGACAGAAAAGTCCACCTTGAAATAAGAATCCACAACGACCGAAAACAAGACATGGCAAATAAAGTCAAGTGAACTTGGCTAAACCCAAATTCCATGAAACATATAGTGAGGTCGACCAAGACAAAACAGCGGTCAACCAAGCAGTTCAACAGTTAACTCGAAAGACTCACAGGTCGACAAGACTCAGCTACATTCAACGAGATATAACACGCCCAACCCGAACAAACTAACGGTTGAAAATACACAACTGGAGTCAAGCAAACACGACTACAGTTAACAAAGATCACTCAGTGTCAACAAGACACAACGACGGTCAACCAAGACCGCCCAGCAACTGACAAAATAAGACGACAGTCAACTAGAACCATACAGTTTTGACAAGACACGATGACGGTTAGTGGGGGGCCTTGTAGCGATCAAGAAGACCAGCCAATAGCCATCAAAGACTTAACAATAGTCGATGAGATCTAGACGTGGTTAACCGAGACCAAGCAGCAGTCGACAACCCACCATTTGGTTAATTGAGATCATGTAGGAACCCGAACTAGAAGGAAAGAAACCAAACTCACGAAGTTTGTCGAGGTGCATGACATCGACCGACCGACAAAAATTGACCCCATAGGGCTGCCGCGGTCAACTGAAACCCAGCTGCAGTTGACCAGTGCAAATGCTAGGACCAAAAGCAGAAATCATGGCAGATGTCCAGACCCAGAGTAGACGCCCAATGCTTTCGTGGACTCCCCATGTTTTCACAAAATTCTAGGTTTCTATGGAAATCTTAGCTCCCGTGAACAACGTGTCTAGACACTTCTGCGATCAACTGTAACCCTAACGTAGTCGATTAGACACAGACAACCAAAAATGGGAGCCCTCAGACACTTTCCTTGTAGACTGGACCCGGACACAAGTCATCTCACACATAGAGGTTCTTGGCCAATTCCAGGTTGAATAGACCCAAGAATAGGTTGGTCGGACATAAGCCATCTCGAATAGAGAGGCTCTTGACCAATACTGCGGTCATTCAAACCGAACAAATGGTCGACCAAGGAAAGCTTTCAGCACAAAAACAATAAGGAAACTGGCATTCGCTAACCAATTCATGCCCTGAATCGGCATAAAATCATGCATAAAATCTAAATCCACTACAATAACACAGATTCAAGTTTCCAAACTAGAATAAGATGTCAACACAAATAGTAAACTCAAACAAAAAAATAGAGCGAGAAACTGACTTACCCCCGAAGCTTCTTCACCAAGGATGGACATTGAGACGCCACGAACATGAACCTAGCATCAGAAAACTCTCTGCATGCCACCCGAATAATCATTCTCTCTCATTCTCTCCTTCCTTCACGCGGTGACTCCCTGTAAGAAAGGAAGAGAACTTCCTTTCAAGAAAAAAGAAAAGAAATTAAATTTTAATTATTTTATTTAATAAATATAATATAAATTAATATATTATAATTATTAAATAAAATCCTTAAATTATAATCCATCTATTACTAACCAAACTCGAAACTCAAACTATAGAAACAAAAACTTACGGAATATAATCCCTTAGCTTTGGGTCGCAGAGGAACATGGAACGCACGAATTGACCATTGATTGGACCCTTCGCACGTGGCTGAAAACTCACGGTATATGACAAAGACTTGGTCAACACAAAACAATTTGACTTAAATTAAAACAAAAAAAGTTACTCTAAAAAATATAAAATCCAAAAATTTGAAGATTTTACACATACCTTCAGAGAACTTAAGAAGAAGAACGCAAACTCTCATGCCTCCTAATGTATGGATGATTAGAGTTTTGTCCCAAACTTCCTTTTTATAGAACAACAATGTAATGACTCGAATTTTCTTCATTCGAAAATAACGTGAATTTTAAAACTTTTCTTTTCTTTTATAAAACAACGAAAAACCTTTTAAATTGTTATCAGAGTTCTTTTCTAAAAACCAGACCATTAAAAATCTCTTTTCTTAAACTCGTTACTTCAATTGTTATAAACAGCAGAAAACTATAGTTATGAAAACCTTTTTTTTCTCAAAACGTAGCGGAAGCATAAATAAATTATTTAAAGACAATAAAAAATTATTTACATTATTGTTTACAAACCTTTTTTCTCTTTTACATTCTTTAGCCTAGCCTAACTAGCCACAAGTTCCACGCATGCAAATCCTTCATCAACTGCTCCTCTAAATAGTACTGGCGTCATTACAATCACNGCATGCAAATCCTTCATCAACTGCTCCTCTAAATAGTACTGGCGTCATTACAATTACCTACACCACGAAGCAAACATGAGCTAACGCTCAGCAAGAACTGAGATGCAAAACAATGTATGCCAGTAATTGATTATGTCATAATGGTATCCACCCAAACTGTTCTTTACTCATGATCATATATATATAAACTCGTACATCGAGCTGGGACATTGGAGATTTCGTGCAAGGAGAGTGGCCGCTAGTCGGCATCTAACCCCTCGGGATAAATAGGCTCTCGCGACCCGTCAAGGGAAGGGCATAATCTCAAGTCCCCCCACCCAATTCCCTTACATTCATTTACTTTATCCATTTTCCTCACATAAGTGCATATGAATACCAACCCAAATGTGGCATTCCTAGTTGTTTCTATTTTCATGATGCATGTCAACACAATGGAATAATCACAACAATATATCAAGGTCATTCCACGAGAAATGAAGAGAATATAATCAGAGCAAGTCCAACCCAATAATCAAGAAAAATCTAACAACCTATATTACCAAGCAACATATTATGATACAATGATTATAAGCACTAAAGCGTGGAACATTGTGTGAACTAATAACATGCTGTAGTGTAGAGTAATGCTTTAAAACATGCTTGGCAATTAAAGGAAACAACAACTATATCGGAAATCCTAAACATGCTTGGCAATTAAAGGAAACAACAACTATATCGGAAATCCTAAACATGCTTGGCAACAAGTAGATGGCATAAGATGAGCATAGGCATGATGAACAAAGACAACATAATATCTAGTAAGCGAAGCATCAATGCAGGGTGTAACAAAACATTATATTTGACAGATTTATTATCAAACCATCCAGAAACATGTATTCAAGAAATAAACATAGAAGATACTGCTTATGGTGTAGGGCCTCCACTGGCCACGACTCAATCTCAATTCTTATCTATTGTCCATAATGCGTTTTAGCACTTTATCCTTCTCTTTTTCAATACCTTGACAAATTCATAACATTTAATTATTAATAACAATCCAATAAATTGTACTTCCTCACACATGCACATTAAAGTCTTTATTCTATATTCTAATTTCTTCATCCAACTACACTCACAACATTCCCAAAGAAATACCATAACGGAGAACAAGAACAACAATATTCTATACCTTGCATAACCGTAGATGAGATGAAGAGCAACAGTCAACAAAGCTAACACCCATCATAGTTCTTCTCCAATTATTTCCAACAAAACAAAAATATCATAAAACCATTCCTAGAACTGCCATGTAATACCCTGACTTTTCATAACATAATAAGGATAATTGAAAAGTAATTTGGGATATTTGGATTAATTGGATAATTATCCAGCTATTACCAAGGATGTATTTGTTAGATTATAACTTTTGGAAATTTATTGGATGATAATTAGAACTAAAGTGGAAGGAGTATTCCATTGGGTTATTAAATTAAACATGGAAAATTATCACAAATTGTGCATTTTGGGTTTTCAATCGCATTGCAGACGATGGACGGTCGAGTGCGGATGAGAAAGATTTGAATTTGTTGAATACATTTGACCTTTGGTCATTCTGTGGTCAAGGGGGGGTCGAGTGTGAATGAGGAACGTTTGAATCTGTTTGTTTTTTTTTTTTTTTTGACATTTTGGTCGACATGCGATCGAGGATTTTGGACGCCTTTTGTAACACCCCGTTTATTTAAAACCATTTTTCTATTATTTAAAATTCGTGATATAAAATTTTTTGCTTAATTTATTCAAAACGCATGAATTAATTTTGTAACACCCCTATATTTTTAAGTTGGACCATTATTGGGGTATTACAGAAGGCGTATTAGGAGCGTTAAGTCTAAAGGTATTTTCCCACCCATACATGCGATGTAATTGAGAAGATAGGTAGTTAGGATATTATATTCTGCATGGTTACGTGTTATTTGTTACATGTAATAGGGGGAAGTGTTACGGGATAGAAGTTAGGTGAGAAAATGTGAGAAAAGTGCTGACTGTGCATTTTTGGGATGACTCGGGACGCCATTTAGCGTCCTAACCTCAATGTGTTGTGAGATTGCAGATGTAGCCCCAGACGATGTGGACGCGTGTTGTGTCATCCGCAACGAATCTGTACAACTCTGGGGACTTGCGGACATAGACCTAGACGATGTTGATGCAAATTGTGTCGTCCGCAACAAATCTGTACAACTCTTGGAACTTTCGGACGCCAACGGACTACTGCGGATGAATTGAAGTATCGTCCACTTTGCCTCTGTTTGATTTTAGGGACAATTCTGACGACACCCAGACGCTATTTGCGGATGCGATATGGCGTCCGCAAGTGACTCGCAGACAGTATGGACAAGATGGGAACGCCTTTTTTCCGTCTGAAGCCTCATTTTAGCTTGTGCGATTTTGGCCTTGCGGATGCAAAGATTTCGTCCGCACTCGTCCGAATCATAACAGATCAGCGACAAAAAGGACTTATCATAAAGAAAATGATGTTTAACAAATAAGAAGCGATTCCCCAACAAGGAACCGCCCCAGACCCTGCCAGCTGACACCCCCTACCCCTTCCAGGTGCGGTTGTCCCCTCTCCCTGGTGGGTAAAACCATCCCCCTCTTCTTCACTCCATTCTTCATGTTCTGCGGGAGAAACTCCAGAGAGCGAGAGAGAGAGATCTGTGAGAGCGGGGGAGAGCTATGTGAGATGGTGGGTTAGCCATTGAAGGTTGAGTGTGTAACCAAAGTGAGCTAAGGAGCTAGAAGTGAGCTACTGGGTGAGCTGAACGTGTGAGCTCCAGTCGCTGTGAGGAACTACCGTGAGGAGTAGCAGTTGTCCCTACTTGTATTCTTCAAATAGGTAAGGAAAATGGGGTGTCTTGGCCATTTGGAGGCCCTACACCACAAGTGGGTGCATGTGTTCAGTGTAAATGGTTTGCTTTTAGGTATTATTTGTCCTAAAAATGCTTACTGTTAGAATGAAGTAAATTTTAGTAGATGATAGTTTCCCCCTGGATGACTTCCTATTGCATTCCCTTTTAGTGTTTTACTGCTAGTGTTGAGTAGTTACTGATAGATAATAAGTTAGTCTTAGGTGATAATCCCTTTAACGATATTCGCTCCTTTGCTCCTAGTGCTCTACGATGTTTTTATTGCTTTGTATATTTCCCTATTGCTCTGTGATATTCCCTTTTGTGGTTTAGCTCTAATTTATTGTTTGTCACGTAATACAAACTTCCTAGTTTGATGAAGAAATGATAAAGGAAAAGGGGTGATAAATGGTTAAAGCATGAAACGAGAAATGTCCATTGCCTAAATACTTGTGGTGTAATTCCGTTGCTGTCATTTGTGCATATGCTTAGTCTCTTACTTGCTATTACTCATTAAGCATGTCATTAATTAGGATAATTAATTAGCATTCAATACAATTAACCAGCATGTTTAAGTAGCTAAGCAGCTTGTGCAAATCAATTTACAGCATGTCAATTAACTAACGTAAGTAAATTAATTAGAGACTAAGCATATTAATTAACTAGCCTGTTAATGTTAAGTATCTAAATTGCAATTATTGTTCAAGCATGTTAACGACCTAGGAAACATCTAATTAGATCTGAGTATGTTTACTTATTAGTGAACTAACTAGCAAGCATGCTTAGTGTAATTTAACTAATATTGTAATCTAAGCATGCAAACTGGTTAATAACCTAATGGTAATTAATAATGTTAGCATGTAACTTAACTAAACAATTGAATTGAATAAGCATGTTCAGTAACTGACTTGGCTGTTAACTAAGCAGTAATGAATAATTAGAGGACATGTAAATTGACTAATAATAAATTGTAATCTTCCTTCAAGCATGTTAAGTATTATTTAAGTAGAGTAATTAGCTAAGTATGTTAAATCAATTATCATGTTAACGTAGCCAGGTTTGGTATGCTTTTAATGTTAATTAATATTGTTGCTCGAGTATGTTAACTCATCTAAGTATGTTCAAGTATGTTAATAATTAGTTGAGGATGTTAAATAATAATCAATTGAGCATGTAACTCATTTAGTAGTCCAACTTGTAAACCGTTTGAATTGCCATTTATTTATTAGCATGTTTAATAAGTACTTAACTAGCATGTTTAATTAACTTGAGTATATGATTAATTAGAATGGTGCAAGAGCATGTTAATTTACTTAATTAAAATAATTGGTTAGGATAGCCAATATTCGAGCATGTTTCTCTTGTTTTAATTCATTGCATATTGTTCCGACATTTCTGTATTTCCTTATGATTTGCTATGTAAGTTTATTAATGTCCGTCTCATGATTTCCTTATGTGTTTCGTTGTGTTCCGTTCAATATCATAATTGCTTTCATGTGCGTCTTCAATTCCCGTTATTCAATTACGATTGTTTGCTTTATTATATGCGTAGTTACAATTTTAGTATAAGCGCACTTCAATTTCTATGAATGTTATATTGTGAAGCATCATGCATCATATTAGGTTGAGAATGTATGTTCATGCATCATGTTAATAGAGACTAATATGGAGTGCCACGGGGTGGTACGCAGACATGCTTAAGTGAGGGTAAATAATGAAAATGAATAAAACGGTAAGATAATAAAAGTCTCTATGGTCCGGTAGCTTAGCCCGGCACAGACACAAAGAAAAGAATAAGGGAGTTGTTGGATGGTGGGGTAAGTACGGATCACTAGGTAGACAGGATTTAAAAGAATGATACTTTTCCCTTGTCCGGACTGCGAGACTGTTTACCCTAGGTGGTTGAAGCCAACAAAGATCTATCCTACCGCCACGGATTCTCCAATCTCCAGCTCGAAGTACGAGTAATGAACGAACGACGTAAAGAAAAGTAATAAAATGGTAAATGGCTAATGAAAGGATTCGCTTGGGTAGCCCCCATTCCAAATGGACTAAAGTGTGACATTTCATATGCATTTCCCATTTTCCTTAGTAAGCCTTCGGGCTTACAGTTGCTTGTGGTGTAGATGTAGGTACTAGTACGCTATGAGGAATGCACAAACTAAGAGTAGTGAAAGATAAAGAACAAACAATAACAATCAGGGATGATGGATTTACACGCGCGAGGGAGATCGTGGCTGGCTAGGCATAGAAAAGGTAAAAGAGAAATAGTTTAATGAAATTATGTTTTCTAAGGTTGTAATTAAACGGTTAAGTCCTTTGTTAAAGTCTTTATGCTTTTGTAAGGTTTTGATAAACTGAAATGTTTTAGATAAATGATTTTGTATTACGCTTCCGCAAATATTTAAATAAAGAATTTTCTTTACGCTTCCACAATGTTTTACAAAACGATGATTTTATAACGCTTCCACATAGTTTTATTAATTGGATTTTTATAACAAGTTTTACGAAAGAGTCAGTAGCGATCCGGTTAGACGCACTTTGATACGTTTGGTTTTTAAAAGAAAGAAATTTCAAATTCTTACACATTTTTTTTAAGGATTTACGAAAATTTGAGTCGTTACAAATTTTATTTGAAAACACATCAGAGTTATTTAAGCTAGAGCAGATAATAAAGCATAGTTTAAGTTTTACAATGAAACTCTACGATTACAAAACATTTATTTAATTTAAAACACCCATCATGTTGTGAGCCACAACCATCAAGTCGAACCCCGCTGATAACCCAAGGAATTATCCTGAAATATCTCCTCTTCAACTGGTACACCAAAATCCTCATTACCTACATCAGCACAACTTAATTAATGAGCTTAATGCCCAGTAAGTGATAGAAAATAAAACAAGCATACTATGCATCTTTGAAATCCTTTTTTGTTTTCCATTTTTGTTTCTTTTTCTTTTCTTTATCTTTTCTTTTTCCGTTTTTCATTTCACATTTCTTTTCTATTTACGATCCAAAATACCCTGGAAAGAACCCCAGGTTTATCCTAAACCTTCCGTTTTCATTTCACATTTTTTTTCTGTTTACGATCTCAAAATACCTCGAAAAGAACCTTAGGTTTACCTTGGATCTCATAACCTTGGTCCCATAATGCCCCAGAAAGAACCTCGGGTTCACCCTGGTCTTTATAACTTTAATCTCAGAATGCCCCGGAAAGAATCTTGGGCTCACACTGGTCTTTATAACATTGATCCCAGAATGCCCCGGAAAGAACCTCGGGCTCACTTTGGAACTCACATCCTCGTTCCTATATGATTCTAAAAAACTCATGCATAAAAACCGTTTTCATATCGTTTTGAAAACCATGATGCATAATGTTCACGAATACATACATTGCGAAAAATGCTCAAGATCTGCCTATTTTATCAAAGCGGTAGACATGCTCAATAAAGCGGTAACAATCAGCATACAAAGCCCTAACTATTGTGATGTAGGGTCCGAAGATTAAAGCATAGTAAGTATTAACTAACTTGAGGTGCTTAGTGCAATTTAGATCTTTATCATTTTTTCCATTAATACCTTCAAAATAATTATCATTTATTTATTAATTATAAATTACAACTTTGATACCGTCATTCCTTATTTATTATTTAATAATTCAATTATTAGTTGACGATTTCCATTAAATTAGTTTTATTAATTTTATAGCCAATAAAAAGGTAACCTTGATTTATGCCTATTTCCCCTTCACTTATTTTCATCATTTCATTGATTATCATTTTCGCATACCACGTACGAATACCCAATTTAATCCCACAGCCAAGCATAAAGTTCGCCATCATAATTATCCAATCAGTTCACAATACAAAGCTAGACAAGCCAATAGAACACTACCCTCCAAATATTTATCCAAGTAGAAATAACCCATTTACCAAGAGCATTATTCTCAACCATGATTTTATCAAACAGTATAGTAAAGGCAAGTCTCAAACCTAACCAATTCAACTCCAAGAAATGTCCAACCAATAATTCTGATAACAAGTTGTTCCTCTGATATATCATCCAGGATTTATCATCAATAAAGCCTAATATATTTATATTCTTGCCATAATTACCCAACAAAAGAGAATTACATACAAGGCATTCAAAAGGCTAAATTAAACAGCATCACTTTTCTCCTTCAATTATTGTCTTCCATATTTTCTTCAGAAAACCAATAACAATTCCAGTAATATAAACTCATATATTTTTCTTTATTTCTATTTATCACATATTACTGACAACACACTCATCAATTGCGATTATTCAACATAGGACAAAACCTCTAATTACAGGACACATATATTGAAGTTGTAATCTCACCGAGAACCAATTCCCAGAACTATAAATCCAAATCACAAGATATAATTCATCCAACAAAAGCCATGGAGTTCATACCTGAAGCACCCAACAAGACCCTGCACCTCTTTCACCTTCTTCTTTCTTCTCGGCCCTTCACTGTCACACCACTTCTCCAAAAGCTCCTCCCCTCTTTATTTCTCCTCACCTGACAACATTCTTCATTTCTTTTGCAGCTTAATTACTTCCTCGACATCTTCTTCAAGAGGAGCGTTTAGTGTCCCCTATAGTAGTTGTCTTATGCAAATGAAAATATCATGCACTATTGTGTCGGCAGAAGAATTGAACCGGTTTGATCCAATACGGGACACACAAACAGCAGCTCACCCTCGCACATACGCCAAGCTCTACCCTTCACCCCTGCCATTTTTCATCACCAATCAACCCACAATCGACAGAGGATGAATCAACTATGACTTACCTCGACCAAAACGTTTACCTTGGCTGACGATTTCATAGCATCAGGAGGAATCATCCCCGATGACCGAGCATGTCCTAACCATGCACGATTCCGTTCGTACCACACCCGCCGGCCTGACAGCACCTTGCCGCTGCGAAGAAGCTTGGCCACACATGAGCTCCCTCGTGCTCCCCAGCCCTCGCCGTCGTCTCCCTCTCGCCGTCGCCTCTCTCTCTCTCTCTCTCCCTCCCTCTCTCTCTCTCTTTTCGTTCTGCTTGTTTTCTTCTCCCCCTGCCTTCAGCATTTCTTCATTTCAGAAGAACTATGTGCCACTCAAAATAAGAAGACCAAACCATGAACCGGTTCATGGTTCAGCAGTTCGGTTCAACCACTTCCTTCAATCCACCATTATTTCAATTTTCCTTTTTACTTTAATTCCCCCTTTATTTAATTAATTTCTTCATTTATTTCTCCTCAATTAATTAATCCTCACTTTCATAAATTAATATTACATATATATTTTTATGCGTTGGATATATGTACTGTATATTAGTTGACCTAAATTTCAACTCCCAATTTATTCCAAATATCGATTAACAATTATTACGTGTCTAATTTAAATTTTTCAATTCCATTTCCTTAATTAATTTCCATCAATTAGATCTTCAATAATTATTCAATTAATTCAATTACATCTAATTACTTCCCAATTATCCTTATTAAATTATATTACAGAAAATCGGGGTATTACACTTTCGTCGACCAAAAAATGGAGGATTAGCAAAAAAAATGAGAAGTAAAGGATTGAAGCGGTTCATCGTGAACTGATCCAGTTTGAAGACAAAGAAGAGAAAATAAATTGTGTTTAAATAAAATGATTAAATTGAGATAAAATGGAATTAAAATAAGTGTAATTTAATAAATTAAATGAACATTAAGGTGATTGGAATTGATAATTAAAAAAAGAAAATTTTAATTTTGGAAAAATGGAGTTATGAATTAAAAGGGAAAAATAAAGAAGAAATTTAATGGAGGAGTAAACCGGTTCTCCCTTGTGAATCGGTTCAGTTCTAAGAGAAAAGAGGGAGAGGGGTCGCGGGTGAGAGGGAACGCAGACCAGAGGAAGGGAGAGAGAGAAAGAGAGAGAGAGAGAGAGAGAGAGAGAGAGCGATCAGGGGAGAGCGATGGTGAAGAAAGGGAGCGACCGAGCGTGTGGAACGCGAGGGAGAACACTCTGATTCTGGGCGTGCAGTGCTGTCCAACGGGTTGCGTGTGCATGTATTACCTCGACTTTTTATATCAAAATTTAATAAAGATAATTGAAAAGTAATTTGAGGGTATTTGGATTAATTAGATAATTATTGGGGTATTACTAACGAATTATTCGTTAGATCATAATTTATGAGAATTTATTTGATGATAATTAGTATTAATTAAATGGTAGAAATATGGACTGAACCGATTTGCTTTTGCTCGGTTTGAAAATAGTTAGGTGGCTCGATTTTAATTAAAAAAGAAGAAAATAAATAATGGATTAGTTGAGATTAAAATGTAAGAGACTAATTAATTGGAGATTAAGTGAATATTAATTGAAGATTAAAGAAAGGAAATTAAATGGAGTTTGGAGGAGTGAACCAGTTCAGCAAGAGAACCAATTCGGGTTGTGGTTGGTCCGGTTTAGGGGTTTAAAGGGGAAATTTGAATTGGTCTTCTGCCATTTCATGCTGAAGAACCCGAGAAAGGATGAGAAAGATCAAGAGGGAGAAGAGAGTGAGACGGACAGAGTGAGGGAGACTGAGGTGAGGGACGATGCGAGCTTAGGTGGCAACGTCCAAGCAAGCAACTGGGGGTGGCGATGTTGAGCGTCGAGCTTTCGCAGGTTGAAATCGGAGCTCCTGCTAGCTAGAATTCTGGCGTCGGGTCGAGCTAAGTCGGTGGCATTCCGTTCTTCCCCTTTGCGTTCTGTTGATCGATCGTTGGTAGGGGCGAGTTGCTGGGAATGGAGGGGTTTCTTTTAGCTGGCACCCACCCAAGTGATGAAGTGAAATGGAGGAAAACGTGAGAGACAGCCTCTCGTGGAGAGACATGGCCAAGGTATGGCTTGGAATGTGCGTGGGTGTCTGTGGCGGGGAGTGATGTGCATTCTAGAAATTACAACTATCGAATGAAGAGAAGACAGAAAGAAGGAGAAAGGAAAAAGGGAATGAGTTGTGGGTGAAGCTCTCTCTTTTGCTGTAAGCCGTGATGAAATTGAGAAGAAAAGGGAGGCAAGGAACTCTCTGGAAATTGTGATACCTGTAAAGGAGTGAAGTCTGCAAGTAATGACTTTCTCTGTTCTTCGATTGATAAATCTGGATGATGAATATGTTGGTAAACAAATTCTGTTTATGTAATGGATACTCTCTGATTCTGTTTGGTGGTCATGGCTGGGTTGTTCTCCCTATTTTCCTTACAGCTTATGGGTCATTGTTGGGTTAATATTTTGGTTGGTGTTTTGTCGAATAATAATGCCTTGTGGATTGGATAAATACTCTGTTGGTTGCTACCTTTGATAAATTAGTGGATTTGTTTCAGGAATTACTCTGTTGAAATTGGTTTTGGTCATGGTTGGGTTTTGCCGAGGGAAAATTATGTGGAATTGTAAAACTTGCTTGTTACTTATGACAGTGGAATATTGTTGGACTATAATTATTGTTTGGATGATGTTGATTAATATGTTGGCTGTTGAAGTTAGAATATGATAACTCTTTGGATAATGATAAGTCTGAATCTGTTGGTTTTAGAATGTTCTGTTGCTTTGGAATGTCCTCTATGTTTATTGCTTCCCGATTTGTATTGATTAAGTTAATGATTGTTATTGAAAAGTAAAGGAATATATGTTGACTGCATATATAATAATTGTTAAAGTACAGGAAAATGGTGGAACTTGGAGGTGAAGAAGAAAGACAATGAACGAGGATTTATGGTAGGTTATGATATGTGATTTTGATGATGAGATTGTTTGAAGTACATGGATAAATATTGGTTAAATTGGTCGATGAAAATAATTGGACGAAAAAAAGGTGAAATGAATTACTAACTAAATAAATGAAATAACGGTATCAAAGTTACGATTTATAATTGATAAAAATATTAACAAATAAATTATAATTATTTTGAAGGTATTAACTAGAAAAAGGATAAACAGCTAGAAAAAGGATAAACAACTAAAACACGCTAAGGACCACAGGTAAGTGATACGTGTGTGCTTTGGTCTTCGAACCCTACATCGCAAGAATAGGATATGCGTGTTTCGTTGCTTACCACTTTCCAACCATGTTTACAGTTTTTAAAAGCATGTTTTGTTGTTTACTATTTTTATAGCATGTCTATAGTTTTAGTAGTACGTTTCGTTGGTTACTGTTTTTATAGCATGTCTACAGTTTTTATAGCACGTTCTGTGAATCGTACATTGAGTATTTATTTATATTCCTTATTTATACGTTAGAAATTATATGCATTCACGAGCATCACACATCACGATTTTCAAAGATTACAAAAATGGTTTTCATGCACAGTTTTGAAAAGGAAACAAAAACGAAATAAAGTACAAACGAACGATCAAGAAAGATAAAGAAAAAGGTTCTTGTGGACCGGTAGGACAAGCCAGACACATGGACAAAAGATAAAGAAAAGATAAAGGTTTTTGTGGACCGGTAGGCCATGCTCGGCACAGGAACAAAAGAAAATAAAAGAAAAGATAAGTAAAGAAAAGAACATAAAAAGAGAGACAAATACGGATAGAAAACTAAAACAGAAACGGATATGAAAGGGGTATGAACACAGTTAAGAAAACGGAAACGGGAACAGAAATGGAAACAAAACGGAAACGAGTTTCTAGAAATGGAAATGGATACGGATACAGATACAGAAACAGACACGGGAACAGATACAAAAATGCGTACTATTATGGATACCGAAATGGATATAGAAATGGGAGCAGAAACAGAAACAGAAAAAAAAATACAACATGAAAAGATAAAAGTTAAGAAGAAAGAAAAAGAAAAGAGAAACAGCATACGGTTTTAAATGACACAGCATGTGCATGTAGCATATTAGGTATTATCACTTACTGAGTGTTAGGCTCATAGTTTATGACTTGCGATGTAGGTACAAGTACGAGTGAATATGAAAAATAGATTGAGAAGCAATCGATGAAGGATTGGCACGAGCGAGTTTTGTGGCTGGCTAAGCTAATGGATTAAAGAGAAAAGAGTTTTGTAAAATTTATGTAAACAGTTTATTTATTTAAATGAATCGTTTATGCTTCCGCTACGTTTTAAAAAAAAGGATTTTATAATTGCAGTCTTCCGCTGTTTATAACGATTTTAGTAACGAGTCAAATTAAAAGGGATTTTAACTGTTCGGTTTTCAGAAAAGATCTCTGATGTTGATTTAAAATGTTTTCCACTATTGTTTTATAAAAGTTTTAAATTTCATTATTTTTAAAGAAAATAAAAACTGGGTCCTTATAGTGTAGGTGCGTGGAGCTAGGGCTCAGAAAATACCGAGTTGCGGGAACGAAAGACAAACTGAGTGCGTGAGCTTCGGTTCTCCGTGATTGACCAAGGTAAACTCGCGGTTATGCTTTGTATTTTTGTGTTCTATGATTAGATAAATTTGTTGGGCGATTGGCAAGTTGATTTGGCGATGAAGATTTCGGCAGGGGCTTGGCGGTGAAGGAGCGATCTACTGCCCCTGCACCAGGTCTGTCAACGGTTCCTTTTGGTTCGCTTGGGCCGGTTAAATTTATTTTGTTCTGCCGACACAATAATGCACAATAATGTCTTCTCTGGAAAACTTTGAGGAAAACAGGGAGGAAGGTTCACTGTCTTCGACTGTTCTTTGGGTAAGGACGTCCTTCATCTTAGCTATGGAATGTAATTGCTTGTTGTGACTTATTGATGTTGAACTCTCTATCCCTTGTGGTTCTTGCATGGTTGTTAGATTTTGGAAGGTTTCTTTGTATGAATTATGGATGGTATTGGATGAAGCGTGCCCTGTGTTCTCTGTTTAATTCAGCTTGTATATATTGATGATTAAGCCTTTGTTGTTGAGCTGTTTTTGGATTTTATGAAATATTATGCATGGATGTTGTTCTCTGCTTTGGTTATGGAATAGGTTATGATAAATGAGGATGCTGCTTAGTTGGGGAAAATATTGGATATATGCTTTCTATTTCTTTGGAATGTATAATCCGTAGATAGTTCAAGTTAGGTTGTTATTCCGTTAATGAACATGTGTCGATGAAATAAACTGTTGCTTGCGGATTATTGGTTTTGAGAAATTTGTTGCAATGAGTATATGGTTTGTGAAGTTTCGTTAGTACATAAGCCGGAAGTTTGAATATATGTTGGTTGAAATTATGGAATTAAGCAAGGGAATAGAAATCGTTAAAAGATAATGGATTTTAAAGTGAAGTTAAATATTGGGATTAATTAAGCAGTAAGGTTTATGGAAATTCGATGGTTAGTTATTAATGAATAATTATTGGTTAATTGGTCGATGAAAATAATTGGACGAAAATGTGAAATGCATTATTAAATGAATAAACGAGGAATAACGGAATCAAAGTTGGGGTTTATAATTGATAAATATATAATTAAATAAAAGATAATTATTTTGAAGGCATTAACAGGGAAAAGGATAAAGAGCTGAACGCCCTAAGGACTGCAGATAAGTAATACGCATGTACTTTGGTCCTTAGGGCCCTACATCGCAAGAATAGGATATGCACGTTGATTTGTTTACCGCTTTGTTAGAATAATAAAATGTTGAGTATGTAACGACTCAGATTTTTTGTTTATCTTAAAAATAAGTTAAATTTTAAACATTTGGAAAACGACGAAAATCGTTATTTAAAAATTTTTTCAACTTAAAATCTTAGTCTTTTTCTTGAAAATCCGACCGTCGCTTCAACTCATTTCAACAATAATAAAATAGTAGAAAGCTACAGTTTATAAAATCGGCGGAAGCGTACCCTGAAATATTACTTAAAGAAGTTAACAAAGTTCAAGGTTAAAAGTGTAACATAATTAATACCCAAAATACAGTCAAGGGGTTAAAGCAGTAATTAGGGTTTTACAAAAACATGTCTATTTTTAAACCTTTACAAAATAGATACTTTCTTATTCTCTTAGTCATGCGTCTACTTTGGTCGTGTCTCCTCCGAATACACAGCAGGTTCCATGGGTAAGGACTCCTCTTCTGCTCCTTACACAACCATCTCATTACCTACACCACAAGTAAGAACGTGAGCCTAATGGCCCAGTAAGGAATTGGGTTCATACAAATGCTCATGACTCTCTTTAGTTCTTTTTGGGATGGGTACCGCCTAAACCAATCATGTCATTACATTCGTTCGTTCGTTCCTTACTCGTACGTCGAGCAGGAGATTGAAGGACCCATATGGAATGGTATAGTTGATCGGGCTAGCCTCCTGGTGCACACTAGGTCTCGTTCCCGTCAAGGTAGGGGTTGTGCCTAGTTGTCAGACTAGACCCAACTACCCATCCGCCCCCAACTCCCCATTCATTCCTTTCATTCATCTTCTATAACATTTTTCTCACTCAAGTATGTAAGTACCACCCCATGGGGGCACTCTTTATTTGTTTCTATTATCATGATACATGATGACATGACAATTAAATAGCGCAAATATGGAAAGTAAGCACCAATAATTCAACGAAAGAACAATCAATAATTGAGTGACAGCATTAAAACATGTAAGGAGGACAAGGCATATTTGAATAAATATAGGGCAACTATAGAAGGAACACATGGAAACGAATTGGGAGCGACATACAACATGTTGACTCTACTGAACATAACAAAAAAGATACAGCGAGATGAACAAGTTATTAACTACGAGGTATCTAAGCGAATTAGATGTGATTAATAATTAACTGCTGGAAACATGCTTAATCAATTGATATAAGTAAATCACGAAACAAGCTTAACAACCAAACCATGTAAACAAATTTAGCAATTAATTAAGTAATAAAAACGTGCTTGATTTATAACTACAAAATAATCAACTAAGGCTAACTAGGCATACTCACAACAGAACTTAAACATGCTTAACCAATAGGGGAAAACAGTAGCATGCTTAATAATCGAGTACAATTGAAACGTGCTAACAACTTGAAATGAACTAATAATGGGAACATGCTTACTAACAATTTATGGAAACATACTTAACAACTAATTGTTGGAATCATCCTTAATAATCGATCAATAGAATGTGTTAAATAAATGACTAATACAAACATACTTGCCATTGTGATACTACTAGAAATATGCTCGATAATTTGATGCTAACTAAAGTCGTGATCACTTATAAACGGAAGAAATGATAGATTTCATACGTTCAATAGTAACATACGTGCTTTTTATAATGATAGTAACGTGTTAACGATTTACATGCCATTATGCTCAACGAAATTATACAACACCGAGTATGAACAACATGCTTAACCTTTCAGAATTTGAGTGGTGATTTATCATGCTTCTATAAATAAAATATGCAGCAAGTTGTCTAATTAATCATACTTAGAATATACTCAGCGACTAGCTAATAGAAACAAGTTTAATAGCTTGTATATGGAAGTGTACTTAACGGGTGACAACTACAAACAGGCTTGAATATTTAGTATGACAGGAAACGTGCTAAACAAATTGATACTAATTAAAACAAGATATTTATATCTCGTAACCAAAACCAAGAGTTAACAGCAATTATAATCTAAGTCTACTTTCTATCAAGTAATACTATAAGCAAAATAGAGTAAATCTTCTGAAAACCTACAAAAGATTTATGCATGTATAACATTTCTTTTAGACAGCTTTAACTCAACAGTTCCAGTCGTAAAACTGTCTCATAATAGTTCATTACCCATTCTCCATGACATAAGCCATATAGAAGCAATCACAATAAAAGGAATCACAATAATGAAGTTCACAAAGGTTATAACAATTAGAGAAAACACAGCGGAGTTAGAAATAACTACAACAAGGCAAGGCGAAGTTAGAAACAATTACAACAAAAGAAAATAATGCAACATACGGGGCCAAATCATTCAGAGAGAACTTCTTAGGTCATTTATGTTCATTCGTGCATCATTCTTTACTACAGCACTTAACACCCATCATTCACCTACTAAACACTCATCACATCATCAATCTTCAATAAAGTAAAGCATATGAAGCGAGTAGAGTTGCAATGAATTAAAGGAAAAAAGTTCAATATGTAGTAAGGGAATTATTGCAGGGAGTATCCACAGCATAACAGCAAGAAAAAATCAACACAACTCACACATGTTTTACTTGTGGGTAGGGCCTCCACTAGCCGAGACTACCCCAAGTCCTTACCCTTGTTGACGATTCGACACACGGACAGCAGCACCCCCCCTGGATTCCACACTCCACGCAGGAATTACTCCAGCAGCAAAGAACTGAACGAAGAACATAAGGGGAGAGGCATCGGTTAGAGCTAAATAGGAGGGCTCACCTGGAGATAGGTCGTACGCCTAGCAAGGAGGATGCAGGAGGACAGCTCCTGCTGGTCGGTCATGAAGGCGAATTCGTGTCGGGAGATCGTGTTTTATTGGTTATACATCCATTTTTCCTGGTTTTAAGTCGTTTTCTTATGCAGATCTACGATCTTCTGAATTAGTGCGAATGCACCAGTCTCGTCCGCATTCTTCTGCGTGAGTAAAATTCCATAGGTAGAATTATGATCATGGACGAGAAATGGCGTCCCCACTCTCGTTCGTATTGTCCGCAAACGACATTCGGACGCGTTTTGGCATCCGCATGTATTGTCTGAATCTATCCATAAAATGGACATATTCAAATCAGACGCAGCCCTTCCACATCCGCGCTCATCCGCAAGCGTCCGAAGGTGTCCAGACTTGGATAGATTCAATCCAGATGCAACGACTTACGTCCGCATTTGCCCGGACTGGTCTGAAACTCCACACAGGTGAAGTTAGGACGCATGTTCACGTCCTGAGTCATCCCAAGGTTCGAGGCGATATTCCATGCATTTTGCTTACAACACTTCACGTCTGCAAGGTCGTCCACATGCATCCGAATAAGCCAAAATTCCATTTCCTTCACATTTTCCAACTAAGCTTTTATCCCGTAATATTTTCCCCATAAATACACGTCATAATTTAACATGTATCAATATGCCATGCAATGTATATTTATCTCCAAATTTTGATTACATAGCGACGACAAAAACAGTATCGGGGTATTACAGAGCATGTCTACAGTTTTATAGGCATGTCTATTGTTTTATAAGTATGTCTACAATTTTATAAGCATGATCTGTGAATTGTATGTTGGTTGTTTTATTAAATTCCTCGAATACAGAATGTATGCATTCACGAGCATCATGCATCATAGTTTTCAAAATGATACGAAAATGGTTTTCATGCATGGTTTCTAAAAGGGAAACGAAAATGAAATATGAATAAACGTAAAGGAAATGACAAAGATAAAAGAAAAGAGAAATGTGTAAAGAAAAAGAAAGGGGTTTCATACGACCTAAGTTCACCACTTATTCCCGAAATGTTAACAGAAAGGGTAAACGGTATAAGTTCATTAAGATGGTTTAAGTTCAACATCATGATTTCGTTTGTAGTAAGGAAGCGATAAAAATGCATTATGATAGTTTAAGTTCACCATCATGATGTAAGTTCACCGTTTGCAGTATAAGTTCACAGTACAATACAAGTTCACCCATACAGCCTAAGTTCACTGTAAGAAATAAAGTTCATTAAAGTTCAAGTTAAGATAAAGGTAAAGTAAAAGTACAAGTAAAAGAAAAAGAAAATAAAAGATAGAAAAGAAACACAAAACGAAAATAGATTTTAAAAGCCACATGACATGTGAATCATCCCTTTTATTTTATATCACTTACTGAGTCTTAGTTTCATAGTTTACGACTTACGATATAGGTACATGCATAGGAGAATAGACTAAGGAGCAATTGATGAAGGATTTGCACTCGCAGATCTTGGGGCTGATTAGGCTAAAGGGCTTTAAAGAAAAATGGCTTGTAAAAGAGTTTTGTAAAGGACTTTATAAAGTAATTAAACTACATACTTGTTTTATTTAAAAAAATTTCAGCTGTGTTTGACAAAATGTTTTCTGAAAAGAATTTTATTACCGCCTTTTAAATGGTTTTAAGAATAAAATAATCTTTCACTATGCAACTTTAAGAATAAAATAATCTTTCTCTATGCAACTGCAAAGAAAATGATTGAAGTAAAAAGAAAAATTTTAAATTTTACGCGATTTTTAAAAGGCAATAAAAACCAGGTCGTTACATGCCACATACTTTTTCATCGGTAACCAACAAATAGAGCACAACATCCATTTCCTCTCAACATCCAATAACCATATCTAACAAGACAATAATTAAACAGAGAACCGTTTCTATTAACAGAGCATATTCCATCATCGTTTATCTCATTTCTACATAGCTCAGAAACAATAATCAAAATAGGGAACCAACATTTCATCAACGGATTAACATTTATTTGCCATTATCAATAATATAGAGCACTTTATTAATATGCAACCACTAACATACATCACATCACAAAACCAAGAAGCAGCACAGAAGCTCACAACTCTCCTCTTTCTCTCTCATTTCCCTCAGCTTTCTCCTTTCCTCCAGAGAGAACTTTTTTGCCCATTTTCGCCCCTGAAACATTGCAGACACACACACACATACGCTCATTTCATCCAAAACAAGGGCAGTTCATCATATAATAATCCCAAAACAAAACCCATCATCAAAGCCGAATCCAACATCCAACAATAGAACCAAGGAAATTTATGGTGCTCGGCCAAAAACGCAAGGGAACCTTACCTCTCACTGTCGCCAATGGTTCACCAGAGCTACCGCGCAAAACCACCCTCTAGCTTTCTCGTTTCCTCTCACTGTTATGTCGATGGTTAACCATTATTGTTTACTGTTAGTGACAAACCAATCATCATCCTTTTTTTTCTAACAAATTAACCACTGGCGTATGGGAAAAAGACAAAGCCAACATCGCTGTCATGTTTTCCGTTTACAAGATGACTTGGACCCGCGACAGTTCGTAGACAAACCACTGTGGCTCTGTGGTTTTCCAAGAAAAGAGGGCCAAATTTGACTTGAACCACCGCGGGTCTCAAGAAACCACCGCAGTGTGATACCAAACCCAGCGGTCTCTTGAGACGCCGCCACGGTGTTTTGAGACGCCGCCGCGGTGTCTCAAGACGCCACCTCGGTCTCTTGAGACACCGCGGCGGTGTGCTGGCCTTAGTCTTTTAACTCAGAGGTATACATAACCGCTGTCTTCCTAGGGCTCGGTCATTTTCACCACGAACAAACCACGAAATCCTCTCGGCGAGCCATTTTCACTGAGAACTAACAACAAAATTCTCTCAGCGAGCCATTTTCACCACGAACAAAGAACAAAATACTCTCGGTGAACAACAAGGTTAGACATTCGATCACATTGTATTCCCGAGCACAGAAATTGGCATTCAAACGTGGGAAGCAATGGTGGAAGCTGTCCAAACCGAGGCCGTGGAAGGTGATCAACCCATGGGGCTGCAACACGAAGAAACCGTCGTTGATGAAGAAACCGTTACACACTCGCAATGGCAACCTGAACCTGAGCCTGAACAAGGAGAAGCTAGAGGCTCATTGGTCCGGTTCCAACCCGTTAAAGTGGGTTTCCAATCCATACTATTCAGGATAGCATATGCCAAAACACGGTATGAAGATGATATATAACACCGTGCAATTATTATTTCAAAAATAGTAGATTTGGACTCCTTGGTAGGAATGAGAATTAAACAATTGGTTGAAGATACTGGATTAGGCGAGTTGTGCCAGATGAGAGGCAATTACTGCGAGAGGATTATTAGAATGTTTTACATAAATTTGAAGCTATCCACCCAGCCATTAGAGGTGCGGACGTACATTTTTGGATGGGAGTTGAGGTTGACTCCCAGCGATCTAAATATAATGCTTGGATGTGTACTGAATGGGCCAAGCGAACAATATTATCACGTGTCTCGGGATCCACCATTCATCAACCGAGAAGAAGGGATAGTTGTGCTTAGATTGTTGAACCGGGATCCCGAGGTTGCCGAGTACAACAAGCCAAAAGGCAAGAAGCTAAATGTCATAGCCCGATTGATTCATTTGATCACGACGTATATGATTTTGCCTCGGGATGAACATCGAGACCATGTTAGCTGGATGGACCTCTATTTGCTGGAGAAAGTGTTCACCAAGAAAAAGGTGGACATCGGATACGTCATCCTGAGCCACATGAACAAGGTGCTCAACAACCCAGCCAAGAACTTGTCGTACAAACGGCTCATCCAAAGCATCATTGAGTACTATGGGGTACCCATCTTGGAGAAAGAGCCAAGAATTGAAGAGTCGGCCATTGATGTGTACAACAAATTAAAAGTGGACTGAATGGGGATCACCCAAGTTGGAGGGGAATGGGTCCGTAAGACAAAGAAGCAGCCAACACATCCACCCCCCTCAGAGCCTCAACATTCAGCCCCCTCAACAGAACAGCCCCCTCCTCAGACATCTCACTTTACTTCGATGTTTGAGGAGACGTCCGCCTGGATGAGCAGGATGGAAGAACTCCATAATATAGAACTTACGATAATGCAAATGATGGAATAGCACCTTCAAATGCAACAAATCCAAATACAAAGAGGGGAGGAGTGAGTAGAAGAGAGGCATTTATGAGGAGAAGAGAGGCATATGTGACTAGAAGAGAGGCACCGTGAGCTGGTGGCAGCACTTCAAAGACGTGAGAGCCGATCAGCCCATACAGCAACCTCACCATCATCCTCTGAAGCAACAGAAGCCACATACCGCTTGTAAGTTATTTACTTTGTACGTAAAGTCCAGTCTTGACTTTATTTTTGTTTGACGTAATGACATGTTGTTGATTTGCAGCACCGGTGTCGTAAGCCACCAACCTGCTGCTCCAGCAATGCCTGCCAAGGTGCAGGAGACCAATGAGTCAGAGCCTTCGCCCCTTAGAACTGTGCGCGTGGGACATCTTTTATTTGGTTATATATGTGTGTTCGTTCATATTCATACTTTGTTAGTTTGACGGCGGTTTACCATTTTTGCAGTCACAGAATTTGATGGACATCTTCAAGAAGTATGTTGCACCAAATACTCGGAAGAACATGGAGACATGTGCAGTTCTTGGGGAAAGCTGATCGGCGATGATTACATCGTCACTAATATCATCTTCCCATAGCAAGTTATGACACCAAATACGGTGAGAAGCCTTCTTTGTATCTTAGTATATAAGATTTTATTTAGTACTCATCTGAGCTTATATGCAGTGCTATGCGGTCAATGACAAAGACGTATTCACGTTTCAACAGGAAAATCGTCTACTCACATTAGGGTGGATTCACGTAAGTAACCATCTCACTTCTTCGGGTTGTCATGCATGTTTACTGATATAGCGTATTCATTGTTTACATTTCAAACACACCCAAAGCAGGGGTTGTTTATATCGTCCGTTGACCTCCACACTCAATATGCTTACCAGCAATTGATGCCAGAAGCAATGTCCATCATCATAGCTCCCACTGACAAAGAGTGGTATGTATTTTCCCTTATGTAAATTCATAATATTGCTTTTCGCGTATTTTACTGGCAACTGTTCCTTTTGCATTGCGGCCCGTACGGTGTCTTACGGTGTACGAGTGAGGGGATGAGGGTAATGTGACAGTGCACTAATCAGCAACAATTCCACGAGCACGATGTTGCAACTAATAAGTATGAGGGTTTGTTGTTCAACAGAGCATATAACGTATTCCTTGACCTACAAATGTCCTTTACAGTTAAAGATTTGTAGCCGAAACGGACCAGAAAGAAGAAGGCGGCGTAAGAATTTATGTTTATGTACACTTTGTTATAATTTGTTTACATTTACCTTGTAATTTATGTTTAGTTGCCTTTGTTGTAAAATATGTGTACGTTGAATTATATGTTGGATGAAAGAAGAATAGTAGAAAGGATGAATTATATGTTTGGATGATACTGGATAAATTATATGTTTGGATGATATTGGAACTGCCTGGGATTTTGTACAGGATGTATGAAATTAGCTTTGGGGGAGTAAAGAAACAAGGGAGACTTTGAAAATTTTTTTATAAATTGGGGTGAGGATACGTGAAAAGTAAATCTTGCATGACCTAAATCAAGTACATAATTAAAGACAAGTGTATGGAAAAATTTGGGTGAATTCAGTGTAACAATTTCAGCAAGCCGCAGCGGTTTGTCCGTAAGCTGCGACGGTTTGTCAGCAAGCCACAACGGTTTGTCAGCAAGCCGTGGCAGTATGTCCGCAAGCCACGGCGGTTTGTGAGCAAGCCACGGCAGTTTGTGAGCAATCCGCGGCAGTTTGTTATGCAAGCCACGACGGCTTGTGAGCAAACCACTGCGGCTTGCTTAACCAAATTTATCAATTCAAATTGCTAAAACGAAACAAATTCAAATTTATCAATTCAAATTTATGAAACCAATTCATATTTATCAATTCAATATTTATAATTATAGCATAAAGTACAATCACATACATATAAAACCTAATCTATCAAAGCAATATATCATGAAAGGTTAAGGTCCACATGTGTGTATGTTTGTGTTTGTAGACCTTGCGCATCATCCTCCTGCAGAACACATTGCAAATGAAATTAGCATAGTTCAAATAACACTTTAAAACGTAAATGAGATCATGGGCTGACTTGCGTCTCAGGAACTCTGTCGGGAACTATCTTAGATACTCTCTCGGGGACTATCTCCAGGACTATGGAAGGAATTGTTTTGGGAGTTGTCTCGAGGACTCTGAAACCCATAAATGTGCCCTTCGACCTTCCTCTGCTGCCTCTGCCTCTACCTCTGGCTCTGCCTCTCCCTTTCTCTCCTCTGTCGGCCCCTGCACTGGACTCTCCTCCACCTTCGCACGTGCGGGAATTGTGCCCCACACCCCCACACCAACCACAAGTTATGTTCATATGTCTTCTGAGTAGCAGTATCCAGCTTGGGGCCTCGTCTACATCCCATATTCTACATTTTTGGGGCCTACCTAGAAGTCTTTTAAATGGCGGTGGGATAATTGGATCATGATTCGTCACAAGAGGTCACTTGATTTGTTCATTGACGGGGCGGACAAAGTGGGAGTACATCGCGATGTATGTTTCCCGGTGAAAGCAGAAATGCACAAATTACTCAGAAGATCTCCTCATAAAGTGAATGCATGGGACTGCATGGACACGTGGGATGCCGGTCAACTCCCACTGGTAATAGGTACAAGTACGCCTGTCCAAATCAACAGAGTACTGTTCGTTACGGTTGCTTACCTCAAATTGGGCAGCTCCTGCAAACTGGGGGCTACAATTTCGACCAGGAAGTTGTAGTTTGGCGAGCTGGTTGCTAATGATTGGACACAAAAGGTCCGTCAAGCGAGCCATCTTTTAATTTTTTTCACGATCCTACCCATAATGCTCTTTCGAATGATCTCGAACATACTTAGAATTGGTTTGTCCCAAGCTGGTAGGATGCTGGCGTTGAAGGACTCGCTGAGGTTGTTGAGGCTTAAGTCGTATTTGGGGATGGAGCAGAAGACATGTTTGGTCCAGCATGTCACATTTATTCCTCGTAAATAGTTGTAGGTCACCGGATCAAGCAAAAACAACTTCGCCATCTCTCTCTCTCAAACTGCCTCACTGTTGTGGCTCTAGATGCAGCCTACATTGCATCCTTTAACAACCTGCCTTTAAATTGTTTTTGAAAATTTCCATACAACTGTCGGATGCAAAACCGATGGTCTGCTTGCCCTGCCACCTCTTTGAAAACAGGAACTAGCCCCTACAAAGATTCATAATATGAGTCATACATAGGTATAAAATGCATAACATAAACATAGAAGTCAAAAGCAATCAACCGCACCTTTTTTTGGTCAGAAATGATTGTCCATCCATTGCTAGATGGTGTGTTTAGATCGTAGAGCAACAATTCTAGAAACCAGCTCCACGGAGCCTTATTTTCGGCTTCAACTACTGCTACAACAATCAGATGCATTCCATCATTCCCATCGATGGTGACAGTAGTGAGCAGTTGGCCCGTAGTCGCTGACTTCAATTGGCAACCATCCAAACAAATAACCGGTCTACCACAGTTCCGCACAGCCATCTTGCATGCACCCAAACACATGTACATCTTTTTAAATGCACTCATGTCCAGGTCAATGCTCACCGAGCTTCTGGGATTAGACCTCCGAATCTCCTTGGGCATAAGACCATATAAGCTTGTATTGCTCATTGTCATCCCCTTTGTTAATTTTTTTGGCTACATTTCTTGCCTTTCTAACAAAGCTGGGTGTGATGTTGATGTTGAAGTCTTTCCGGACTATTTCAATTATGGAAGAAAGGTCTCAGTTGGCCTGACTTTTAAATATGTCTAAGTAAAGCGTTGCCACCCATTTGGCAGTGGCATGGAGGCTTTCCATCTTTCTCGAGCAAGTGTGAACGTCGTTGTAGAACTTTATTTGAAACGTCATTTCACCTTGCATTTTTTAGGCGTGCAGCCGTCACATGCATCCTTCCTGGAAGGCAGCTCTCAACCGATGAGCGTCACTGTGGGTGAATTTTATCCCGTACCCATTCTTCAATGCATGATCAACAATTTCTTCTCTAATTTTATTCAATGAACTATACTTTTTGTCAAGTCTCATACCAGCGAATGTGCATTGTGCTTGTGGTGGGCGTCTAGACCTACTCTCGGTCATGTCAATGTCTTCGTCACTAGTGGATTGGCATAATGAACGGAGGTCCTCATCGTCCTCCTCATGTAGAGTTGTTGAGACAGAATGTAACACTATTGCAGATTCATTTCCAATTCCATGTACCTCATTCTCATTGGCAAAAAATATGGTTGTGGGCCCCACTTCAACTTGACGGTTAATAACAGATTCTTCAACACTCAAAGACGCTATTTGCTTTTCAACAAATTCTTCAACTTTGCTAAAAAATGTCGTTCTCTTCAACTCTTAGAATTCTCTAAGGTTCGCTAATCGCTTACAAAATGCCTGAGAATATCGCGAGAAGTTCACTGTCTACTTATACAATTCGAAGCCGAGGCTAGCAAACTGCGGCGGCGTCTCAAGACACTACGGCGGTCTCTTGAGACACCACGGCGGTCTCTTGAGACACCGCAGCGGCGTCGACACCACAACAGCATCTCAAGACGCCGCGGCAGTTCAAGCCAAATTTGGCCCTCTTTTATTGGAAAATCACAGAGCCACTGTGATTTGTCTACGAACCACCGCGGCTCCACATCATCTTGTTAACGGCAAACGTGACAGCAATGTTGGCTTTGTCTTTTTCCCATACGTCAGTGGTTAATTTGTTAAAAAAAAAGGATGATGGTTGGTTTGTCACCAACAGTAATGGATGATGGTTAATTTGTCATTTTCCTTTATTTTAATCACCTTTTTACCTTCAGTTTCTCTTTTACTCAATCAACTCTTTTAATTAATCCCCCCTTAATTTATTCCTAAATAAATCCTTACCCAAAATTCTCATTTAATCAATTCTAATAATTTTCATATAATAAATCTCCAATAATTATTCCATCATATAAATCTCTCATAATTATCTAAATAATCTTATTACACCCAATTAATTTCACAATTATCTTTACTTAATTCTGTTAAGGAAATCGGAGTATTACAAATAGCCTTCCTTTCCAGCAGTCCAAAAATTATAATATGAACATATATTTGCAAATTTGAAAATATATTCGCAGTCGGATAATATATTTGCCATCTGAAAATTCCGCGGATAATTGTGTTCTAAAGTATCTCGTATAGTTGTCACGAGCGTGTGTGCTTTCATCTTGGACGCATGTGCTTCCACTGAGGATATTATCTGCAGATATCTACACTATCTGTCAATCTCCATCTGCCACTTTCACCTATCAATTTTACTTCTGTAGACACCAACGCTTCTTGCAAATGCCAATGTTTCTGCTGCGGATATCCGTTTACATCATCCGTCATTCATAATTCGCCATATACACATGTCTTGTAGACAAACCTCCTTCTATGTATTCCAGTTAATCCATAGACAACAATGCTTCTGTTGTGAATATTTGCTCACCTTGTCCGTCAATAACAATCTACCTACACATGTCTTGCCGCAGACAAACATCATTTCGCGTATTCCACCTAATTTGTGGACACTAACGTATTGTGGATATATGTTCACCTTATCCACCAATCACAATTTTCCACTTCTACAAATCTTTTCGCGGATTCCACCTCACATCTGTAAATACCAACGCGTGCAAACACCACTCATGTGGGTCCACTTATTTTTCTTAAATCAAGTATCTACGAACACCAACACTTCTACTGCGGATATCAACACTTTCGCAGTTACCAACACTTTTCGAATACACTTCATTCTGCAAAAACTACTCATGTGTTGCCGCGTCATCCCGCTGACAACAACTCTCCTACAGACACATTTCTTTTTGTGAACACATTTTCACGCAGACACTTTTCTTTATGCGGATACTCTCCTTTATGCGAATACTCTTCGCTTTGCGGTTTGACTTTCAACTTTCCATGCCAAACTTTTTTTTTTGTCAAAAACATTCTTAATAAAAATATCTATTTCATATTTTCTTTAAAATATACCATTGATAACGTAATTTATAAATCTCCAACTTTCTCTAAAACATAGACCTTCGCCACAAGAATATAAATTTCAAAAATTATGTTAGTTATTTCTTTAACTTAAAAAAAAACATTACCCATAAAATTATTGATAAAAATTTGTAGTGTTCAAGTAGCTATGGCTCGCACGTTGATATGAGAGTGACATGAATAAATGTTATACTTTTCTTTCTTACCATTTTCACAACTTGTACGCCAAAGAACTTACATCTAACATTTGAAAAATTGGTGGAAAATAGAAAGTTTTAGTGGGACACAAGTATACGTTATCTAGCTGGCTTGTTTATATGAGTGCGACACAAGTATATGTTACTTATTTTCTCTTAGCTGGACTCATTTCATCGTGTTTTGCTGACAAGAATTTTTAGGATGTAACGTTTTGTTGCTACCAAGACATATTCTTTGTGTAGTGAACATTTAATGTCACTTGCTACTTCCATAACCCTCATTGATCAACTTATTTCTTCAATCTTTTCCACCTGATCCCTCCGTCAAACCACCTATTCTTTTTCCTCCACTTCATATTTCTATTTTTTATTTATTTTTAAGTTTTGTGGAAGAGTTGCTCTGCCTAATTTTAAGATGAACTAACCTAAATCGCATGGGCGCATATAAGAAATCCAATAAACTTGATTGCTTTCTGTATTTTAGAAAATCTAAACAGTGGGATTGAATGTTAAGTGCGCAAATTAATTCATAGTTTTTGTCAAAATTTGAATCTACTAACTTTAAAATTACAATTCTAACACAGAAGCTGATGCAACTACTCGCACATGCAAAAAAGACTCGGCTTTTATTGCTGCACGAAAGATCGGCCCACACGGCAATTTGACCCAAGCAATATTCTTATTAAGTCCATCCATTTGACAGTTCCCAATTAGAAAATAACAATTATTCTTATAATTAGAATTCAATTTTGACACTAGAAACATTATTTAATAATGACTGGCAGCCCACGACTTGAGTTTTACTTTCAAGAACAAACTACTGACCAGTTGTAATATTATATGTTATTTGACATATATTGAAGAACCATTCTCTAAAACCAGTCTTCACCTTATAGTTTTGAGTAAAAAATAATTTAGAGCTTAATTTACAAATAAGAGATTAAACTATATACCTTTTTTTACAAATTCAACTTTCACCTTTCATTATTGTCAGTACATTCGTTAAATATGGTACGTTTATTTCATATTTACCATGCAATTAGGTGTTTTCACATAATTTTGTAGTTCTTTTGGCAATTTCTAATCTAATTTCGAAAATCTTTCAATATTTCAACGACTTTGAAATCTCGAGAAAAAAGATAAACAGAGTTCGAAATTTGATTATAAATCGCCAAAGGATTTAAAAACCTGAATTAAAAATAAATTATTAAATAGAACATGTGATATACAAATGCTAGATTTAGTAGATAAATTGATGATAATATCTAAATCATTTATAAATGAAAGATAGAAGATCAATTTATCAAAAGAAATATATATATATATATATAAATAATCTCAAATATTATATTCTAAATTAGGCTTTACATTATATTTTATGAAAATAAAGCTATCAGGTGCCAAAGAGCAAAGAGCAATTCCCTATAAAAATCAAGTAATAAATAATGAGAATTTGCATGAGCAATAAATATAAAAATTCTTAAAAAACTCTAGGAGCGCAATATACATACACTAATGCAAACCTTTATGCTAACAATACACACACACACCACCAGAATAGCAGAATTTTAGGAGCTTTCTTCTCATCTAATCTTGCAGGATTATATTTAGAACTGGAAGAGTTGAACATGTATAATAGAGGTAGATATGTAATCAAGGAGGAATTCGTTCTGTCGTAAATGTTAATGTGTATTAAGGATTGAACTTAGAAGATAATCCAGGAAATTCCATCCACACAAAAACTCAAGTTCGTCACCTCATAAATTTTTCATCTTTCGCAGAAGCAGATTTGGTTTCAAATTCTCACCTTGAAAAACCAATCCACATTGTCTGCGCTTTCTCTCTCTTCCCCCTCTTATTGTCGTCTCTCTCTTTCTCTCTCTACATTATACTGTATTTGTTTGTTTCTTCTACTTGGAGAGCTTAAAGCCACTCTCTCCTCCTCCTCCTCCTCAGATATATCTCCAATCCTCCTTTCTTTCTCTTTTTTGTTGGCAAAAAGAGGCCAAGGTATGCTCTTTCTTTTCACCTTCTTCTCTTCTCTCTCGCCATTTTTTGCTCCTTTCATCTCAAAAAGGGTCTGAATTGCTCTTTATTGAGCCTGGGTCGAATCAGTTTTACGTTAAAAACAATGTTTTTGTTATGTTTGATGTAATATTTCCGTTTGAGTTTTGATTGATTTCTTGTTTTCGTCAGTTCAATTGAGGTTCAATGAACTCCATTGTTTAATATTTTGAGAAGTTTCCAACTAAGTCCAGGTTGGCAGAGATTTTCCTTTCTTTCATGTGCCATTTTTTGGTTTCGATGGGATAGTTACTGATTATTTTAATCTATTTATCAGTTGATTTCAAAGAAAAAATAAGCTAATCTTGTTTCTTGCTTGGTATCCACGATACTCTTTTTATAATTTGATACTAAATTGAATGAAGGCATAATCAGTAGGATCTAAAAGAAAAATATGACAGATTTGGATGGAAATGTAGTGATGAATCATGTCTTTTCAAGAAAACAATAAAAAATTTAGGAATTTAATGGAGATAAATGAAGAGCGTATGAGACTCTTTCAAAAATTTGATTATCAACAACAGTTTTTGCAAAGATGGAGATAACAAACGTGATGGAGTACGAAGCCATAGCCAAGGAAAAGCTTCCAAAGATGGTCTATGATTACTATGCATCTGGTGCAGAAGATCAATGGACTCTCCAGCAAAACAGAAATGCCTTCTCCAAGATTCTGTATGTCTTCTTTTTTCAGCTATGCTTTTTGTTTGGAATTCCTCTTTCTTTTCCCCTTTTTTTCTTTTTTAACTTTTTGGGTTATGAATTTCTGTAACCATGACAAGTTTTTTGCTGGAAATTGACTCGTGTTTGGATCGAATTCAGGTTCCGACCTCGTATTCTCATCGACGTTAGCAAGATTGACATGACCACAACGGTGTTAGGATTCAAAATCTCAATGCCTATTATGATTGCTCCCACTGCTATGCAGAAAATGGCCCACCCTGAAGGTAGTCTTCCAATAAATCCAGGCTTGAGCAGTAAAAAAAGGCAAAACTATGAAATTTTAGTTTTTATTTCATTTAAAGATGTCGTTTTTTTTATGTGTAAAGTTATATTTCAACGTTTATTCGTTGCATCAGAAGTATGTGCTTAAAGGAAGTTCAATTTGTTGTGCAGGAGAATATGC
The DNA here is from genome assembly GCA_022433065.1 of Begonia loranthoides. Classification (NCBI taxonomy): domain Eukaryota; kingdom Viridiplantae; phylum Streptophyta; class Magnoliopsida; order Cucurbitales; family Begoniaceae; genus Begonia; species Begonia loranthoides. The sequence continues at coordinate 17,727,838 of CM039475.1, read as the reverse complement.
AACGGCCCGAGCAGCATCGGCTGCTGGCACTATCATGGTTTACTTTCTTTTATCTACTTTATCTTCATTCATGGTTTTCTTATAATCATAACTATAATCTGAACTTCAAATATGTTTACTTTTGAACTTAAACATGAATTATTTCAGACTCTGTCCTCATGGTCTACTTCCAGTGTGGAAGAAGTAGCTTCGACCGGCCCGGGCATTCGCTTTTTCCAACTATATGTGAGTTCATTTTGCAATATCATAAACAATTTAGAACGCCAAATTCTAATATATCTGCAATTTTCATGCAAAACAATATAAATTTGTCAAATATGAGGATTTTTTCAAAACAATGTGGTCATTCAGGTATACAAAGATAGGAATGTGGTTGCACAACTTGTGAGAAGAGCTGAAAGGGCTGGTTTCAAAGCAATCGCTCTCACTGTCGATACTCCACGGCTTGGTAGAAGGGAAGCCGATATCAAGAACAGGCGAGTTTGAAAGACTAAAGTTATGTTTTTTTTTTTTTGGCGTTTTCCTGATTTTGGCATGTTATTGATTGATAATGGCTATGCTTTTGCTGCAGATTTACTCTTCCGCCATTTTTGACGCTTAAAAACTTCGAGGGATTGGATCTCGGAAAAATGGATGAAGTAAGGCATCACCATATATGGACTAACATGTTCTCTGCTTAATTTTTCAGTCGGTGACTCTGGTTTTTATGTTACAGAGCAATGATTCTGGTCTGGCTTCATATGTAGCCGGACAGATCGATCGTACTCTCAGCTGGAAGGCGAGATTTTTTGTTGGAATTTCGTTTCTTGGAGTAGGAACAGAAAAAATTGTTGAAAAACTGTGTATTTTTTCTTGTTTTTAATATCAGGATGTGAAGTGGCTTCAGACAATCACTCAATTGCCAATTCTTGTGAAGGGTGTGATAACAGCTGAAGATAGTAAGTAAAAAAAGAAATATCTAAACCCCTTTTAGAATATATAACGCAGGGTCTTATTAGTGGCTCGTTTGTAAATATAATGTAGCAAGGCTGGCGATACAAGCCGGAGCTGCCGGAATAATAGTCTCCAACCATGGAGCTCGACAGCTTGATTATGTACCCGCGACTATAATGGCTTTGGAAGAAGTAGTTCAACTTCCATTTTCTTCAATTTTTCATATTTCTATTTTTATTCTGTGCTTTTGAGATCCATGATGGTAATTTCCAGGTTGTTAAAGCTGCACAGGGCAGGGTTCCTGTTTTCGTGGATGGCGGAGTTCGGCGCGGGACTGACGTCTTTAAAGCATTGGCCCTTGGAGCCTCTGGAATTTTTGTAAGTGAAAATATGTTCGTAGCCGGAGATCTTCTATCGTTCAGCTATTAGGCCTCAATGTTTGTCTACAAAAGAAATATCTTGTCAATTGTGTGCAATCTAGAGCCAGATTGTACACTTGTAGATTTCTCGGATCAAAGTGTTAGCTATTCTGAATCTAAACCTATTAACTTTAGCCTCTAAATTGTTCATCCTCAAAAGTAACATGTTTGAAATGTGGGATTCCTCCCCTGGCTTTAGCTTATTGTTATTTCTGTTCATCTCAGATTGGAAGGCCAGTAGTATTCTCATTGGCTGCAGAGGGAGAGGCTGGGATTAGGAAGGTTCTTCAGATGCTTCGAGACGAGTTCGAGATAACAATGGCACTAAGTGGCTGCCGCTCCCTCAAGGAGATCACTCGGGATCACATCACCACCGAGTGGGACCGTCCTCGTGTTCTCCCGAGGTTATAAGACAAATATGCAATCATGTTCTTTGCCAACCGACTGCCTGCGATTTAAAATACCGATCTCCCTGAAAAAAAAACTCGAACAAGTTAAATTTCTGTAATAGTATTGAAACTGGTGCATACTTAAAATCATATTATTCCAATCTTCCTAATCTTGTATAGTATTATGCTTTTGCAATTTTAAGTTAATTTATCTGCAAAAAATAAGATTAAAATTTGAAGAACAAATCATGTTATGATGGCAATCTTGTTTGGAGTATAATTTGGATATTGTCAATAACATGCTATTTTGGATGAGATCCGACCATAGATATTAGATTGTCTGCTCGATAATAACTCTTTATTGTTTTTCTTAACTTTAAATCTCGATCGTTCATTATTATCTAATCAATAATTTTATATCACGTTATTTCGATTATCAATAATTCATATATGTAGTAATCTGATAGCTTCCAAAGATAGTCAGTGCCTCGATCGCACAAGTGTTAGGGAACTTCGTACTTCCTTCTGCAATAAGTCAACATAATTGGGGCCTTTAGCCTATCAGGTTCTCGGGCCCAAAGACCAACCTTATCCACAATGTTGATTGTCTATAAATTTCCTGAAATCTCTGCCAAATGACTTCATATGCTGGGACATCATTCCACTTGATTAACACCATCACATTCTGTTGTTGGGTGTGTGTATCGCCCTGGATATCTTAGACTGCCTCTGGTTCAATTTGACATTCCAATTCTTCCATCAACTGAGCAGGTAATTCCCCAACCTCTGGTACTGTCCTTTTTACTGGTTTAAGTCATGAAGTATGGAACACTTGATGGATCGTTGAAATGCGACTGCACCAATTTTCCTAATGAAATTTCTCTTCTATGTTTGTTTGTTGCCTCCGTCATTTTCTCGAGCTCTCTTCATACGAAAAGTTGGCACATCTAATTCCCTATCCCACTCTTTAACCTGCACTTCTGCTGCCAAAACCTTAGTCATGCATCGTTCATATCGAATAATTGGAGGAGGCTCGGACCTTGTTATAAACAACTTCAAATGGTGTAGTTTGAATGACTCTGTGAAATGTTGTATTATACAAATACTCCGCCCAATGCACTCACTTCTACCAAGTCTTGTTTGTTTGATGAAAAACATCTTGGATAGGTCTCTACAGATCGATTCACCACCTGCATTTGGTCATCCGTTTGGGAATGATAGGTTGTACTCTTCCTTAATTTGTCCCCTAAGTTCCAAATAGCTCCTTCCAAAAGTTAATGAAAAAACTTTTATCTTGATCGGAACTATTGTCCTTGGAAACCCTTATAGTCGGAAGACATTTGCAAAAGTACGACAGCCACTTTTTGAGCTGTATAAAGATGTCTGAGTGGAATAAAATTAGCATACTTGCTCAATCTATCCACAACTACAAATATAGTATCAAAGTCATCGATTTTAGGAAGTCCTTCAATGAAATCCATGGATAGGTCTTATGTCAGGGCTCGACCACAACAATTCGGACTGCAACTTGTGGGTTCCCGAAGTGGGAAGAGATTGATCATGTGTCTAATTCTTATAATCTAGCTAGTGCTCTAAGTAGGAACTAATGCGCTTGCATACAATCCATGCATTCCGAACATAAAGGACTTATAAAAATTAAACATGTTATTAACTAAAACTACCATCTAATTATACATGAACATAGCAACATAAACGTAAAGCACCACACCCACAAAATATACAACACAAGTCTTATTACATAGAAGACTCAAACCTCAAAATAAAATACAGATTTTGGGTCATAACAAGCTAATATACAAAATATGAGTACTATAAAAAAAACTCTCTAGCCTATTTAGCATTCCAAGCAGCTACATTCATCTTATATGTTAGCTAAATTGTCACACCTTTGTGATACAAACAAGATATACACAAACAAATATAATTACATAACTATATATATTCATGACTAATATAATTATCTCCTAACCCATAATGTGTATATGTATTCACATTATCTATAAATTAGACATATATTTAATCTATCTAACGTCATAAAATTTTATTATATTTACAAAATAATTTTAGTATTCTTGAACTTAGCATCAATGTCATAACATAAACCTAACATGTTGTGACATTAACCCATGTACTCCACCTATGCATTACAAACTTGAACACCGAGACACTCACTCTCTCATCATGCCTAAAGGTTTTGACCCCAAATGTTGAGGCATCCTACCAACCCAATGTCTAGGCATTCTAACCTCGAACACTGAGATATTAAACCATCTAATCATAGTTATACATATTAATGTTGCATGTAACATGAATCATGTAACCCTTGTTATTTAATAAAAAAAATATTATCTAAAATAAATCAAAACATCTATTTAGATTTCTTATAATTATGTTCTAAACTTCATGAAAAATTGATGCCAAAAACTCTTGAAAACATAATTTTACTGCAAAGTGCATAGTTTGAGCACTACAGCTCTCTATCTAGACGTTATCACACAGTGTCTTGCACCAGCCATTTGAGGATTGGAGCACTCTCATTGAGCAATGTAACACTTGTGTGCTGTTTTGGATAATTTCTCAGTGTTGCAGCGCTCCCCATGGGCATGTAACACTTTGATGGACAAATTGTAGATTTCCTTATATTCCTAATTGAATTCCTTTCAATTCCCAATCAATATTTAGTTTTCAAACGTTCCAAACATCACAATATGTTAATTTAACTATTAGGAACATTTATGCATAGTTTATTTCAAGAATTTTTGGCAAAACCAATGAATTTTACGTATATATCCAAATATTGAGAGAGTAAGAAGTAACTTAGCTAGAATCTTAGTTTTGCTTTGAGATACTTACCCCACACATTCCTCTCAATGTTAGGAATGTTTTTGGTGTTGGAATTTTTGTATTACATCTAATTGACTTAATTTTATAGTCAACTTTAAATCAGTTCATTTTCATGATCATGTTTGGTTAGTCGATTTTATAACCGAAGTCATTTCACCCGAATAACTTCTTAATGCAATAACCGATTTTCTATTTATAATAGTTTCTAATTTATTATCTTTCCTAATCACAATTTATTATTCTAATTGTGATTCATATTGTTAATCATAATTTAGGCCATTACATCTTCCTATAACTTGTCGAATATTGGTAGCTATAATAGTCTTGCTTGAGTTCCGTCTTTATTTTATTTTTCTGACATACTTCGCTGCTAGCCACAAAACTTGCATATCCCTGCACATCTCTATGCAAAACAACACACTAACAATTCTATTGATATGTCTTCAATAAATCGAGTATCTTCCTACAAAACCACCATAAAATTCTTGTAAGGTGATGGAATTTGTGATGAATTTCACGATATCATCATTTGATTTTGATAATGTTGAGAATCGAAAGCGAAACAGAAAAAGAAAACTATGAAAGCAGGGACACCAAGATTTACGTGAAAAACCCTAATGGGGAAAAACTATGGGCAAAGGAGAAATCACTAATCGAAATCAAGGTACAATGAGTTTTGCGACTCAAACATCAATATATATAGAAAATAAATAACTATAATATTGGATATGGGTCCGACTCGGCTTAACTAGAATTTGGGTCACACCAAATTCTAACAATTTCTACCTTGACACGAATTTTACATGAGAGATCCAATGTAAACTTTTCGGCCCACCCCAAAACAAATCCCGAACACTGAATTCTGAAAATCTCCATCTTTAAAGAAATTTCAATGCAAAATGAACGATCTCCAAAACTCCAACAAAAAATAACCTCCTCTTCCACAAAAGCCCCTACTGGCCCAACTCAATATCTGGTACTAATCAAGTTTAAGCCATGCTTAAACTTGAGAGACACACTCGGGAAGAAATCATATCTCTTCCATGGTACCACAGAATTATCAGAGATGCCACAACGAATTGCATGTGAATATGCTGAAAACCCTCCATTATAATCTATACCTCCAACATACTCAATGCGTAAGCCACTGTAGAGTATCACCATATCGACGTATGGCTTTACTCTTCCTCTTGGTTTTCTGCCTTTGACGATACCACTTTGACGTGAAACTGAAACTGGTGACGATGTGGTGACTGCATCATGTTGAACATCTGTAATAGGCTGATGTATCGGCTCTGATATAGATTCAAAACCCAACTTGAACTTCACCTAAGAACCTAACTTTTTCTGAGTCTTCTCTAAAAAACCTTTAGAAGGTGAATTCACAAACTTTGTAGCCTGATTACCTGTCACTATAGAACCTTGTAACACATATAAATTTGCTGAGCTTCTATGTCCCTTTAACTTGATGAGAGCACCCGTACTGATATTTATAGCTCCACCTACAGCGCTGTACCAGTACCCTTTCGAATCTAGAGTACTCAACGAAATCAAATTCTTCTTTAACTCGGGAACATGTTGCACATTACTCAGTGTTCTCACAACTCCATCAAACATTCTGATTCTGACGGTACCAATACTAGCTATCTTGCAAAGTGTGTTATTACCCATTAACACAACACCTCCTGAAACGGTCTCATGTGTCGTAAATCAATCTCGATTGTAGCACATATGAAATGAACACGCTGAATCCAAAATCCAATTCTTGTTTAGCTTTGAGTTTTCATTTGAAACTATTAGAAGATCTCCATCATTATAAACTTCTTCTTCTGCGGCAACAACTTCACCGGACGTCATCGGTTGTTTTCCCTTCTCTTGCTCTATTTATTTCATTCTACAATTTACGGCACTCAACTTTAATATGTCCCTTCTTCTGACAGAAGTAACATATTTGTTCATGATTCTTTGAATTTGATCTACCCTTCAAATTCTGAATATTTTCACTGCCTTTGTTGTTTGACTCTCTTGTTCAATCATAAATGATGAGTCCCTCACCTCGAGACTCGGATCCCACAACAATCTGTTTCATCTTTTCCTTTGATAACAAAGAACCAGAAATCTCTTCCAAAGTTAGACTTTCTCTACTATATAAAATCATATCTTTGAAAGCACCATATGAAGCAGACAATGAGCATACTTAATTAAATTAAATTGACATTACTTAATTAGTCAAAATCTTTCATGAATTATTGATCGAAAATTAGTATCTTAACAGAAATGATTCAATCTTTAAAATAGATTGCCTTATGTTGGACTTCATCAGAGGAGGAATATGGAGCATTGAGCTTAGTTGGTGTATCAACAGTCTAGTAATTTATAATATGAGCACCATCAAATATATTGACTATATACTTAGTGTGGGAAAGATTATAGCCACTTGACAAATAGGCCACTTCAACTCCCAAGAAATAATTTAGGAAGCCTAAATCTTTCGTTGCAAAGTCCAATTTAGCATTGCAATCCATCAACGTTGTCACAGTAATAATTTTATCATCAACAAATATAAGGAACATAAAATACGACCGAGAAAAATATATTTCACAAAGAAACTAAGTCATGATAACTAGAATACTATACTTATTAACTACATGAACTTAGATAAACATGTTAGCACAACTTAATAGCCGTATTGAGGGTATTTCCAATGAATATCTGTTAGAGTTCGGTGTGACCCGAATTCTATTAAGTTGGTTTGATGGACTCGCATTGTAAATTTCATTTAGGGTTTTGTTTTCTCAATAAATTGATTTAAGCTAGAGTCACAAAACTCATGATTGTATTTTGATCTTCATAGTAGATTTATTGTTATGCTTGTGGTTTTTTCTGTAACATCCCGTAACCTTTTCCGTATAAAAAATTTCTTTTCTTTTAAAACCATTACATAATAGAACACCAAAGTAATAAATAGTGGAAGTCTTAATCGTATAAAACATACGGCAGAAGTCTTTTACAATTTAATACCACAAATCCATTGTTTAAATAAACACTTTAATAAGTACATTAACTTAAAATATTTATTTGAAGTCATAAAATACTTAAAAATTTTTTTAAAACATTTAAATACATTTATTTCATCTTCTGTGAGCCATAACCCAAGGTCAATGTTGCCAACAGTAAAAACGTCCACACAACAATACTCTATCAGCTACGTCCTTTAACAGCTTTATCCATTCATCTGCTCCTTACCTGCATCAACAAGACCTAACTATGAGCCTAAAGCTCAATACATGGTATAAATGTAAAACACATACGATATCTATAATATCGTATACAGTTTTCTATTTTGTTTTTCAATTGTTGTTCCTGTCTTTTATTGCTTACATGTTTTACTGTTCATGTCTTTACTGTTTATGGGCCAAGCGTATCCAACCGAACCACACAAGCATATGTTAATTTTCATGTTTTTTACTGTTTATGTGCCAACCATATCCAACAAGACAACATAAACATCTGTTACAGTTTTTGTCTTTTACTGTTATTCTATCTGTTTTTTCATATACTTTGATTTCTATGCCGGCTGTAACAAACTAGACCACAACTGTTTACATATATTCCATTTTCATGTACTTTAGTACTTCAAATCTTAATGTTCTTGTGCACATACAATCCTATCTAACGTGTTCCTTAATCGTATCCTTAAAACGTGATCCATCCTAACTAAGGAACTGAACTTAAATCTGTAAGCATGCAATTCATACCAATCAATAAAACAAATAGTAAACACCTCCTAATTCTTGTGATGTAGTCTCTTTCGGACAAAATATATGCAATACCACGTACCTGAAGTCCTTAGCTTTAATGGTTTAACACTTAAGATTCTTCACAAAAACCTAGTTATTAGCAACATGAGATAATCAATAAAGATTCTCCAATAACAACCCTAACTACTAGCAGTTCATTGTCTAACATATCTCCTTAATTCAACTTAACAATTTACTCCAACAAGGTATAGCTTACAGTATGTCCTTACTCCAATAATTACCTTCTCCAAAATCCCATAATCACAATTCCAATTTAATAGTGTATTCCAACTTCATTAGCATAAACGCATGTATATGCAATACACTCATTTGGATGCTATGACCAATAATAATTTCAACCTTATCTTACAACTCATTTCAACAATTAATACCACATGGTAATAATCAACTTCAAGAATAACACCATAATACATCAATTTAAACATGCAATGGCATAATCCATTTTCTAACTAATACCCAACCCTAATCCATACTATATCCATTATCACTTAAACTTCAATCCACAACAATCACTATTCAAATTCGACAATTCATTTATCTAATAATAATCACAGAGGGTGTAAACATGAATAAATCCCCAACAAAATGTGAGTGAAGATTGCTTACCGCATCCAAGAATTGGAATCTGAAGAAAACTTCTCTACACACTCCGGCACCTCACAGTTCTTTATCACCTTCACAATTTCTGTAAAACTGACAACACTCTTCTCAAAATCTCTTCTCCTTCTTCAAGAAACTCTCATAGTTTCCATTCCTCAGATTGCCTCTTCTCACTCAACTTCTTCTGTAACACACAGTCCTCACAACATCACCCGACCATCCACAAAACACAGGGTAAATTTCATCACTCAGGTTTCTTACAATATTTTGGCAGTGTTTCCTCACTCCTTCTCTCTTCCTCAAACTCACGCTACCACTCCACATATTTATAGACTATTTTTTAACGCTCATCAATGGCTGTGAGAAGATTGATAGCCAAAGGTTGCAGTCCATCAAAGTCCATAAACTCCTTCAGATTCACTTCATCTTCACGTCAGTTAAAACTCTTCAGATTGCCATCATAAATGTTGGCAGTCGTTTGCATTCTCCAATAGCCGATCAACCACCCTTTAACAGCTTTATCCATTCATCTGCTCCTTACCTGCATCAATGAGACCTAACTATGAGCTTAAATCTTAGTACATGGTATAAACGTAAAACACATACAATTTCTATAACATCGTATATAGTTTTCTATTTTGTTTTTCTGTTGTTGTTCTTGTCTTTTACTTCTTGCATATTTTACTGTTCATATCTTTACTGTTTATGGGCTAGGCGTATCGAACTAGACCACACAAACATCTGTTACTGTTCGTGTTTTTTACTGTTTATGTGCCGGACATATCCAACTGGACCACACAAACATCTGTTACTATTTCTGTCTTTTACTGTTATTTCATCTGTTTATGTGTCGGGCAGATAAAACCGGTCCACACAAACATCCATTTACTCTTTCCGTCTTTTACTGTTTATATGTTGAGCGTATCAAATCGGACCATACAAACATCTGTGCCGGACGTAACAAATTGGTCCACAATTGTTTACATATCTTTAGTTTCTGTGCTGGGCATAACTAACCGGTCCACAAAAATGACTATTTACGTTCATATCATTTTCGTATACTTTCATTTCTATGTCAGGCATAACAAACTGGACCACAACTATTTACGTATATTCCATTTTTGTGTACTTTAATACTTCAAGTCTTAATGTTCTTATGCATATACAATCCTATCTAACGTGTTCCTTAATCGTATCCTTAAAACGTGATCCATCCTAACTAAGGAACTGAACTTAAATCTATAAGCATGCAATTCATACCAATCAATAAAACAAACAGTAAACACCTCCTAATTCTTGTGATGTAGGCTCTTTCAGACAAAACATATGCAATACCACGTACCTGAAGTCCTTAGCTTTAATGGTTTAACACTTAAGATTCTTCACAAAAACCTAGTTATTAGCAACATGAGATGATCAATAAAGATTCTCCAATAACAACCCTAACTACTAGCAGTTCATTGCCTAACATATCTCCTTAATTCAACTTAACAATCTACTCCAACAAGGTATAGCTTACAATATGTCCTTACTCTAATAATTATCTTCTCCAAAATCCCATAATCACAATTCCAATTTAACAGTGTATTCCAACTTCATTAGCATAAACACATGTATATGCGGTACACTCATTTGCATGAAATGACCAATAATAATTCCAACCTTATCCTACAACTCATTTCAACAAACTAATACCACATGGTAATAATCAACTTCATGAATAACACTGTAATACATCAATTTAAACATGCAGTGACATAATCTATTTTCCAACTAATAGCCAACCATAATCCATACTATATCATTATCACTTAAACTTCAATCCACAACAATCACTATTCAAATTCTAAAATTTATTGATCCAATAATAATCACAAATGGTGTACACATGAATAAATCCCCAACAAAACATGAGTGAAAATTGCCTATCACATCCAAGAATTGGAATTCGAAGAGAACTCCTCTTCACACTCCAGCACCTCACTGTTCTTTATCACCTTCACAGCTTCTGTAAAACTCACAACACTCTCCTTAAAATCTCTTCTCCTTCTTCAAGAAACTCTCATAGTTTCCATTCCTTAGATTGCCTCTTCTCACTCAACTTCTTCTGTAACACACAGTTCTCACAACATCATACGGCCATCCACAAAATACAATATAACTTTCATCACTCACGGTTTCTTACAATATTTTGGCGGAGTTTCTCCACTCCTCTCTTCCTCAAACTCACGCTGCCACTCCACATATTTATAGGCCATTATCTAATGCTCATCAATGGCCATGTGAAGATAGAAAGCCAAAGGTTGCAGTCCATCAATGTCCATAAACTCCTTCAAGTTCAGAAATCGATTCACTTCGTCTTCACTGGTTAAAACTCTTCAGATTACCATCATAAATGTTGGCGGTCATTTGCGTTCTCTAGTAGCCGATCGACCACCCTTCACTCAATCGACCACTAATTTTCATTGTTTTTTAATGGAGGATGATCACGGCGGATGATCTCCCCATGCCAAATGATCGCAATGATCGACCACAGTTCATTCCATCTTCAGAATTATGTTTTATTCATGTTGTTCTTTAACGTGACATACATTAATATATATATATATATATATATATATATATATTTCTTCTTTTATAAATATAAGTTCATTTGATCACAGTCAACCGCACATTTCAATACTCATATTCAATACCTATTTTCAATACTCATTTTTAACTAGAGGTTAATCACTCTTGTTGATCTTAATCAACCACAAATTCAATACCCATTTTCAATACCCATTTTTGACTAGAGATTGATCACCCTGGTTGATCATGATCAACCACTCTTTTAAATAACCATCTGCCATATTCTTCTCCAAAGTGACCTTTGCAAAATTAGATTTTTTTCCGAAGATAAAAATTGTTGATAATCATTGGGATTTTTGGAAGATTTTTGAGAAATTAAATTTCATGATTTATGGTAGATTTTGGAATTGTGGAAATATCTCAATCTTAGAGATTGTTTTTTATTGAAATTTAAATAAGGTTTGAATTTTGTTGTATTTATGATTATTTTAGCGATTAGATTTGATTTGATTTTGGTGATGATATGTTATGGTAAAAATATTTGAATTTTGGGGATATCTCTTGGAATCTTGTGATATTCATGGTTTTTTGCGTTAATTTTTTAGTTGAATATTTTAGTGAAGCCAATGATTTTGGTTAAGATATTTTGTTCAAGAATGTGATTTTGTGGCAATGAGATCATTAAAGTAGATCTTCCACTTTTAAATCGAGATTCAATATTTCGTTATGGTAAGATTACGATAGTGAAATTTTAAAAGCTTTTGAAAGATAGTTTTGATATGGCAAGTCAAGAGGCGAGATATACTCGTATAGATTTGGATGACTTTTTGTGGAATTTGAAGATGTCATCATTGTGATTTAAATATTTTTTAAACCTGGTCAATATCAGTTGCTGAATTTACCTTTGAAGACTTTTATATTGGTGATTTTTATATTTATTTGAGATTGGGATACAATCTCTCGTTGCAAATCCGTGGAAGAGGAAAATTTGAAATTTTAAAAATTGGTCTCTTGTATCAGAATTTGTTTCGAGATAGAGATTGTCAAAATTCGGGGTTTTGAATTCATTTTGTTGAGACGGGCTGACGAGTACACTCTATGAATCTCTTTCATAGAATTCATGTCAAGGTGGAGATTGTTAGAATTCGTTATGACTCAAATTCTATTGGGCTGGTCTGATGGCCCCGCATTGTAAATATCATATAGGGTTTTGTTTTCTCTATAAGTTGATGTAAGCTAAAGTTGCAAAACTCACGGTTGTATTTTGATTTTTATAGTAGATTTTTTTCTCTACCCGTGGTTTTTGTTGAGAATTAAACTCAAAACTGTCAACATTCTAAGACATTTTTCAACAAAGATTTGAATGGTCAAATGGCAACCAAATTAAACGTATAACCTATGGATTTTAATGCCCCAGATATCTACTTTCTGATGGTTGAAGTTTCCAGTCATTTGAAGTTCTCTAGAAGAAGTTATGATGGTTTTAGTAACCAATGGTCAGAAATTACGGTGATGTTTCGTATTCGGTTTTAAGTATATTTATTGCTTTAATTATTGTACAAATTTTAAGAGTCTTATCTAAGTCTATAAATATTGTATTGTGCTTATTTGAGAAGAAGAGAGTGAAATACAAATCATGAAAAAGCCTTGGAGTAGTGATTTTCTTTTCTCTCTAAAACAAACACCCCATTTGTTATCAAATTGATATCAGAGCATGTCAAACTATGGGAGCACACTGTTGGGAAAAATGCCGCTTCCACGACTCACCAAGACAAACTACAACAATTGGAGCATTTAAATGCGTGCATTGCTTGGTGCACAAGATGCGTGGAAAGTAGTTGAAACCGGTTTCAATGAGACAAAAGCCACTGGTGCCTTGACAACAAATCAATTAAAAGCGTTGAAATAAATGTAAATGAAGGACAAGACTGCTCTCTATCTCATGTTTCAAGCGGTAGATGAGTCGGGTTTTAAGAAGATTGTTGGTGCAACAACTTCAAAGAAAGCATGAGACACTTTGCAAATGCTGTTCAAGGGTGCCAACCAAGTTAAACAAGTGCGGCTTCAAACTCTTTGTGGTGAGTTGGAGGCCATGAAGATGAGTGGGAAGACATATCAACCTACATCACCCTCGTGCAAATGGTGGTGAATCATCTTAAATGCAATGGAGAAACCCTCACGGATGCAAGAGTCATGGAGAAATTTCTTTGGTCATTGACCGACAATTTTGAGAATGTTGTATGTGCAATCAAGGAGTTGAAGAATTTGGAAGAGATGAACGTCGATAAACTCGCGGGCTCTCTTGAGGCACATGAAAAAAGGGAATAAGAAGAAGGCACAAGAAATCTTGGAGGAGGTCTTACAAACAAAGAAGACTATCAAGGATGATAAGGCAATGTATGCATAACATAGTTGAGGAAGAGGACGCGACCGTGGAGGTCATGGTTTTGGTCGTGGTGGAGGACGCGATGGCAGAAATAATCGCAAGGAGAAGGGCGAGACCAGCTAACAAAATTCGCATGGACGAGGACATGGTCGTGAAAGAGGTGGCCGGTTGAATCGTTCAACTGTCGAGTGTTACAACTGTGGCAAGTATGGACACTATGCAAAGGAATGCTACTCTAAGAAGAAGATGGAAGAAAACATGAATCCAGTCACGAAAGATGAGACGAAAGATGATGGCATTCTCATGATGGCCCAAAAGGACACCAATCCAAAAGCGACACAGTATGGTATCTCGATACCGGTGGTAGCAATCATATGTGTGGGCACAAACATCTCTTTTTTATATGCAAAAGATTAAAGATGGACACATGTTTTTTGGAGACGCGTCGAAGGTCCAAGTCAAAGGCCGAGGAAAAATACGTTTTTCAAAAAAGATGGAAATGAAGGAACAATGGAAGATGTCTATTATATACCCGATTTGAAGAGTAACATTCTTAGCATGAGTCAATTATTGGAGAAGGGATGTTCGGTCTTTATGAAAGACAGGATATTGTACTTGAAGGAAAAAAATGGTCGCTTGCTTGCACACATGGATGGCAAAGAATCAAATGTTCAAACTCAACTTGAAGAATGTGCAAGAAAGGTGTTTGCAAGTAAATATGGAGGACAAAGCATGACTATGGCATTTACGGTTTGGGCACTTACATTACGGCGGCCTAAAAGAGTTAGCAAAGAAGGAAATGGTCCATGGGCTACCGAACATGGACTATACCAAGAAATTTTGTGAGGGATGCGTACTCGGCAAACAAGCAAGGAGTACATTTCAAAAGAAGGTGGAATATTGTGCAAGGAGATCTCTCAAGTTGGTACACACTGACATATGCGGCCCGATCACACCAAAGTCCTTTAATGAGAAGAGGTATTTTATTTCATTGACGATTATACAAGGAAGACTTAAGTTTATTTCTTAAAGGAAAAGTCAAAAATCATTCGAGATGTTTAAGAAATTCAAGGTGTTAGTGGATAAGACAACCGATCTTTACATCAATGCTGTACGGTCGGATCGATGCGGAGAGTACATGTCAATTGCTTTCACAAGCTCTTGCGAGGAACAAGGAATCAAAAGATTCTTGACCACACCTTACTCACCTCAACAAAATGGGGTGACCAAAAGAAAAAATTGTACAGTTCTCAATATAATTCGGTCAATGTTGAAGGGCAAAGACGTGTCGAAGGATTTTTGGGTTGAAACAGTGCAATGTGCCATATATATTCAAAATTGATGCTCACATGCGATATTGACAAATCAAACACCACAAGAAGCTTGGAGTGGCCATAAACCAATCGTATCACATTTTAAGGTGTTTGGTAGTGTAGCTTACGCACACATACCTAACAAAAGAAGAACCTAACTTGATGATAAAATCAAGAAGTATGTGTTCATTGCATATGAGGAGAAGATGAATGCTTTCAAACTGTTTGACCCAATTGACAAGAAGGTGGTGGTTAGCTGAGATGTAAAAGTGATGAAGAAATAATATGGGATTGAAAGAACCAAAAGGAAGCAATACAAGATGAAGGAGAACCATCTCTCACTGCACCAATAATCACATCGACAATATCACAAGCATCTGACGATGAAGATGAGCTGAGACAACCAAGGATATAGAGTCTACAAGATCTATACGACTCGACGAACGAAGTGCATTTGGTTTGCTTATTAGCAGACGCGGAGAATATTGCCTTTGAGGTGGAAAGCCCTGATGGATGAAGAGATAAAGACAATCGAAAGAAATGAAATATGGGACTTGGTGGAGTTACTGGAAGGATGTTGACCCATAGGAGTAAAATGGGTGTACAAGAAAAAGATGAATGCCAAAGGAGAGATTAAAAGATATAAAGCACACCTAGTTGCGAAAGGCTATAGACAAAAAGAAGGAATTGACTATGCTGAAGTTTTTGCTTTGGTTGCAAGAATGGAGACAATTCAACTTCTTATATCTCAAGCGGCGCAATTCAAGTGGTCAATCTATCAAATGGATGTGAAGTCCGCATTTCTAAACGAAGTGCTTGTAAAAGAAGTTTATGTTGGACAACCTTCCGAATTTATGAAAGTCAGAAAGGAGAGCAAAGTCTTGAAGTTAAAGAAGGCGCTATATGGGTTAAAGCAAGCGCCTCGAGCATGGACCACCCAAATCAACACCTACTTCAAGATGAACAGATTCATACAATGTCCTTATGAACATGCGTTGTATGTGAAGAAAGAAGAAGAGAACTTGTTGTTTATTGCTCTTTATGTTGATGATCTTATCTTCATGGGGAACAATGAGAATATGATAGAAGATTTCAAAGAAGCTATGACTCGAAAATTTGAAATGACAGACTTGGGATTGATGAGGTACTTTCTTGGTCTTCAGATTATACAAGGAAAATCTGGAATTCTTGTGTCACAAGAAGCATATGTGAAGGGCATTTTGAAGAAGAGCAAGATGGAAAATTCCAAGCCAGTAGCAACACTGATGGAGCTTGATACGAAACTCTCTAAATTTGAGGGAGGAGATCAAGTAAATGTAAGTGACTATCATAGTTTGGTTGGGAGTCTACGATATCTCACATGCACAAGGCCGGACATTGCATATAGTGTCAACATAATGAGTCGATACATGAAGGATCCAAGACACTTGCACCTAAAAACTATTAAGAGAACTATTCGATACATTCGAGGAACGGAGTCATTTAGGTTACTCTACTTAAAGACAAACGAATATAAGCTGGTTGGTTACTCTGAGAGTGATTGGTGTAGAGATGTTGATGATAAGAAAAGTATAGCAGAATACGTGTTCTATATGGGAGACACGACATTCACATGGTTTTCAAAGAAACAGACGATCGTGACTTTATCGACAAGCGAGGCGGAGTATGTGGTTGTATCTTGATGTGTGCGCCACGCAATTTGGCTAAAAAATTTGCTACATCAGTTGAATCTTAAGCAACATGAGGCAATCGAAATACAAGTTGACAACAAATCGACAATTGAATTGGCAAAGAATCCGGTTCATTATGAGAGAAGTAAACATATAGATGTTCATTTCATTTTATTAGAGAACATGTTAAGAAAGACAAATTACAAATAAGTCACGTTGCATGTTGTGACCAAGTGGTAGACATTTTTACAAAGCCGCTGCAAACGGTGCAGTTTGAAAACCTCAAGAAGATGATCGGGATGAAGGATTGAAAATGTTTGAGTTTAAGGGAAGAATTTGTTGAGAATTAAACTCAAAATGGTCAGTATTCTGGGGCATTGTTCAGTGAGGATTTGAAGGGTCAAATGACAACCAAATTAAATGTATGACCTATGGATTGTGATGCCCGGATGTCTACTTTCTGATGGTTTACGTTTCAAGTCGTTTGGAGTTCTCTAGAAGAAGTTATGACGGTTTTAGTAACCAATGATAAAAAATTACGGTGATGTTTCATATCGTATTCAGTTTTAAGTATGTTTATTGCTTTAATTATTGTACGAATTTTAAGAGTCTTATCTAAGTCTCTAAATATTGTATTGTGCTTATTTGAGAAGAAGAGAGTAAAATACAAATCTTGTAGAAGCCTTGGAGTAGTAATTTTCTTTTCTCTCCAAAACAATCACTTCATTTGTTATCAGTTTTTTCCCTAAAGGATTTTTTTTCACGTAAATCTAGTGTCCCATATTGTATTTTCTTTTTTCAATTTTCATACAATCTCTAACAATATCAATATAAATATAATGATTAAACAATTAAACATTTTCACCAATAAATAACTTATAACTTCAATTAAAATAGTCATCATCAAAACCAAATAGCCTAATGACACTTAAGCTAAGAGTCCGGTCATCCACCAATAACTTTTGGTCTACCTCTCTGGTTGACCACATGTTCGCCCCAATCGATAGCTTTAACATTCTTTAGATTTTTTGTGACTCTCTGGCATTTGTTTGGACAATCTCAACTCTCGTTTGTCTACTGTGCTGGTTGACCACATATATTTCTTGGTTGGCTGCTCCCACATACTTTTGTAATTCTTTACTCTCAGGTAGTAGCACGGATGACTACATCTTTGGTTAGGTCGATCGTCTACTAGTCTTGAAAACTATGTTGCTATCAGGTAGTTGTTAGACGATCGAAACTTTGAATAGGTCGATCGCAGCTTCACTTTTTTTTTATTGGTATTGAGTGAGTCTTATGAACTTTACCATTAACTATAATAGCTGAACAAACACGTTAGTACAACTAAATTTCCACTTAGGAGGGTATTTCCATTGAGAGCAATAATATACCCAAGCATGAGATATCCCAATAATATATTCGCTAGTATAAAATCACATCATTAATTTATAATCAACGTATTCATTTCAAAATATGTTTATCATCAAAATAATTAAAATTAATTTCTATTAAGCTAGGAAAAACTTCCGCATAGCGAAAATGACGGCAAATTTAAACAAGCCGAGCCAAACTTCAAAAATTTGAATCATCTATAAGGATTTTTAAAGTTTATAAGAAGTCCCAAATGGCTGCAATAGTGGATCTCCAAACGAGACCCAGAAAAGAGAAATATGGTTTTGTTGAAGATACTTTAAGTGATGGGAAAAATAAATTTGAAAGACCATTATTTGATGGAGGAAGATCAACCACATCAGATGAAGCAAATCTACAGAGGAAGGCGGAAATAAAAGTATTAATATATTTTCCGCTTGCGTTTGACATCCTTTTCGTGGAAATTTTAATTCGACCTTATAATTTATGTTTATTGGTGAGATTAATAAATGTTGAAGTGGAACAAGTAAGAGACTTTTGTCTCGACAATATTCAACCTTTTATCTTCAACCAAGGAGAATCTTCTGAATACTTGCAATAAAAATCAATTCTGTAGAGTTAAAGTTAAATTTAATGATTTTATTCATATAGATCAACAAACATAAGTTATTGGTATTGATTCATCTTTGCTCGCCCGAACTAAAGAAAACCCATAATTTACAGAACTCAATCGGATAGAACAAAACATACGAGTTCACTATCAAACCCTTCACTCATCCTGCATCAAATAAGAAAAGCTTCCTTCACCTATTGATGATGGTAAGGTGAAGCTGCTTGGGTTCTGTTCTTCCTCTTCTGCAGAAATGTTTGAAGAGATCTCCTCATGTACAGAGAATGATTTGGAGGAACAGACGGCAGAGATTGATTGTTTGGTGAAGAGGGTTCTGATCCTCTTGGAGTTCTCAACTTTTCCTCCATTTCTCTTGCAGCTAACATTAGTATTGCTTTGGCCTGCAATTACAAAAAACAATTATAATTTATTTTTGACGGATAAAAATATGCTTCAAAATTAAAAATATATATATCAAGATAACCCAAGTCACTAAATTCATTTTGTTTCAAGTTCAAAACCGCGTTGGGGGAGTCCCTGACAATATTTGATTCGCTATCAGAGGTTGTGGTTTTGACCAGGAGTCAACAACGTACAAATCCACGCAAATATCAAAGTTTAATAAAATCTATCCGTAATTAAACGTAATATTTGAATTGTAATAAAATAAAATCTAGACTTGACTGATGAAAATCAAAGTTTATCTCGTCGAAAGATTCTGGAAAGGATTGAAAGAAAAAGAGAGTGAAATAAGATACCTGAAGGTCTGTGACATCAGAAACACAAATCCTTCCGTTGTAGAAAATAGTGATCTGCTGATTCTGCGGCCTTTCATTTGATAATTCTTCCATCCTGTCATCACAAAATTTCATGAGAAAAACTAACTCAGCTGATTCAGATCTATTCGACGTTAACTTATTTACTGATTTTTTTAAAAGAAAAAAATCATTCAAAACTGGGATCACGCGTATCACATTTTGCATGAGAGAGAGAGAGAGAGAGCTTACTTGGGGTGGCGATGGCGGTGGAGGAGGGAAGATTGAAGATCTGCGGAGTGAAAGGAAGAAGAAGGAGAAAGGCGAAGATCCAGATTGCAGTTCCTTCTCATTTTTGTTTTGTGAAGAACAGTGGATACTTTTGGAGAGTTGCAGATAAATTTGCAGATCAGTTTGGTTGAAGGACTAAGGTCAATCAATGACAATAACTTTATACCCAAATCAAGTTTGCAGAGAGAGAGAGAGAGAGAAATGAGGAGAGAGATAGGTAGGGGGTTCACATTTCACGTGGCCGCGTTTAGAACGGGGAAAGTACTTTGGAAACACGGAAGGCACATAAACCAGACACCAAATCGGCGGAGAGGGACAGGCAAAGAGAAGCGACTCACGATGTTGTAATTTCAGCACGTGGAAAACATGATAAGGATGCTTTTAATGGCCACCGTTTCTTCCGCTGCTTTTTCTATTTTCTCCACTGCTGTCATTGTAAGCTCAAAAACGTGCTTTTTTGGCATTTTTTGTGGATTAAACAAATCACTAATAAATTAATGTGGAAGACAAAACAAAAACGTTTGAAAAAGCTATGAGTCGGCCCAGCCTGCTCGACTCATATCCGTTTACTTGGACTATTTCATTCTAATAATTTTCCACGTTTGTTTGACGTCCTCACTTTGATTGTGTGACACCGGCTAAAACACTGGGACACTCGGTATCTGCTCTCAATGTTTTGTTTTCCCAAAACTAAAAATAAAAATTCATGCAAACATAAATTTAGGATAAATTAATAGTATAATAAAAAAAATCAAATAATTTGTGCAAAAATATGAACAACCATGATATAGTTATACAAATATCCTAAATGGAATGAAAATTAATATCTGTCTAAGAGTTCTCACCAAAGAAAGATCACTCAAGAAAATAATATAAATAAAAAAAAAAATTAACAAATCAACTATTGTACTATGCGATTAATGACAATTCAACCACTGAACAATTTTTTATAACAAATAAAACACTCAATAATGGAAAATGAACGGCGCAAGCATCGATGTTACGTTTTCCGTTAAAAATCAATTTTTCTTGGGTTTACAAATCATTCAACGGCAGACAACAATAGCGACTTCTCTTGAGGAGAAGAAGAAGAACAATTCAGAGGCTTGAGACGTCTGTAGAAGGGATTATAGAACTGGAATTAGAAAAATTCAAAGGAAAACTGAGAGAAGATTTATTATAAGAGGCAGTAAATTATCTGAGAAGAAAGAACAAAAAATTGGAAGAGAAATTGAAGGAAATGATTTTTCCATAAGAGGCAGAACATGCAGAGCTTCGTTCTTCGTTATGCAACAGAGGAACGACGACATTCTAATGTGGAACGATGACATTTCGCAGCGGAAAAATGAAATTCCACAATGGAAGAAAGAAACAGAAGAAAGAACAGTTCCTTCTTTCCTCTGTGGAAAGAAGGAACTTTTCTTCTTTGCTTTAAGAGGAAAGAAGCAACAAAGGAAAGAAGAAAATTCCTTTTTTCCTTACTTTCCTTCTTCCCTCTAGAGGAAAGGAGCACACGAAAGAAGAAAATTCTTTATTTCCTCACTTTCCTTTTTTCCTCTAAAAGGAAAGAAAAAACACATGAAAGAAGAAAAATTCCTCCTTTCCTCTCAGTGGAAAAAATGAATGGAGAAAAGTAGGAAATTCCTTGTTTTTTCACCTTCCTTCTTTCCATTGCAGAAAGAAGGAAAGAAAGATCTATTACTTCTTTTATTTCTTCCTTCAGCAGTGAAATTTCGTCGTTTCGCTGTGGAATGTCATCGTTCCATAGCGGAATATTGTTGTTCCTCTACTGTCTAACGAAGAACGAAGTTCTGTCCATTTTGCCTCTCATGGAAAATTCATTTCCTTTAATTTCTCTTTTAATTTTTTGTTATTTCTTTACAAATAATTTATTAGTCTCTTCAAAAATCTTCTAAGATAATTTACTACCTCTTATGATAAATTTTCTCTCAATTTTCCTTTGAATTTTTTAATTCCAGTTCTACAATCCGTTTTACAGACGTCTCCACCCTATAAATTCTTTGTCTTCTTCTCTATAAGAGAAATCGTTGTTGTTGTCTCCCGTTGAATGATTTGTAAATATAGGAAAAATTATTTTTTAACAGAAAACATAACAGTAATGCTTTCACTATTCATTTTCCATAGTAGAGTATTTTATTTGTTAGAAAAAATTGTTCAGTAGTTGACTTATCATTGATCGCATAGTATAGTGGTTGATTTGTTAATTTCCCTAAATAAAATGAAGACAACTAGCTCACTTCTAATGAGCCTATATGAATCATCTTATCTAAGACTTGAAAAATGGATAGGTTTATTTTGGTGAGCTAAGAATTTCAAATGTTATATCCAATGTTTTAAAACACTTTGCGCATACAAGTACTAAAAGTAATCAACAAACCATTAATAGGACTGGAACACAATTCACTAAATTATGGTAAATAATGCAGTAATGCCACCACTATCATACTAGAAAATTATTAGAAAAAACAGGTAACTCACAGCCTCGAGGATCGTTGTCATAGGCATGAGAGGAAGAGAACGATCATCGAGAAAGGTCGTGACATAACAACAATAATATTAATCAGGTTTAAAAATTTTCAATCAAGGACATGACATTCTAATCTACTCGAACATGATCTCATAGAATGCAAATACATACTGGAATGCTAGATGTGAACAACAAGCAATAACCTCGCTTGAGGGTCAAGTAAATTTGTTATCCATGATCAATATGTACAACTAAAATGGATGAATAAAATAAACGTGTAGAAAAATGTACATATATATAATAAAAATCAACATGATGTTAGACATGGCATATCATCAGTGTTTACGATATAATTAAGATTTTAAAAACAATGAAATGTATGATTGAATATAATCAATAAATACCTCAATTAGTAGTTATCGCATGACACTACTTATACTAGTAACTTTAGGATTTAGTACAACTTGGGAATCTTTTGTACTTGTAGTTGCACTCACATTAGTATACTTATAAAAGTGTTTAAATTAATTTTTGAATCACATAACGGAACATAGAATCCAACTAGGGGATGTATAGAAGAAGTCCTAAAAAATATGAGGCTGCAACCACGAAACAGTGGTGGTGAGACGCACAACATGGACAGAGTAGTGGTGCTCAACACATGAGCACTGCAAGTGTGCGTTCCCAATTGGTACAAACCTGACTTCTCAGTGTCGTACTGCGACACATGTCAATTTTGTGCATTCTGAAAAATTGCACAGTGCTTCAACTTTGTGTTCTTCACCAATAGGGCCTTGTGTGACCGCCAATGGCACAACGGTGCTAATAGCTCTAACACCCCATTATCGTTTTTCCCATTCTTTTGATGTAATCAATTTGGAATAATTAACGTAGTTCATTTCATGCCAATACGTGTTATTTTATGACGTATAAATTGTGGATTATTTTGTGAGACAAAATTTAAGTTAAGAAAAATTGGAGAAAAACTGTCCAAGGTCATTTCGAATGAATGCGGTGCCATGAGGACGAGATTCGGCGTCCGCACCATCATAAATCACTTGGGGACGAAGGTTGGGATGAGTTCTCGCGTCCTGAACCTGACCCTGTCTTTGCAGACCAGTGCAGATGAAGGCGGACGAGATGAAGACACGTCCGATTTGAATCTGTACAAAATCTGGATTCATCTGGACGCAGTGTAGACGATGTATGCGGACGAGGTTTTGCGTTCGAATCGCATCTACAGACGGATTTTCAAAGGAGTTAGGATGAAGCTTCTCATCCTAATCCTCATTTATGCCTGTATAGTGCCATTTTGAACGCAGTGTGGATGCAAAGTCGCATCCAAAAGTGCCAGTTCTGCGAGATTTAAATTTTAAAATAACGAGATGGGGGAGGAAAAATCGGGATAGCAACTACGAGGCAACTCTGGAGGGATGAATCTCCCTCAAGTAGATCACGTCACCCCCCCATTTACGCATGTCCCTTCTCTCTGATTGGTTCACACCTTTTCCTCCAGGTAAATCTCATCCTTTTAAAACCCAATTTGGAGTTTCCTTCGGGAGATTCAGATTTCCTTCATGGGTTAGATGTGTTCCATTCACGTGAGACAGAGTGACGCCTTTTGAAGTGTCGAGAGATTTCTTAATAGTAAATTCATCCTAGGAAGATTTCGGAGGTGGAGTGATCATGTACTTCCATAGGCAAAGGGGTCGTCAAAATTCTATCATTTGCTGTCAGTGAGATAAATTCTTCAATAGAGGTAAGAAATTAGGTGTGTCGTGGCCATGTGGAGACCCTACACCACAAGTAGTGTGCGTGAGTAGTGTTAATTGTTTGGATGTCAATTCCCGAATTTATTAGTTGATTTTCTGAATTTTAGTTTCCTGCAAATCTATTTACTGTAATTGTTTTTTTTTTGTCAAAGATCAATGATATGATGAACGTAGTAAAGAATGATGAATCAATGAGCATAAATAAGCTAAGGAATTCCTTTCATAATGACTCTTACTCTATGTATTGTATTGCTTTACATTGCTGAAATTCTCCTTCTTTAATGTGTTTTTCTCTAGTTAATTATAACTTTTGTGACCTTCATTATTGTAACTTCATTATTTCGTATGAATAGAAGAGCGAATGATGAACTGAATTATGGCTGGAACTGATGAATTGAAACTGTGTAAAGAATTGATACGTATGATTGAGTTGTTATTAAAATTTTGTAATATTAAATCTATTCTACTTCTCAATTAACTGTTGAATGCTGTTACTTCTTTGTTCTAGTTAGGAGATATAAACATCTAATTTTAATTCCCGTGATTAGTTACTAAGCATGTTTAGATTAACAAATTCTCAATAACTCGCTGTACACTCTACTTGTAGAAGCATGATCAATGAAAATTCCTATAACCTGAAAACTAAAGCATGCGATCCATATTTACTGTTATATAAATTCGTTGAACAAGTTATAATGACAGCATGTAAACTCTTATCTACTTTCAATTGTATATGAATTCAAGCATGTGTTATTTTCCATTGGCTGTCTGTATTGTATGCCTTGCTAGCTTGTTTGGATAATTGGTTATAAGATTTTGTTTAAATTATCATAAGTATTGGTTTAAGCACATTCAGTTATTAGTTTGTTTTCAATTTATTAGCATGTTTTAATTGAAACCAATTGATAAGCTTGTTGTTCAATTCATTGTTCTTTAATTATCATGTATGCTCGTTTAAATAACTAAGTACCAAGCATGTCTTCCGCCGTGTTATATTATTGTTACTATTGTTTTTCTTGGGTTGCTCTTAGTTAAAAATTGTTCGTTATATGTGCTATATGTGTAGTCGTTATTTTTAATTCCTTTCATTTAATTATAAACACTGTTCATTTCTGTTGCGCTTATGTCACATTATTAGTATGTCTCATGCAACATATTAATAGAAACAAGTAGGGAGTGCCATTTTGGATGGTACTAACATGCATGAGTGAGGAAAATGAAATGAATGAACACAATGAACGAATAATGTCATGGGAAGTTGAAGGGCGGGTGGATAGTTTGGATCTAGTTCACATAGGACTAGAAGTTGATCAAACTATACCATCTATTATGTGTTCCTTCAACTTCCGGCTTGAAATACGAGTTATGAATGAATGAACGTAATGAAAGATTGGTTTGGGGCGGACCCATTCCAAGTAAACTAAAGAGAGGCATGACATATGCATATTCCCTTTCCTTACTAAGCCTTTAGGATTATGTATTACTTTTAGTGTAAGTAATGAAATGATAACGCCTGGAGTGGAAGATGATGCATTTCCCGTGGAGCCTGAGATGTATCTGGATGAATCACGACCTGAGTAGAATTACATAAGAAGAAAACAAAGGTTTTGTTTAAATTGTAAGGATTTAATAAATGGCAAGATTTGCCTAAAATTGATTTTGATGTTATTTTGCATGATTTTATTATAGATCTTAAACTTATTTGAAGTTTTTAAAAATGTTTTTCCGTATACTCTGATGTCATTGTCATTCTTCAAATTTTATGATTAATTTCAATATGTGAAAAATTTACTAGTTAAGTAGATAAAGGAAAAAAAAAATTTCTCAAAAATTATTTAAATAAGATAATTAAGAAAGAATGGAATTTGATGGGAGATGTCACAATAGCACTGTCAACTGGGGTTTAC
This sequence comes from Begonia loranthoides, assembly GCA_022433065.1. NCBI lineage: Eukaryota > Viridiplantae > Streptophyta > Magnoliopsida > Cucurbitales > Begoniaceae > Begonia > Begonia loranthoides. The sequence continues at coordinate 17,701,677 of CM039475.1, read as the reverse complement.
ACAAAAATCTAATCTTTCTCCGATTTCTTAAAACAAAATAGCGTTAAACCTAAGCTAGACATATATTAATTTAATTCTGTTCATCATAATAAACTTTTGTTAAATTATTGAGTTCATGAACTTGAAATTGGATTTTCAACCAAAATTCCAAAAACTCGAAAAACTAAAACAAAGGTTGTTTTAATTTGACTTACCCTGGAAGTGTTTTAAGAAAGTTATCAGTCGATGCATGAGAATCACTTATCCATGGTTAGAATTAACCAAAGTGTGACTTTGAATCACATCTCTCTTCAATCACAAACACTTCTCACTTCCAAATGAGAAATTAGGTCTTAGGTGTAAACCTCTTATATGGTGGCCCAACCAATCTAAAGTAAAGGCAAATCAACATTGCCATCACATTATCATCACAACTGGTGCCCTTATTAATGTTACACAACATTAAATTCTAAACGATTTAACTAAATAAATGTAGCGGAAGACTTGAAAGCATTATATTTGAATATCTTTGTGCCTCAACCCTATCTCAATATAGGCTTATTCCACAACTTGCGATTTGTAATTATACATAGATGATAGTGTAATATATGAAATCCGAAAATAAACAATTCAACGTACCTTATCTAGAACCACTCTACAAACAGTATAGATTATGTGTAGTACTCCAACATGTTCGTATATTTCATACTTACAATCCTTACGTCTCGTATTTAACGTTGTTGATTCAACCATATCATTTTCTATAAACGCGGATAAAGAATTTTTTTACCAACCTTGGTCCATAATAAAAGCTTTTGTAATTGATGATGATATCGATTCCTTTTGTCCCCTTAATCCTTTCTCTTTAATTGTCTCTTTGATGATCAAGAAAACCCAAGTATAGTTACTATAAGTTCAGAGAGTGTTCAAGTGTTAGAGAGAGTGTTGTAATCTCTCTCTCTCTTATTGATGAAGAAGACATCCTTACAAAGGTATCCTTCCATACATACCCTTTCAATCATGTCTCTTCAATCACACCCCTTCTACTATACTTTATACACTTTAATAAGGTAAAGAGAGGGAATTTAAAACCCAATTAACTTAATGTCCTTTACACTTAACAACCATCATATTAAGTACATTAATATTAAGTCAATGCCACTTAATTAACATGGACCACATTAATAGATTAGAATAATTTAACAATCTCTCATTTGGGCCATGTTATGTACTTTATTATAAAATTAATTTTTAGCTATCACTTTTCAGCTATCACAACTTGAATTCACAACCAATTACAATAGCGAACCATAATGTGAATTTATCAAGTTCTCTTTTCATAATAAATTGTATAATCGAATCATGACAGACATAAGTCTATAATGACGACATGATTCTTTCCATGTATCACAGATTAACACAATTTATCAATACTTTAATTGAGGAATACTATATATCTTTCAACTTTAATTTTCATAAAGTTTCTTATATTATTCATAAACAACAATAATTGTATACATCATTATATGAATAATAAACAACCATACAAAAACAATTCCTCAATGAATTCATAGGAGTCATAAAATACAAGTTATACAATTACAATCACATAAATGAGGACTTGTCACCTAAACCCATCCTTACAACATGTTCTTTAAAGGCTTTGGGTGGCAATCCTTTGGTTAATAGATATTCTATCATTAAACTTGTACTTATATGTTCAATGCACACCTTTTATTTTTGTATTTCTTCTTTAATTGGCAAGTACTTTAAGTCCATATGTTTTGCACCTTTCGAATACTTGTCATTCTTTGAGAAAAATACAGCTGCAAAATTATCACAATAAAATTTCAGCGATTTATCTATATTGTCGACCATACCTAGACCCCAAAGTATGTTCAGCAACCACAATGCTTGAATTGTGGTCTCAAAACATGCCATAAATTTTGCCTCCATATTGGAAGTAGCAATCGAAGATTGCTTTTCACTTTTCCATGATACGGCTCCTCCGGCTAATAGGAACACGTAACTGAATGTAGATTTCTTCGAGCTACACATCCAGCATAATTTGAATCTGAATATCCCATTACTTCAAGATGACTTGATTTTCTATACGTGAGCATGTAGTCCTTTGTTTCTTGTAAGTACCTTGGAACTTTCTTTGTAGCTTTCCAGTGATCAATTCCTAGGTTACTTTGATATCGGCCCAGCATCCCTACTACAAAACTGATGTCTGGCCGAGTACATGTTTGGACATACATTAAGCTTCCTACAGCTGATGCATATGGAACAGATTTTATTTCCTTACATTCCAAATCATTTTTTGGACATTGCATTTGTAACATCCCGTATTTTTCCCTTTTATTTATTTAACATTTTAAAATGGTCATAAATTTTTCGTTTTCTATTTTTTTAATTAATAATCTATCAGACTAAAACGAGCGACTTATCATAAAACGATTTCCAAAATATAAAGTTTCCAAAACAGTCTGTTTACATTTTCCAAAAGTTTATAGATAGTCTACTACTATATTAGCAAAATACCTACTTTCCAAAGTCTTGTTATCAGTCAACCCAAACCGAAATATCAAATTCTATCTGTGAAAATACTGTTATTTCATACGTCCCAAAACATAATACCAAAACCCATCTGTGATGCGCCACAACCAACAGGTCAAAATGGCTGATAATCCAAAATGTCGTCCTGCAATACCGCCTCCACATTATCATTGTCATCCAACACATTACCTACATCACGGGGGAAAACAATGAGCCTAACGCTCAACAAGAATTAGAATGTAATGCGATGTAATGCAATGCATGACCATACGATGCAAGTTAAGCCAAGAGTGCATACATAACAAACACCGTGGGACCATGAGTAACCTGGTCAGTCCACAAAGGAGCAATATATATATGTCAAAGGGGTTTACGCAGGCCGTATACACTCATTTGTTACGAGAACGTTGGGGATTTCAGAATAGGAAGCAATGAACCCTAGTTTCCCATCTCGCTAACCTATTTCTCTCTAATCCATTCAACATGGATCTATATGACAATGGGACATCATTAACTTCCCGAAGCCCCACACGCCTATTTACATAGATTTCTTATATCACACATTATGAAGCAATTTCATAAGCCCTAAAATATGCATGTATGTCAACAAATCGACAAAACAACACCCAATTTACAACAAGTTCTCAATAACTATCATGCTTTTAGATAAGAAGAATTATACATGCTTTTGCGCAAAGGAGCACTACACATGCCTTTGAATAAAAAGAGACATCACAATTTGTAATTTATAGGATTTGCACTAACTATATTTAATTCATTAACATGGCAATGAAGAACAACATATATCAGCCAACTGTTCCACCTAACATGAAGATTTTTATTAAGAAGTATGAACTATAACCTTATCATGTCCATCTTCGATTCTATTCCATTTCATTACAGAACATGTGTAATCAATTCTATGCATATCATAACATGTGTATCAATTCTTTTGTCTTCAATTTATTCCCCTGAATGTCAAAGAGAGAGAAGACACTAACAGAGTCATGCTCAATACTCAATATCCATACTTCTCATAGCACCAATCCACATCCAATAGCTACGTGGCTTACCTCCAACACCAAAGGGAGGAGGTCCAATGATCTGAGGCCACTTATCCTTCACTTTTTGCCGCTTGATCGTGTCATTGCTGTAAAAATCGAGAAAAATGACGAGTAGAGCGAGAAACATCAGATTTAAAAAATGGGTTTTTTTTCGGACAATTTTGACCTTCCAAACGGGGTGTGTCATCCGCAGTCGTCCGCAATCACTTTGGGATGAGAAAATGGGTCCCCAGGCTTTCGTCTGTACCGTCTGCAAGGCGGTTTCGGACGCCAAGAGGCGTCCGCAGGATACATCCGCAATCGTCCGAATTGTCCCATAATCAGGACAGATTTATTTGGATTGCCATTTTGTCTCGATCGTAGTCATCTGCAGCGTCTGAATTGTCCCAGAATTATGACATATTCATTCGGATGCCATTTTGTCTCATTCGCACTCGTCCGCAGTTCCCAGAAAACAGACAGATTCAAAACGAACGACCCCACTACCGTCTGTGGTGTCCTTAGGCGTCCGCATTAGGATAGCTCAAAAATTGGGACGCCAATTGCCGTTCCCATGCGTCCTAAACTCCCAATTTTGCATTTTGCTTTAACTTTTTACACTACATTTCATTTGCCACATAACATAACCATATTATTACATCATCAAATTTTATTACAACGTAATATATGGATTTACAGTAATTTATATTTTTGGGACATTACAGCATTTCACTAAATTTGTCTCCTTTTTGAATTGGTGCTACACCAGCGGAACACTTATCCATTCTAAATCTCTCTAGAACTTTATTGATATATCCTTTCTGAGACAATCCCAATAAATCTTATTGTCTATCACAGAATATTTTTATTCCAATCACATAGGATGCCTCACCCATATCCTTCATTTCAAAATTCATAGAGAGAAAATCTTTCACATCATGTAACATTCCTTTATCATTGGCAACAAGAAGAATATCGTCAACATACAATACTAGGATACTAAACTTACTTTCATTGACCTTCATATAGATACACCGATCAACGGTGTTCTCTACAAAACCATACGATATAATGGTTTTGTTAAACTTAATATACTATTGTCTGGAAGCTTGTTTCATCCATATATTGACTTTTTCAATTTACACACTAACTTTTCATTTCCAGAAAATGAAAATCCTTTTGGTTGATCCATATACACTTCTTACTCTAAGTCACAATTAAGAAAGACGGTCTTTAAGTCCATTTGGTGAAGCTCTAAATCATAATGAGCTACCAAAGTCATAACTATCCTTATAGATTCCTTATTTGAAATTGGATAGAATGTCTCTTTATAGTCAATGTCATCTTTCTGAGTATAACCATTGGTGACAAGTCTGGCCTTATACCTTTTGATGTTACCTTTCGAGTCACGTTTGGTTTTGTAAATCCACTTACAACCTACTCGTTTAAAACCTTCAAGTCATTCTACAAGTTCCCAGACCTTATTGTCATCCATCGATTTCAACTCTTCTTTCATAGCATTCAACCACTTTTCAAAATTATTACATTCCATGGCTTGATTGAATGAGTTTGGATCTTTGTCGTTACTCAAGTCACATTCCTCTTGAAGTGAATATATCACATAATCATCAGAAGTTGCTGGTCTTTTCTACCTTATAGACCTTCGCAATTCTGTTTCTTGTGATTGTTCACTTATGACTTGAGCATCATTATTGGGCTCATCATTGACACGTTCATCTTGTGTGGTTTGAATATTCATATGTCATTCTTGTATGTTATTTGACGGTGATACAACAAAAGGAACTACAACTTGATGAGAAATTCGAGGTGTTGTTTCCTCCACCCGATTCTCTTGAATATTCACCTTTCGTGATTCATCACTGCCACTGAACTTGCCATTCTCAATTAATCGAGCATTTTCAGACTCTACTATTCTTGTACTATGATTTGGACAGTAAAATGTGTACCCTTTTGACTTTTCTGGATAGCTGATGAAGTAACCACTGATGGTTCTTGCATCGAGCTTCTTTTCATGTGAATTATAAATCATTACTTCTGCTGGACAACCCCAAACATGGAGATGTCTTAAACTAGGTTTCCTTCCTGTCCACAGTTCATAAGGTGTCTTAGGAACTACTTTACTAGGAAACCTATTCAACAGATATGCAACGGTCTTTAAACCGTGCATCCACAATGATAAAGGTACATTACTATAATTCGTCATACTTTTAACCATTTCGATAAGAGTACAATTCCGCCTTTCAGCTACACCACTTTGTTGTGGTGTTCTTGGCATTGTATACTGTGCACAAATGCCTTAACTTTCGAGAAACCTTGCAAATAGATCTTTATTTTGTCCATTTTCATTGAATTTTCAGTAATATTCACCACCTTTACTCTTCTATCCAACTGTCTTTCCACTTCATTTATGAACACTTCTATAACGTTCATCGCTTGAGATTTTTCATGCAGTAGATATAAATAACCATATCATGAGAAGTTGTCTATAAAAGTGATAAAATACGTTTCACCACTCTATGAAGGAGTGTCGAATGGACCACATATGTCAGTGTGTATCAATTCTTAAAGTTCACTACTTTTTGTGGCAGAATACTTTGATGTGTGTTTAATTTGCTTTTCTTTAATGCAATCTACACACACGTCCCAGTCATTAAAATCTAATTGAGGTCAAATGTTATTTTTCATTAATCTCAACATCATTTCTTTAGATATATGACCTAGACGTTGATGCCATAAGATAGCTGAACTTTCATTTCTTGCACTACGTTTAATTCCAATAGCATGATCACCATTAAATAGAGATTCAACATATCTAATATCAAGATTAAAGTAATACAAACTATCTTTCAAAATACCACAACCATAATTGCATTTATATTTGTACAAAGAAAATACACCATCACCAATCTTAAAATTAAAACCTACATCATCTAACTTTGCAACAGAAACTAAATTTCTAGCACATTCAGAAACATAAAGACACTCTTCTAGATCCTGATGACAACCAATGTCCATGATCAATCTATACATTCCAATTCCTTCTATTCGTGCCTTTATTCTGTTCCCCATATACAAGAACTTTTCAGTTCTGTTTATGGGCTGGATTGAAAGAAATCCCTGCGTAACATGTGACACATGAGTAATAGCTCCAGAATCTAACCACCAAATATTATTAGGTACTTCTATAACGACCTGGTTTTTTTGTAAATCCTTTGAAATGCGTAAAAATTTGAACTTTTGTAAAACCACTAAAACCCTCTTTTGAAAATGATATCAGAGTGCGTCTAACTGGACCGCTACTAATCGTTCGTTAAACTTGTTATCAAAATCCAATTTATAAAATGCGGAAGCGTTGTAAAATCTTTTGTTTGAAAACATAACGGAAGCGTAAATAATTTAATAGAAGAACTTAATGAAAGAAACTGAACTTCAAATACAATTTAATAAAATTTAATTTAATTACAACTGTTCCTTATTTTACTCGTTTAGCCTGGCCAGCTAGAAACCCCCTCGCACGTGCAAATCTTTCATCCCTACTTTATTATCTGTTCATCGTTATCTTCGTTTTCGCATACAATTACCTATACCTACACAACAAGTAAACTGTAAGCCCAAAGACTTAGTAAGGAAAAAGGGTTTAATGCAATATGAATGCCTCTCTTTAGTCCATTTGGAATGGGGGCCACCCAAACCAATCATTTCTTTAAGCCATTTACCTGTTTAATTACTTTATTTTAAGTCATTAGTTTGTTACTCGTACTTTGAGCTAGAAGATTGGACGGTTCATAAGGGATGAAATAGTGGATTGGATCTAGCCTTGTACTTGCAACTAGGTCCCTGTTCCCAACGCAATAGGGGGCTTCGCCCAGCTGCAGACTAGACCCGCTATCCATCCACCCCCCAACTCTCCATTTTTATCGTTTTCTTTCGTTCTTGTGCCAGGCTGAGCTGATGAACCACAGGAAACCTTTATTAGATTAAAGTTTTTACCCATTCTCATTACTTTATCTTCACTCATGCATGTGTGCGTACCACGCCGTGGCACTCCCTATTAGTCTCTATTAACATGATGTATGCTCATGCATTCTCAACCTAACATGATGCGTGATGCTTGTAACATAACATTTATAATAATTAAAGTGCGGATAAAAGAAATTAAAATGTAATTGAAAGTGCATATAAAAGAATAGCAATAATTGAAGGTGCACATAAAGGAAGTAACTGTAGTTGAAATTGCGCATATAAAAGAAAGTAATTGACATTAGTATCGAAATGAAAGCAACTGTAATTGAAAGCAAAAAATGAATTTAAAGGCGCATATAATAAGGACAGGAATTAAAGGAGCACAATGAAGAACAATTGCATCTTGTTGAAACAGCGAATGAACGACAAGAGACAGTAAACTAAACATGCGATGAATGAAATTGACTAAACATGCTCACAATAAGAATGCAAACGTGCTTTAGAAAACAAATAACTAAAAGAGGAAATGTGCATAGGAATTCGTCATTCTTATTTTTATTGGTTAGCATGCTTTTATTCCATTCCAGTAAACATATTGCGATTAATGATCTAGTTTATTACCCTAGGTAATTACATGCTCGACTAGTTGGTTCACATGCTCAAAGTTTAGTTATTAATTAATCAACTAGTTAATTTACATGCATTAGTTGCTTAACAATTTAACATACTGATTACATGCTCAAATTAACATACTTAGGTTGATTAACTACTCTAGTTATGGAAATTAGCATGCTTAACTTTCTTAGCTTAAGTTTGGTTAATTAATCTAGTTCACTCGAATTAATTTAGATGCATCAAGAATAATTCTAGTAAATTAAACATACCCATCTAGTTAATTAACATGCTCGCCTAATTATTTATTTACTCAAGTTAATTAGCATGCGTAAGATTGATTAGGCAACTACACAGGGCATACATTAGTAAATTAACAAGCTGGTTAATTAAATGCACTAGTTATCCTAGTTAGTTATTAGTCAATTTACATGCTCAGGACGAATTATTAACTAAACTAACAATTAAACATGCTCAAGGAAAGATTTCAAGTATGACTTCTTAATCATGCTCGGAAGATTATAAACACCAATTAATTTGCTTACATGCTTTAATTAACTAAATTAGTCAACATGCTAAATTAATTAACGATTAACTAACTTAATTAGCAATTAAACATGCTAGATTAATAAAGTGATGGCAGAATAATAGAGAGGAATAACAACATTATAGTTAATAACAAAACAATAAGTAAACATCCATCACAAAATAAAACTGTTAGCTTATTTCCAGACTTCACATAATCGTTATCGTTCACCCATTTCGCATTCGTCACAATTATCACAAACAATTTGCAGAAATTCGTTTGCAAGAAAGGATGCAGTAAAAAAGTAATTGCAAGAAATAAACAACGATATATATAAAAATTTCAAGAAACTAACAAATCAAAGAAATATCAATTATCAACTAACAATTAACTCCAGCAGTAACAATAAAGAAATCACAGTGCACTAGACATAAACTCACGCACTCTACTTGTGGGTAGGGCCTCCAAATGCCCAAGACTCACCCAATTCTTCACCTATAGCGATGAGCAACACAACCAGGGACAACTCTCCAGTCCACAGCTCACGCCTCCTCACCCAGCTCACAGCAGCTCTCAAGCTCGTCACTGCGTTTCACCCTCATTTAATCCACCCCCTAACAAACCAACAATAGCCTTCTTTCACTCACTGGAACTCTCCACTCAGGGCTCACTGTGATGCCCCGCGTCAAATTCTATTATTTCTTAAATATCTTCTTTTAAAATTTTTGGTAAAATTTTTCTTTTTCCTTTTTACATACTTGAACTAATAACTTTTCAAACATAAAATTGAGAGTAAAATTTAAAAGTGAAAATAAAAATAAGAGTAAGCGGAAATAATTTCTAAAAAAAACTTTAAATAATTTAAAGTGCAACCAAATAGTGTGAAATAACATCGATATCAAGTTTAGGCAAACGTTACCCATTATTAAATCCTTACAAAACTAAATAAAAAAGTTTTATTTCCTTTTAAAGCCATTCATCTACTCAGGTCGTGGTTCATCCGGATACACTTCAGGCTCCACAGGAAATGCATCCTCTTTCACTCAAGGTGTTATCATTTCATTCCCTACATCACAAGTAATGCATAAGTCTAAAAGACTTAGTAAGAAAAGGTAATCTGCATATGTCATGCCTCTCTTTAATTTACATTGGAATGAGTCCGCCCCAAACCATTTTTTCATTACGTTTCATTCATTCATTCATAACTCGTAATTTGAGCCAAAAGTTGAAGGAACACATATGTGACGGAATAGTTTCACCGGCTTCTAGCCCTTTGTGGACTAGATCCGAACTATCCACCCGCCCTTCAACCCCCCATTGCATCATTCGTTCATAGCATCATTCATTTCATTTTCCTCACTCGTGCATGTGAGTACCATAAAAAATGGCACTCCTTACTTGTTTATATTATCATGATGCATGTACATGTTAATTCGATTTAATAAAATAGAGATAATCTAATAGCGAATATATGATTAATGACAAAAAATAAAGCACAACGAACAACACATAATAAGAACGACTATAGTTAGAACACACAAGGAAGACAATATTACGAATAATGATAAAAGTTATTCAATTCAAATGAACTTATTTCTAACATTGATTAGGTGTAAAAGTTAATAATTTTGTAGAACATGTATTTAACAATGAATTGAAGACATATTCATAATGTTCTACCTAAATGGTCATGCTTGATAATTAAAGAACAATAAATTAGTAAACGTGCTGTAAATAGAGATCGATATAATTTTATAACAAATCATTTAATCATGCATTGGAAAAATATACTTTATAGACAGTCAACAGGAATTAGAATCATACTCAACAATCCAATGAAATTGAAGATATGCTAATTGATTTAAACGGATCGGTAGTTAAAACATGTGTTAAACATTCATGGAAACGAGATTAATAACATGTTTAACGTACAATTAGCAGGAATATAAGATGAATTACAACATACGACATCTCAATTTAACATACTTCTACAGTTGAGTGTACAATGAGTCTTTTAAATAAACATGCGAGACAATATATATACCGAAATTATTCCACTCAAACATGCTGAATAAATGGTCGATAGGAAACTATTTAATGAATAACAATAGAGTATTTATTTAGTGATTTGATATGGCGAAAAACACACTAAATAAATCTATTCAAATAAATCAGGATGTTTATACTTCTTAACCAAAATCCAAGAATTTTAGCATCTATAACAGAGTTTATATTCCAGAACCTATTAACAACCTATTCATGCATATCACAGCCTTCAATTCATCCATTCAAAATTATAATTCTACGCTATAACAGTTCATCATCATATTGAAATTATTACAGTTAGAGGAAATTGAAATGGTAAGGCTCACAATGATTATAAATGGCTAAAGAGGAATTACAGTAATGTTAGGAATAAAACACAGCAAGCAACACATCATTTGGAGGAAAAACTTCGTAATTCATTCATGTTCGTTAGAGCATCATTCTTCACTACAACTTTTAACATTCAAGATCTATATACCAAACTAATCTTCAACAAGTAAAGCATTTAAACTAATTATAGTTGCAAGAAATTAAAAGCAAGGAATTCAATTCATATTATAAGAATTATAGCAGAATAACTTAACTAAGGGAATCAAAATTTGACATTCAATAACTAATATTACTCAAACACAAAACTTGTGGTGTAGGGCCTTCACAAGGCCACGACACGCCCAATTCTTACCTAAAATGAAGAAAACCAACAGGGACAGCAATGACAGAAATCTGGGAAATCCCACTGCCTACGGAAGATACCCGATTATCTACTTCCTATCACTAGCTCCAAGCTCTTGACAGTCTCCCTTTCTCTCACTCTTTCTCTCCCTCTCACTCTCTGGAACGAAGGGTTGAATGAAGGGTGAAGGGAATTGAGGATCCAAACAGGGTTTAAAAGGGGGAAAATATTACCTGTAAAATTTGATGAACACCAATCAGAGGGGGAGAAGGAGCGTAATTGGTGCAACAAGATCTGCTTGAGGGATGATTCATATCTCCAGATTTGGACTCGTAGCTGCCATCCCAAGTTTCCAATCCCCAAATTTCGTTGTGCCGAGCCGCAACTGGACCCAGCTGTTTGAGACGACCTATCGGCTTCAACCGGTGAACCCACCGACGCAACTCGCTTGGAATCGTCACACAACGCCGGCAGCACTATCGCCGTCCTCTTCGTTGTCCTTCACATCTCCCCCTTCTTCCGATTCCGCTCTCGCTAGTGTCCCTCTCTCTCTTCTCGATTTTTGCACTTCAGAAAAAAAAAAGAAGGATTGAACCCTTCTTCACTTGATGCCCAGACCGGACCCACAATCATTGAATCGGCTCTGTCATTGAACTGGTTCTCACCTCAATTCCATTAATTCAAAATTATAAAATCCTATTGTTAATTCCAATTAGTACAACTTATACAATTAATTTTTCTCTTTATTAATTTAATTAAATCTTGTATTTAATTAAATTATTCTCAGCACAAATTTTAAATTCTTAATTTATTTCAAATGTTAGGGTATTACATTTCTCTCTATGAAAATAAATTTCGTCCCACAATATTTTCCACAATTACACTTTATAATGACTCGTATAGGTATGAAATGAAATACTTTAATTATTCCAAACTGATTACATAGCATGAACGAGAAAAACGACAAGGGGGTGTTCCATACTCTCCCCCATACAAAATTTTGGTCCCCAAAATTTAGTTAATCAAAAAGTTCCAGATACTTGGCTCTCATTTCATCTTCATTCTCCCAAGTAGCCTCATCGCTAGTATGATTCTGCCATAAAACTTTGACCAGTAGAATTTTCTTTCGTCGTAACTCCTTTACTCAAGAGTCAAGGATTTGAATAGGTCTTTCTCTGTAGCTTAGATTGGGTTGAAAATCAATGTCATCAAGATGGTCCAATACAACGACATTTCCCAAACACTTCTTAAGCATTGACATGTGAAAGATATTATGTATGTTCGCCAAAGAATCTGGTAATTGCAACTGATAGGCAACATGCCCTATTCTTTTTGTGATGACGAAATGGCCCATAAATCTTGGCTTAAGCTTTCCTCTTTTCCCAGAGCGAACAACTCCTCTGAAGGGGGATACCTTTAAGAACACATTGTCACTCTCATTAAATTCCAGGGCTCTACGTCAATTATCTGCGTAGGTCTTTTGATGACTTTGTGCTTCTAACATATTTTACTTGATTAAGGCAACCGACTCTGCAGTTTTCTGTACAATATCAAGACCAATAAATGTAGCCTCAACCACTTCATCCCAGTGCAAGGGAGATTTGCATTTTCTTCCATATAGTGCTGCAAATGGTGTCTTACCTATAGTGGCCTGGAAACTATTATTATAAGCGAACTCAACAAGAGGTAGTGATTTCTCCCATCCGATTTGAAATTCCAACACACATGCGCGAAGCATATCTTCAAGGGTTTGAATAGTCCTTTCACTTTAGCCGTCAGTTTTAGGGTGGAAAGCGGTACTAAATTGCAGCTAGGTATTCATAGCTTTGCTGAAACTTTTCCAGAAAACCGAAGTAAATCCCGGATCTCTATTAGATACTATAGAAACAGGAGTACCATGTAGTCGGACTATCTCCTTAAGATACAAATCAGTGAGCTGGTTCATCTTGTATGTCATGGCTACAGGCAAGAAATGCGAGGTCTTCATCAATCGATCCACAATTACCCATATTGCATCGTGGCCTCTAACTGTTTTGGGCAAATTAGTAACGAAATCCATAGTGATGTGTTCTCATTTCCACTCAGGAATTGGTAATGGCTAGAGGAAACCACCTGGTCTTTGTTGTTCGACTTTAACATGCTGACATATCTTGCATAAGGCCATATATTTAACAATGTCATGCTTCATTTTTGGCTAGTAATAAAGCACTTTGAGATCACGATACATCTTGGTACTACCAAGATAAATTGAGAAGCTAGAGGAATGAGCTTCTCAAAGGATCTTGGTCCACAAAAAGGCACAGTTCGGTACAAACCATTGGTTTCTAAACTTCACAATACCTTCCATGGACATAGAATATTCTCAAAATTCTGGTAGATCAGGGTTCAATCTAAACTTCTCACAATTACTATCACTTTGCTGAGTTTCTTTAATGTGGTCCAGAATAGACTACGATAGAGTCAATTTAGATAAGACAACATCCAGCTGTGAGGGAACCATTTGTAATTCAAATTCTTGTAATTCTTGCTTTAGTTCCAAAGACATCTCTTCACATAACACGTTCATCATGGCAACCTTATGACTAAGTGTATCAGCAACCACATTAGCCTTTCTAGGATGATACTTAATTTCGAGGTCGTAATCTTTAACAAATTTGAGGCATTGTCATTGCCTCGTATTCAGTTCCTTCTGAGTGAAAATATATTTAAGGCTCTTGTTGTTGGAGTAGATTTCACACCGCTGCCCATACAAATAATGTCTCTATACTTTGAGTGTGAAGACGACTGCTGCAAGCTCAAGGTTGTGAGTAGGATAATTCTGTTCGTGAATCTTAAGCTGTCGGGAAGCATAAGCAATAACTCTTCCATGGTGCATCAAAACTCCACCAAGACCTATCTTCGATGCACACAGTAAATACTAAAATCTCCTTCTGTTGGTAATGTCAAAATATGGGTAGTAGTTAATCTAGCTTCAGCTATTGGAAACTATTCTTGCACTCGCTAGACCACCAAAATCGGGCACTTTTCTTTGTCAGACTAGTAATCGGTAGAGCAATCTTAGAGAATCCCTCAATAAAGCATCTGTAATATCCAGCCAGGCCTAGAAAACTCCTTACTTCTCCAACATTCTTCAGTTGTGTCCAGTTCACTAATGCATGTACTTTTGTCAGGTCAACAGAGATACCATCCTTGGAGATTACGTGACCGAGAAAACAAACTTTACTAAGTCAGAATTCACATTTAGAAAACTTTGCATATAGTTGATGCTGATTAAGAATTGACAAGGTTGTCTGTAAATGCTCACAACGCTCAGCTTCTGATTTGGAATAGACGAGGATATCATCAATGAAGACGATAATGAATTTGTCCAAATAATGCTTGAAGACTTGGTTTATCAGATCCATAAAGGATACCGGGGCATTGATTAACCCAAAGGACATAACCAAGAATTCGTAGTGTCCGTATCTGGTATGAAAAGCAGTCTTGGGTATACTTTTAGGTTTCACTTTCATCTGGTAATAACCTGAGCGGAGATGGATTTTCTAGAAGACTTTGGCACCACATAGTTGGTCGAATAGGTCATCAATCCTTGGCAAGGATACTTATTCTTGATTTTAACTTTGTTTAGCTCTCTGTAGTCAATGAACATTCTCATTGTCCCGTTTTTTTTTCTGACAAATAATACCGGTGCGAATAAATCCTTTGGTACTCCCGCAATTCAGCTGGTGCCATACGATATGGGTGTTTGGAGATAGGTTCAGTATTAGATTGCAGGTTGTTCTCAAATTCAATCTCACGATCTGGGGGTAGGCCGGGAAGATTGTCAAGAAATACATTGGGAAAATCTCGAACTATAGCAACATCCTCCACTTTAGTTTCAAAATTTGCGGTGGTATCCAACACGTTCACTAGAAATCCATCACACCCGTTGTTCAGCATCCTGTCTTCTTTAAGCGCGGAAATAATAGCCAACTTACTTGTTTCCTTGACTCCTTGGAAAGTATTCATCGCACTACCCAGAGGGAAAAAATAGACTTTTCTCTTCTTACAATGAATTGTTGCATGGTTCGCAGATAGCCAGTCCATACCAATAATGACATCATAACCCTTTATGTCCATAATAATTAAGTCGACCTGAAATAAATGGCCACATATTTTCAATTCATAGGCTCTAACCATTCCTTCAGCAGTTAGATTGTCACTGGAGGGCAATAATACACGACGCGTACAATTTATACTGCTGGAGAGGCAGTTTGCCCTTTTACCGAATTTCGTAGAAATAAAAGAGTGTGTGGCACCTGAATCGAATAAGACATAAGCAGCACACTTATTAACATAAATTGTTCCTGTCAGAGTTAAATAATTTATTTATCCTAAGGTGAGATCTATTAATTTAACTAAGGTAAAATCAAAATATTTAAATAATTAAAGTATAAAATTTAAGCGTACTTGCCACAACGGCTGGTTGTTCATCCTCCGGTTCAGGGCCATACATTGCGAAGACACGAGGGGCCACTCCTCCTTGTCCATTGAGTCAGTTCAGGCAATTTCTGACTACATGACCCAACTTTCAACAAGCAAAGCACCTCTAAGAATCAACTAAGCATTCGCTGCGATGCATCTTCTTGCATTTTGGATAGGCAGTAGGTGGAGGAATCACAGTTGTCTGAGTCAAGTGCTTCTTATCAGGTCTTTGTTGTGTCTCAAATTCAGATGGTCGTTTAACACCCTAGCCCAGTGATGGACCGCCTCGAAGTTGTGACTAGAGTTTGCCTTCCACATCCTCTGATTTGCTTCCTCGAGGTTGGGCATACTACATCACAGATCTAGTTTGTCTTAGGCGCATGAATTCCATTAACTTCTATGTCCGGACGGTGTGGTTAAAGTACTTCTCATTGAACAGCTCCTTGAATTCTCTCTATCTGAGGGTTGTAACATCTCAGGAAGAGCTAACCGTATCACACCAAAACCGCGCCTCATGCATCAATAGATAAACAACACATCTTACCTTTTCAGCTTCACCAATCTCTGCATAAGCAAATTTGTCTTCTAAGGAGCGTATCCACTCCTGAACACCCAAAATTTCAGAAATATCCCCGTTGAAATAGGGAGGCTTGAGTCACTGAAATCTCTCCAATCCAGTTTGTCTATGGATTGGTTGGATCGCTATCGGTAGCTGGTTCTAATTATCAGCTCTGTTGCCATGTCCTTCCCATGAATTTATTCATAAACCAAAAGTGTTGTTCCATGAATTGTGATGTGCCCCAAGATCCTATCGCCTAAACCCGTGCGAAGGCCACCTTTGTTTTCTAACCTTTTTATTTATTTTCGTAGGTGCTTCTTCTCTAGCTAACTTGGAGGAGAGTTTTTGATCAATTTAACAAAGAGGCATTGGTGCATTTGGACTACTAGATGTTATGCTAATCATAGAAGAAATGCTGAGCTTTCCTTTCCGCCTAGAATCTGACCTTCGGGTGTTCAAGGGCTTTTTTGGCAATCAGAAAGACTTCCTTTCAAATTGAATCCTTCATACAACTTTTATCAGACATCAAGAGCTTTCTAAAGAGATATTTGGCATCATATTTGGTTTTTTTTTTCTATGTCAAACAACCCCTTTACAGAGAGAAAAATCCAAACTCAGAATTATTGTGTTTGTGTTATTGTTAAGGTTAGTTTTGTCATTTGCTGTTTAGGGTACTTTTGTAAATTGTAATGTTCCATTAGAGAGGTATTTTATCCTCTCTAATGAACCCTATTCACACCAGTTGAATTTGGAAAACCCTAAAGAAGACTTGTTTCTTGTTCTTGCGTGAAGACCCGCGGAGACCCACACTTCGACCATCTCCATTCTTCAACGTCTTCTTACTTGTTCTTGCTAGGTCTCAAGTGAGCCGACTTTTGCTACCTATTCAAGCTCGTGCTCCTCCTTGTGTGGTGGTTCTTGTGGCGTGGAGGTAGAAGAACTAGCATCCCCCATTGGAGAGAGCCTTCCTTGGTGTTGGCCGAACTAGTTGCCCCTCTAGTGTTTGAGGTTTAGTGGACTCCTTTGGTTTATTACTTATTTTTTGTACTATCTATTGAAAAAGGAAATCAATTTCTTGAAGCTATTGATCTATATCTGTGCTATTCTGGATTTGTGGGGTTTTGTTGAGATTTATCTTTGTTTTGGAAGGAAATATCTTTTGGCTGAGATTTTGCTTTTCCGCTGGACGGATTCTGCTCTGTTTTATGGTTGCATTTTGCTCTATTTATACTTATTGGATGAAGCTCCTTTTTGGCGGAGATAATTTTGGCATTGTTATTTGTTGACCCTCCAAATTTCGCATTGATTGGGTGTATGCAAGTTGGGATCTCGTTGTGTAATTTCTAGTCGCCATAATCTACCCAGGAAAACCTAATCCGAGGGCTAATTTCGTCAAAGCATATCTTCTTGTTTAGAACGAGTTTAAATCTGAATTTTTGATATGTTGCTATCTGGAATGTTGGTGTGAATCTCTGCAAATTTCAGGTTCTAATTCTTTAAGCTTTGGGAGTATCTGAAGACCAGGTTGACCTTTTTCGGTTTAGCCGATTGGAGTTGTTGAACACTAAAGAGTCTTGGATTCCATCATTTGGTATCAAATAATAGAGTATACGCAAGCCGAATTGGCTCTGATACCAAATGATGGAATCCAAGACTCTTTAGTGTTCAACAACTCCAATTGGCTAAACCGAAGAAGGTTAACCCGGTCTTCAGATTTTAATAAGTGTAACTCCTGAAGCTTAAAGAATTAGAACCTGAAATTTGCAGAGATTCACACCCACAATCCAGAGAGAAACATACCAAAAAGTCAGATTTAAACTCGTTCTAAACACAGAGATATGCTTTGACAAAATTAAATCTCCGATTAGGGTTTCCTGGGCAGATTTTGGCGACTAGAAATTACACAACAAGAACTCGACTTGCATACATCCAATGAGTGCCAAATGTGGAGGGTCAACAAACAACAATCCCAAAATTATCTCTGCCAAAAATGAGCTTTATTCAATAAGTATAAACAGAGCAAAACGCAACCATAAAATGGAGTAGAATCTATCGAGCGCAAAAACAGAATCTCGGCCAAAATATGTTTCCTTCCAAAACAAAGATTAACACATCCAAATCTCAACAAAACCCCACCAAATCCAAAATAGCACATATATAGATCAATAACTTCAAGAAATTGAAATCCTTTTTCAATAGATAGTATGACAAATAAGTAATAAACCAAAGGAGTTCGCTAAACCTCCAACACTAGAGGGGCGACTAGTTCGGCCAACACCAAGGAAGGCTCTCTCCAAT
Source organism: Begonia loranthoides (assembly GCA_022433065.1). Lineage (NCBI taxonomy): Eukaryota > Viridiplantae > Streptophyta > Magnoliopsida > Cucurbitales > Begoniaceae > Begonia > Begonia loranthoides. The sequence continues at coordinate 17,682,934 of CM039475.1, read as the reverse complement.
GGGGGATGCTAGTTCTTCTACCTCCATGCCACGAGAACCACCACACAAGGAGGAGGAGCTGGAAGAGGCAGCAAAAGTTGACTCACTTGAGACCTAGCAAGAACAAGTGAGAAGACGTTGAAGAATGGAGATGGCCGAAGTGGGGGTCTCCGCAGGTCTTCACGCAAGAACAAGTAACAAGTCTTCTTTAGGGTTTTCCAAATTCAACTGGTGTGAATAGGGTTCATTAGAGAGGATAAAATACCTCTATAATGGAACATTACAATTTACAAAAGTACCCTAAACAGCAAATGACAAAACTGTCCTTAACAATAACACAAACACAATAATTTTGAGTTTGGATTTTTGTCTCTATAAAGGGGAAGTTTGACATAGCAAACGAAAACAAAATATGATGCCAAATACCTCTTTAGAAAGCTCCGGATATCTGCTACAAGTTGTATGAAGGATACAATTTGAAACAAAGTCTTCCCAATTGCCAAAAAAGCCCTTGAACGCCCAAAGGTTAGATTCTAGGTGGAAAGGAAAGCCCACAATTTCTTTTATGATTAGCATAACATCCACTAGTCGAAATGCACCAATGCCTCTTTGTTAAATTGATCAAAAACTCTCCTCCAAGTTAGCTAGAGAAGAAACACCTACAAAAATAAATAAAAAGGTTAGAAAACAAAGGAGCCCTTGGCACGGGCTCAGGGGACATGATCTTGGGGCACATCATACTCTCGTGGTTGCAAAGGATTTGTCCTCAATTCCAAGGAGTGTACTTCATTATCTTCCACAAATCTTCCTCTTGGATCAAATGGAAAAAGTTGCTTGATGTCGAAAGTCAGCTCCATCATATCAGGTTTTGCATATCTCTTTCATTCATGACCTTGGAACTCATGATCTTACAACTCTCATGTTCGAGAGCCATATTAATATCAATAGTAATAAAACTCAAGGTACCCTCAAATTAAAATTTGTTCTTCTATCAAAAAAATAGCTTGCGAGGTCATCACTAAGAATCTTCTAGATTAAAAATTTTCTATCTCCAGAACTAGGCATCCACAATTTGTTAACCACAAATGAACTACCATTATAATAATAGGGAAGTTCCACACCCATAATATTAAAACTTTCTTTACAAAATTCAAAAATAGCACCAACAACAAAGCAATCTCTCATCCAACCAATTTTAAAGAACCATGTAAGTAAGGAATTTAACACCATGTTCCTTTCTTGACGTGCATACTCAATGGGATTGGATCCACAACAATCAGAAACAAGATGATGCGATAACAGAGTTAACATAATTCTCATCCCATATATTCAGATAGCCCATCAACTTGTTTTCTATTACACCACTTGGCATGCTGAGGTTATCAACTCCAATTGAGATTCCAGTATTAAAAGAGTGATATACTAGCCACAACATTAACATCCAGTAGTGGCATAACAGATTCAATAACAACAATATTTCTTAACCATCCAATTTTAAAGAACCAATCAATTAAGGAAATTGATGGAGTGTACCTTTCTTGGCTTATACTTTGTTGAAGAAAAATTTGCTTCCCTGGAAATTTATTTTGCACCGATTTACTTCTATACGCATCAATCTCACGTTGAAACCTCTTCAACACTAATGGTTCTATTTTTACCATCACTAGCAGAGTGTCTCATGTTGTATACCCTAATTCCGAAATAATGAATGAAGATGAGTGGCTAAAGTCCAAGTCTACTCTCTGATTGGGTGGAACACCCTTTTCTTTAAGTTCTTCTTCTTTTTCTTCCGTTGTCTGTAACTTCGAACTCATTTTGAATAGTGGACCGCCATTCAGGAGGACAATCTTAGTGACGAACACTTCTTCTTTCTCAGTAGTGGCTGCCAAAGAGATATCCTTACATTCCTCTTCATGAAGTGGTCCTTCAATTTTTCTTAAAATAGGAAGAGTTTGGTTGGAACAAATCAGGTTAAATAAGCTTCATCCAATAAGTATAAACAGAGATCTCGACTTGCATACATCCAATTAGTGCCAAATGTGGAGGGTCAACAAATAACAATCCCAAAATTATCTCGACCAAAAATGAGCTTCATCCAATAAGTATAAACAGAGCAAAACCCAACCACAAAACGGAGCAGAATATGCCCATCACAAAAACAAAATCTAGGCCAAAATATATTTCCTTCCAAAACAAAGATTAACACATCCAAATCTTCACAAAACCCCACCAAATCCAAAATAGCACACTATAGATCAACAACTTCAAGAAATCGAAATCCTTTTTTAATAGATAGTATGAAAAATAAGTAATAAACCAAAGGAGTCCGCTAAACCTCCTACACTAGAGGGGCAACTAGTTCGGCCAACACCAAGGAAGGCTCTCTCCAATGGGGAATGCTAGTTCTTCTACCTCCACGCCAACAAGAACCACCATACAAGGAGGAGGAGCTGGAAGAGGCAACAAAAGTCAACTCACTTGAGACCTAGCAAGAACAAGTGAGAAGACGTTGAAGAATGGAGATGGCCGAAGTGTTGGTCTTCGCGGGTCTTCACGCTAGAACAAGAAACCAGTCTTCTTTAGGGTTTTCCAAATTCAACTGGTGCGAATAGGGTTCATTAGAGAGGATAAAATACCTCTCTAATGGAACATTACAATTTACAAAAGTACCATAAACAGCAAATGACAACTGTCCTTAACAATAACACAAACACAATAATTCTGAGTTTGGACTAGATCCGAACTATCCACCCGCCCTTCAACCCCCCATTGCATCATTCGTTCATAGCATCATTTATTTCATTTTCCTCACTCGTGCATGTGAGTACCATCCAAAATGGCACTCCTTACTTGTTTCTATTATCATGATGCATGTACATGTTAATATGATTTAATAAAATAGAGATAATATAACATCGATTATATGATTAATGACAAAAAATAAAGCACAACAAACAACACATAATAAGAACGACTATAGTTAGAACGCACAAGGAAGACAATATTACGAATAATGATAAGAGTTATTCAATTCGAATGAACATATTTCTAACATGGATTAAGTGTAAAAGTTAATAATTTAGCAGAACATGTATTTAACAATGGATTGAAGGCATATTCATAATGTTGTACCTAAATGGTCATGCTTGATAATTAAAGAAAAATAAATTAATAAACGTGCTGTAAATAGAGATCGATATAATTTTATAACAAATCATTTAATCATGCATTGGAAAAATATACTTTATAGACAGTCAACAGGAATTAGAATCGTACTCAACAATCCAATGAAATTGAAGATATGCTAATTGATTTAAACGGATCTGTAGTTAAAACATGTATTAAACATTCATGGAAACGAGATTAATAACATATTTAACGTACAATTAGTAGGAATATAAGATGAAGTACAACATACGACATCTCGATTTAACATACTTCTACATTCGAGTGTACAATGAGTCTTTTAAGTAAACATGCTGGACAATATATATACCGGAATTATTCCACTTAAACATGTTGAATAAACCGTCTATAGGAAACTATTTAATGATTAACAATAGAGTATTTATTTAGTGATTTGATATGACAAAAAATACACTAAATAAATATATTCAAATAAATTATGATATTTATAATTCTTAACCAGAATCCAAGAATTTTAGAATCCATAACAGAGTTTATATTCCAGAACCTATTAACAACCTATTCACGCATATCACAGCCTTCAATTCATCCCTTCAAAATTATAATTCTAGCTATAATAGTTCATCATCATATTTACATTATTACAGTAAGAGGAAATTGAAATGGTAAGGCTCACAAAGATTATAAATGGCTAAAGAGGAATTACAATAAAGTCAAGAATAAAACGTAGCAAGCAACACATCATTTGGAGAAAAACCTTTGTAATTCATTCATGTTCGTTCAAGCATTATTCTTCACTACAACTTTTAACATTCAAGATCTATATACCATATTAATCTTCAACAAGTAAAGCATTTAAACTAATTATAGTTGTAGGAAATTAAAAGCAAGAAATTCAATTCATATTATAAGAATTAAAGCAGAATAACTTAACTAAAGGAATCAAAATTTGATATTCAATAACTCATATTACTCACACACACAACTTGTGGTGTAGGGTCTCCACATGGCCACGACATGCCCAATTCTTACCTAAAATGAAGAAAACCAATAGGGATAGCAATGACAGAAATCTGGAAAATCCCACTGCCTACAGAAGATACCTGATTATCTACTTCCTGTCACCAGCTCCAGCTCTTGACAGTCTCCCTTTCTCTCACTCTTTCTCTCACTCTCACTCTTTGGAATGAAGGGTTGAATGAAAGGTGAAGGGAATTGAGGTTCCAAATAGGGTTTAAAAGGGGGAAAATATTACCTATAAAATTTGATGAACACCAATCAGAGTGGAAGAAGGAGCGGAAATGGTGCGACATGATCCAATTGAGGGAGGATTTGTATATCTAGAGTTGGACTCGTGGCTGCCATCCCGAGTTTCCCATCCCCCAATTTTGATGTGCCGAGCCGCAACTGGACCCATCTGTTTGAGCCGACCTGTCGGCTTCAACTGGAGAACCCACCGGCGTAACCCACCCGAAATTGTCATGCGACGCCACCAGCACTCTAGCCATCCTCTTCGCCGTCCTTCACAGTCCCTCTTCTCTGATTCTGCTCTCTCTAGTGTCCCTCTCTCTTCCCTATTTTTACACTTTAGAAATAAAGAAGGATTGAACCCTTCTTCACTTGATGCCCAGACCGGACCCACAATCATTGAACTAATTTTGTCATTAAACCAGTTCTCACCTCCAATTGCATTAATTCAAAATTATAAAATCCTATTGTTAATTCCAATTAGTACACCTTATTCAATTAATTTTTCTCTTTATTAATTTAATTAAATCTTGCATTTAATTAAATTATTCTCAACCCAAATTCCAAATTCTGTATTTATTCTAAATGTTGGGGTATTACATTTCTCTCTTCGAAAATAAATTTCGTCCTATAATATTTTCCACAATTACACTTCATAATGACTCGTATAGGCATGAAATGAAATACTTTAATTATTCCAAACTGATTACGTAGCATGAAGGGCAAAAATGACAACGGGGTGTTACACTCACTCTCTCGCAGCTCCCTCTCACTCTCTTGCTCTCTGGACTTCTCATGCGGGGGAGAAAATGAAGAATGGGAAGGGAGAGGGGAAGCTTTACCTGGAAGAGGAGGGAGACACAATCATGGCTGGAGGCAAGGAGGAAGGCAAACTACGGCATAAGGAGGCAATTTTCATCGCCTGGGGTAGGGATGAGTCGCTTCTTGTCGATTTCCTAGGATTTTCTATGATTTTTCATCATTTTATCTCTATTTTATTCATAGGTTCTGGGCTAATTCGGACAGGTACGGACACATCGGTCTCATCCGTAAGGCTAAAATATTGCAGGCTAAAACGAGGCTTTGGACGGGAAAATGCGTCCCCATCTTGTCTGTACCGTTCGAAAGTGAAAATTTGGACACCAAATCTCATCCACACATGGCGTCCACATATCGTCCAAAAGTGTCCGAAAATCGAACAAAGGCAAATCAGACGAGGCCTCAACTCGTCCACAGCCATCTAGACTCGCCCAAAACTATCCAAGTTTAGAACAGATTCAATGCGTACGTAGTTCCTCTCTTCCACATCGTCCAGACCTCGTCCGCAACTTCACTGTATAGTGAAGTCAGAACGAAGAACCACGTCCCAAGTTGTCTCTAGGCTGAGGGTGATGTGCAATGCTCTTGCAAACGACACTTCTCGTCTGCAAGGTCATCCACATGCATCTAGAAGTTAATTTCTAGACACATTAGGATGCGAATCCTCGTCCTCGAGGCATCCCAAACATCGGAGATGTTATGCAATGCACTTGCATATGACATATTGCATCTGCAGTGTCGTCCGTAGGCATCCGAAAATGTCCTGGACAACCTTTCCTCGCTTAGTCCTCACTAACTCCTATCCCGTAACACTTTCCCCATGAATACCATCATAAAATGACACGTATAAATATACAATGTAATGTCCTACTTACCCCTTTGTCTTGGAATTACATTGTATGTGGGGAAAATGTGACGGAAATACCACTAGACTTAACACTCTAGAACGTCCTATGTAATACCCCGATAATTGTCCAACTTAAAAAATCGGGGTGTTACAACTTTTATAATATTTGATTCAATACATACTAAAAAAAATGGAATATCTTTCTTTTTGAAATAAGCTTTTCTTTTCGAACAATCTTTCTTGATGTGTCTAGCTTTGTTACAAAAATAGCATTTAAGCTCTTTTCGTATTTGCCCTCCTTTGCATTTAATGGGCATTTTCGCTTCTTTTTTGTTCTTTTTACTTGGCTTTCCATTGCTATTATGGACTTCTATCTAAAATGTCAGATGAACGGTATGGTCTTTCATTTTCTTCAACCTCCCTTCTTCTTGAATTAACATGGCATTTATTTTTTGAAAGTTTCATTTTTCTTTAATGGTGTTATAATTCACCTGAAACTGGCCAAATTCAAGAGGAAGATAATTGATGATAAATTGAACTAAGAATGATTCACTTACATCCATACACAACGTTTTCAGCTTTGCTGCCAAATTGGCCATGCTTGTTACATGAACATGAATGGGTTGCTACCAATCAAATTTCTTGGTCGTCAACTCACTTATCAAGCTTCTTACAATGGACTTATCCGTAATGTCTGATTGGGAGTATGCTTTTATTCTCGACTTGAAGTCCTTTGCATCATTCGTCTTTGGCATCGATGGCTTAATGTTTTCAGCCATGGTCATCTTCATCAAGTTCAACACAGCCTATTAGACAGCTCCCATGCCTTATTATAAGAATTGTCAGCTTCTGTACTCGTCCCATTAATAGCTGGTGGTCTATAACCAACTGATGTGACCTGGGATGCCCCTGATCTTGCCGACACCTCACTGGAGCTCGAAGACGAAGGCGCTCACTGGCGAGAGTGAAGGATTGCCTCAGACTCGAGCTCAGTCAAGTAGGAAACGGGTTCATAGTGTTTAGGGAAAAGGAAATCGGGTAAATTTAATTAAAGGGGGAGATGGACTAATGGTAAGGGACAGGTGGCAGAAGTTGAGTCGAGAAGGTTGTTGACTTGGCAAAAAAAAAAAAAAAAATTAAAGAAGGCTCTTGGAAACTGGAAGCTCGAACGCTTCCAGAGAAGGTCGAGGAACGGAAAGCGACGAATTGGGCGGAAGGACGAAATGTAAAAAAGGCAGTGCAAGGTGAGCCTTTGGACTCAGAAAGTGACGGGGAAGATGTTCGAATTCGTCTGAGGTTGGAAGTTGAGTTCTTGTGTGGAAGGTGGCCGAGTTTACAGAGGCGATTTTTGACAAAGAGAACACAGACTAGAAAGGGAGTCTCGAAGTGGGATTTCGACTCTGTGAAGCAGGGTTGAATTTCGGCGATGGACTGAAGTGGTTTGTAGGGTGCGAAAATGGGCAGTTTGAAGGAGGCTGACAACTTTGAACTAGGCAGAGAATGGGAAATCAGGTGAAGGATGAGGATGGATGGAAAATGATTGTGATGAATGGAAGATTGACTGAGCAAGAAAGTGGTGGAAATGAAGATAGAATTTAACGGGCTGGTCCGAACAACACCACCTGAAGGTGCCTCTGACTTTAATGGCTGCCTCGCAATGGTAGCGCTCCAGCTCGGATAGACATAGTTTCTCTTCTCCCTTACAGAAGAGTTCTCCAACGGCGGCACGCTAGAGAGAAGAGAGAAGACACCAGAGATTGCAAGATGGTGGCTTCAATTTGAACGCACTCCTCTTCGCCAAATGTTACTCTCAGGGAAGGCTCATGCACTGGAGCAAGCTCCAACGGCGACAAACGCTCTGAAGAAACCAAACGGTTTGTATTCTGTAATTCAATTCAACTACCCATTACATACTCCAGAAAACACTTAAGTAATGAGCAATTAGGTTAAGCCTAATTAGCAAATTACCCAATTACCCTAAACAAAGACAAATAACATATATAAGTTAACGATAATGACGGGCGTCCCCAAAATAGCACAGACGCCAAGGAAACAACCAAAATAACCACAAATGTGTCCAAATTAAAATGCTTAAATTAAATCAAAATAAATAAAAATGAGGCAGGGTTTGGGGCACATCATCTTCCCCGGGTTGAAAAAGATTTGTCCACAAATCCACGGGTTCGCCTGCCTCCTTCTCTGGCCATATTCAACACCCCCTGGAACAAATGGAAAATTTGGGTTGATCTCAAGCTTGAGGATGTTCAACCTAGGCGATCAAGCATAAATAGCACACCCATGTTCTTCAATCAGAAAATTCATAGTTTGATTACTCCCTCGCAAGTCTTCAATTTCAACTCTAACATATACAGCTTCAGAGTCCAGTGTAAATCTAAACTTAGGTCACACTTAATTTTCAGTCTTAAACTGTTCAAAATAGACAGCAAGACCAGAGCTAGTGGTTTGAAGGCAGACTTTAATTTTCAAACCCACAACTTGGCCACTCCGCCTCACATTTCCACCCGGGTCAAATAAAAAATTTGGCATCACACTAGGGGTACTCCCCACTCCACACTACTGCTTAGAAAGGATGGAATCACGCTGCACAAACACAAGATCATTTGATAGACATAAATCAAAAACCCCATAAGCCTTAGCCGTGACACCCCAATTAGCCTTCCAATAATTCATTTGATTACTTATTGCAATGGAACTTTGAAAAATACCCCAAACAGAAACAGTTCCACCATCATTAATCATACTAGTAATCTCAGAGCCATGCTCCCCTTTGGTTAGCAATGAGATAGAATCACAGTTTTGATTAACCCGAACATCTAGATTAATCATTGAATAAAGCCACAACTAAACAGTATTCACAATCCCAAGTGGACGTGCTACAAGTCTCTACCAAATTGGAAATACTAGGTGTGAAATTACAATGCACAACCACATATTCATAGGGCGGCAGTAAAAAAAGCCATCATTATTCCCAACCAAAATATCCAAAAAAATCATCAACATATCCACAACAGAACAATATTCTGATTCTTCCCACACAGGAACAATTCTATCATCAATCCCAGTTAGCATATCCAAATTTCTCATAACAACAACAAAATAGTACTCTAATTCGTCTTTAGACATGCTAAAGATTCCCATCATATTTGAAATGCCAATAGATATGAAATAACCAACAGAGGCAGCATTAATAATATGTCCAGTCCAACAGAGTAGAAGAAGTCCAAAAACATCACTATGCTTAGACAAAACACGTTGGAGCAGCAGTAAAACAGAACCAACAGGAATCCTGACCCATTTGTCCAGACTACCCTTCAACATGTCAACAACAAAATAAACAACAAATCAACATTCAAATTTCTCATTAAGCCTGCTGCGAATACCAACCAAATGGGAGAGGCCAGGCGCAAGATTATAATACACAGCAGACACAAATTTATAGGGCAGTAGTGAAAAAGATTTGCCAGCAACCAAATTGTTCAGCAAGTTTATCAACCAATTAACAACACAACACTCAATCCCTTCGCTCAACATGCTTAAAACTTCAGTTAGGTTTAAACTGCCCGGAGATAAAGAAATACCAACATTTACAGCAACAAAAATAAATCCAGTCCAAGGAGAATTAAAACAGCTAATGTAATCAATAGCAAGCAAAAAAATTTTCACAGTATCAGTCCATCCAGAATTGTGATTCCAATTGCTCAGAGAAATTAGAGGGGCATACCTTCTCTTCTGGTTCTGGTAGCTCAACTCCTTCGGCACTATGCCACTGTGAGTTTGGATAGTGGAGGGAAGAAGAAAGTTCAAGAGGGAAAACTCTTGCACAACACGTTCCCCTGTAAGTGCCTTTTGTTCTTTTGAGATATTCACTGAGGAGGCTTCTCGGTCAACATGATCTTCTGATTCGGTCGATTTATAGAATTTTTCTTCAGATGCCCCTGTTTCCTTACTTTGAACCTCTGGTGTGTTCGGTAGAGTAATCTCAGCCTTGTATTCGAGTTCCATTGGAAATAGGATTCCTTCTTCCCGGAGTGTGCTAATTTCTTCAGTCCGCTCCACTAGACTCTCTGAATTTTCAACTAAGGTTTTCTCAGCCAATCTGACAATGCCCTTTATGCTGGAAGCTTGAAGATCTGCAGAGCCTAAACACCTCAACAAGCTATTAATCCGATCAATTATATCTTTCAAATCAGCTTGAAAATCTGATTGTTGGCTTCGCTTGTTGTTGGGATAATTTCTTTTGGGCTTGGTGGACGGCGGAGGGGAATGGGCTCCTCTGGTGGATGTCGGAGCGAATCTGCCCCTCATGAGCCACTTCATCAAGCTCCATGATTGTATGGCACCTTCACCAATTCCTTTTTGTCCAGATTGACCCGATGCCACCAACGGAGCGCTTCTTCGGTGATATTTGCCAATGCGACCACCACCTTGTCTCGGCCGATAATGTCGTGACTAAGGAAGAAAAATTCCAGCTTTTCTTCCCATTCTTCGTAATCTACAGTAATGCCCGAGCCGTTGAAGTTTGGTAGAACTCGTACAAACTCTTTTTCTCCTTCATCACAGCGATACTTCACACTGCGGCAGTTCCGGTTCATCTTGGCACTTTCGGACATTGGCGGAACGGATTGTTCAACTCTGGACGTGCGAAATGGATAACTGTGCTCTGATACCAAATGTTGTGACCTGACATGCCCCTGATCTGGCCTGCGCATCACTGGAGCTAGGAGACGAAGGCGCTCGCTGGCGAGAGTGAAGGATCATGCCTCATAGGGGTGTTCAAAATCGAACCGAACCGAAACCGATCAAAAAATTGAAACCGAAGAAGGTTTTTTCTATTAAAAAAACCGAATAAGGTTCTCTTTTGCAAGAACTGAGTGTTTTGGTTCGGTTACCGGTTTTAGTTTTTCAAAACCGAAACCGAACCGTATAAATACGTTTATAGTGTTTTTTTTTAAGTTCCATATTTGGTCATTCGTGCTTCAGCCTCTGAAGTGATTTTAGCTCCAAAAGACCTAATAACTATTTTTTGGACAAAATTTTGTTTTGAAAAGAGAAGAGGAAGAATAATTTTATTGTTATTAATTATGTTTTTATAATTTTTATACAATTTTTATTATAATATTTGAAAAAAAATTAATAAAGAAAAAACCGAAACCGAACAGAAACAGGAACCAAGATTTTAAAACCGAAACCGACTCGGTTCTGATTTTTCTAAAACCAATTCCGGTTTTGTAATTTTAAAACCGAAACCGACTAGTTTAGTTTGATTTCACATTAAAACCGAACCGAACCGAACCGTGAACACCCCTAATGCCTCATGAGATTTAGTCAATAAAAGATAAATAAATTATCAATATGTCCAACACATAGTGACATAGAAAGATTAAATGTGAAATTAAAAAAAAAACTAAAACTAAGCTAATAATTCATAGAGCCAATAAAAATTAAAACCAAGCCCCACAACTTTATTCTAGAACTCTTATTATTTACAAAACTTTAACCAAATTATTTTACCAACAAGGATCATGCTAAAGATAAAATATAAGAAAATACTAAAATAAAAGACACTAGTCCTATGTTGTGCTAAGCTCATCATATATGTCTTCCCTTGTCTTTACTACCCAAGTTGTCACTATCACTTGTGCTTGTAAAAATGGGAGACACCCCAAAATGAGGTTTATAAGTTCAGTAAGAATATAAATATAAGGATAAGATAAACTAAGCATATGTCACACTTAATCATGTACTAACTACCTACATAATTAGTCGCTAAAACCTTAACCTCCACTATAAGATTACTCAATCTCTCATGTACACATATTTATTATGATCTATGTGTTACATCTTACTCTAGACACATCTTGTAATATCCTGAATTTTTGTTATGATGAGCATACAACTTATGTAATAATTCTGGGGCATTATGTAATATCCCAATTTTTATATCAGAATTTAAAAATGATAAATTGAAAAATAATTGGAGATATTCGAATTAGTCGAATAAATTATCAGGATATTATGACGTAAGCTATAAATTATAATTGAGGAAACTTATTAGGAAGCTAAATAAAATGGAATTTGTTAGGATTAATATGTGAAGATTTAAAGGAATTAAGTAATGCAAGAAAATGATATAAAAGGAATTAAAAGAAAGTGGGAGGGAGAATTGAACCAGTAGTTTTGTTCGGTTTGAACTTAAGTTATGAATTTAAGTTGGCCTTTGGCCATTTGAAATAGAGAGAGAGAGAGAGAGAGAAAGGGAGAGAGAGAAGGCAGAGAGAGCGGGAGGGAGATCAGGCGACGCGAGTGACGGGCGACGATCTCCGGCGAGGCGATGGTCAGCGGACGAGCAATGGCCGGCGACGAAATGGGCTGCTGGGATTGTAGGCGGCGATGTTGTCCTGCGGTATCCGGTGAGCTCACGGGATGGATCGACGAGCTCCGATGAGGTTAGTCGTTCAGTAAATTTGAATTAGTTGGTGATACTGGGCAACGACGGATTGGTGAACTTGATGGTAGCCACTGGCTAGGGAGACAGGGCTGATTTGGTACAGGACTCAGTTCGCTAGGTGTTGGTTCGGGACAAGTTATGTCGGTCCATTGATGAGCTGGAGCTGAGTGTCCAGGGCTTTGGCTGGCATGACACGAATATTCCACGCGGCAGCTCCTCTATGTAATTCGTGTGATTAAATCGATGTACGTTTCTTGTCTTTAAAACTATAGTTATGTTCTATAGTTTTTCAGTGGAATGAGAAGTCGAGAGACTTGTGAGCTGAGTTCTCTGGAAAGTGCTACAAACGAGAGAAAGGAGTGAGCATTTGACAGTGAAACCAGGAAGAAGATGAAGAAGAAAAGCTTGGGTTCTATCTGGATTGCAACCGTGTAAAGGTAATTCTTCTCTGTTCCTGGGTACACCTCCTGTAATGACCAAATGAAATGAATAAAATTATTAGATGTTCTGCTGTTTCGAGATCTGGGTATTTGGATTAGAAGTTCTGTTTTTTTTTTTGGATTCATGTTGGTACTTGGAATTGTGTTTGAATTTCTGAAAAGTTTGATGAATTGTTCAGCCCAATTTATGTGACTGGACATTGATTGCTGCCAAGGAATATCTATAGATTGATGATGTTGTTAAGGGTTAGCCATTTTTATTATTATGGATATAGACAGGTTGTAATGTGGAAAAATGAATTGTTGCATGTTCGTAAGACTCGGATGCTTATTCTTTGTTGAATTAGAGTTTAATTCTACATCTTACTTGTTGATGGACTTAGGGTTGGTTGGTAGAAATGGTTTATTAAATTGTCTTGTTGTTAAGTGTTTTTGATTGGTAAACTGCCTCTTGGTTTGAAATGCATATATTGTGCATATTGATCATTATTGGCTATGGGAAATATGCGTTAGTTTTGTAAGGTTAATTTATCATGACACATTGATAGAATAAGCAATGTTGTGGGTTAATACTATTTCGTTATATATCGTAAGGTATTGGAATTAGTACTGTGTTACTAGGAAATGAGAGTGGGATTAATTAAGTGTTAAAGTTTAGGGGATTGTTATTAATTTATAATCGTTATGGTTTTAAGGGTATAAAGGAGAGAGAAGAAACAGAAATGTGCTATGGACGCCAAGTAAGTGATACTTACTGTGCTTTGGTCTTCAGACACTACATTGCAAGAATTAGGATTTTGTGTTGTGTGTTTACTAGATTTAGGTTCTTTTAATGATGTGTTTATTAGACATTTATTGCATAGAGGATTGTATGAATTTACGTACATATTGTATGACATAATAAATCAATGTAAATAGGCGTGTGGGGGTTCGGGAAAAACATTGACATCCCATGGTAGGAAAAGAAAAGTGCACGAGAGGATATTTAGAGTGAAAAAATTTAAAAGAAAGTAAGAGAGTTACATGGGATCGAGTGTTCATTGTCTCCCGTTCTAAAATCCCCAACGTTCTCTGAACAAAAGAGTACATACGGCATGAGGAAGACCACGATATGTATGTTTATAGAGAATTGACAGATTCTTCCTCATGACCCCACGATGTTTGTCATGTATCTACTCCTGGATTAAATTGCATTGTATAGTCATCCATTGCATTTCATTTTATCACTTACTAAGCGTTAGACTCATTAGTTAGGTCTTATGATGTAGGTATGAACGAGCAACAAATGAACAGGTTAAAGATAGTTTATGATGGATTTGCACGGGTGGATCTTATGGCTAGCTGAGCTAAAGAGTTAAAGGAAAAGTATTTGAAAAAGAGTTTTGTAACTTATTTATTGTTCTTTAATGTCTTGTTTTATTCCGCTGCATTTTATTCAAAGAATGTTATGACTTCTGAAAGTAAATTGAGAAAGAGGAAAGTAAAGGGATAAAAGTGAAAGTAAAGAGTTTTAACGATTGAGTTTTACAAAGAAAGAATACTTTGATGTTTTTATGAAAAGAAAGTTTTAAATTTTACGCATTTTAAAGAAAGAGTAAAATATGGGATGTTACAATTGGTATCAGAGCATCCCGGGTTTTAAAATCGATTCTGTAGACTGCCTACCAGGACAAGTTCAACGTGGAAATATTCCATCAATTGTAAGTACTGTATTAGTTGCTTTCTTTTCATTGTTGAAATGTTTGTTAAGTAATTGTTTTGTCTTACGCGATAAAAAAGAATCATGGTAAGGAAAGTTGTAAGTGACAAGGATGAGAAATTTGTTGCTTAGAGAATGTATGGGAAATATAGTTTCAATTGTACAAATATTTGGGATGTGTGTAATTGATGTAAACGATCGTAATTTTCTTTTGATGGAATAGAATGATAAATATGATAAAAGATAGACGATACTGGAACTGTTTGGGTTTTTGAGTGCAGGAATTAGCTTTGGGGGAGTAAAGAAACAGGGGAAATTCTGCCTAAATTTTTCTAAATTGGAAAAAGGGGATAAGTAGAAATTAAAATTTTGCGTGAATTAGATAAACTCGATTTGGTCGTCTACAATAAGTAATTAGATAAAGGGTAGGTTCATTATGAGAAGGAAAAAAAAACAGTGAGAGTTAATGGCTAGGTAAAGGATTATGAGGATGATAAGTAGTTAGTCAAGTGTTTATCCACCTGGTCAGAATTATTAAAGATTTGGATGGGGAATATTTTGGATCAATAATGGAACTTTGGAAAATTGATACCATGATCACTGGGTTAAGTGAAGAATTCGTTTTGAGCTTAGATAAGGAATCATTTTAAGATGAATTGAGAAACAAATTGAATGTTGATTCCTGGATAGATAAGATTTTGTCTTGAACTAGACATTGGAATAAATTTAAGAATGGGAGGTTGTAGTCTATCCCAAATGTATGATTATCGTATGACCAAATATATTACGTTGAGGTAAATTGTGTTAGGCAATAATACAGTTTCGCGAAGTATGGTTTGGTCTAGCAAATAAAATTAAGTATAAAACAGTTACAGAACAATACATAAAGTGGTGTTTGGGATACTATAGGATGGTATTTTGCGTCCTAAACTCATGACTGTCACAATTCGGACGAATACGGACGCTCAGGACGACAGCAGAACTGTCCGTTTTGAATTTGTCCATTTTTTGGGAACATTCGGACGTTGCGGACGAGTGCAGATGAAGAAAGATAGCGTCCGAATGAATCTGTCCTAATTCTGGACACCTTCGGACGAGTGCGGACGCGACATGCGGATGGCTCACAACATCCGAATATGCATTGCGGATGGTAGAGACGAAGGACTGGGGACTCGTTTCTCGTCTTAATCAACTTCGGACGACTGCAGACGATACTGCAGACGAAAAATTACGTCCGGAAGGTCAAAATTGTCCGAAAAACCCATTTAAATCTGATGATTATTTTATGTGTTTTTTGATTTCTCTTCGAGTTCTTCAACTAGTGATATGTCTAGGTGGTAGAGGAAAGGTCTTGTTTGGCTCCAGGAAAGAGCACCTCTTTCCCCTTGGAATGGGAAGCGATTCCATGTGGCAGTGTTCTCTTCCAAAATGTCCTGCAGTTCAAGTTTTGTCTTTATAAATATTGGAGGTGTCGTCTAATGGGATCTGTAAACTAGGTGGCAAGAAGAGAATGTGTTTTGTTACTTCTCACTGTGAAGACGTGATTGTTCAACACAAAGTTGAATAGTGTAAAGTTGTGTTGCTGTGAAGATTGGTACAGTTGTGTTGATCCACTACGGACCTGAGATAAGAATTGGAATGATGAGTGGCCAAGTAGAGGCCCTACATTACAGGGTTTGGTTGAATCAATTGAATTCTTGTAAATTGATTGGAATTTTTGCTATGTGAAGTGTAGTAAAGTACAAAAACCTGAAAATCAAGCATGAGTCAAAGCGATATTGTAACGAGCCGGGTTTCTTAAACCATTTTAAGAACTTAATTAAAATCATTTGTGGTCATCAGAGTACATCAATTTCTGAATCGTTAGTAAATTTCATTCTTTCATGCTTAAAAGAAATAATTAATAAACAATTTCGGAAGCATACTTAAACGAGAAAAACTACTTTTACTGAAAACGACATTCAAAACATGGCGGCATTAAAAACATAATTGAAGTTCAAATCCAAAATTAGCGAGATTACATAGCCCAAAAAGGTAAACTGAATTTTTTGTTAACCTTTCTTTTTCTTATGTCGTGCCATACCATACCATATCATACCATACTACCACTCCGCCCGCGTCATTGTTGGACAAACCGCAGGCTCCACCGGATTTACCTCTTCTTTAATCTCTGGCATATATCCATCGTTACCTACACCACAAGTAAGGATGTGAGCTTACGCTCAGTAAGGAGAGGGAAAAAATAATTATGCATTTCTCTCTTTAGTTCTTGTTGGAATGGGGCCACCAATCCAACTTCTTTTATTACATTCTTGTTCTTTGTTCGTTCTTTAAACTCGTACATCGAGCATGGAGATTGGAGGTTTTCCTTTGAGATGGCATAGCCGTACGGAAACTAACGCCCTGTGGACTACTAGTCCCTTTTCTGTCTTGGTAGGGGTGTATCCTAGTAGCTAGGTTAGATCCGGACCATCCCGCCTTTTTGGGTTCTTTTCTATTCATAGTCTTTTTGTTTTCCTCGCTTATGCATGTGGGTACCTTCCCGGAGGTCACCCCCTACTTGGTTTCTATTATCATGGACTCAATCTATATAACATTTTTCCTAATCAACCGAACACATAAGACATATACTATCATGGACAAGAATGAAACGAACAACCACAGTAAAACAGTATTTAACTATCCTTATCTATCACAAACAAAATAAGTTTCTCATGGATAAAATGTGAGCCAGACATACTTCCTAATTAATAAAAGTGAATCATAATACGAACAATATGCATTTTCGACTAAACATGCTCTTTTACTTGATTATGTAACAAATTGTGTTAATCACTAAACAAACACAATAGTTGAGGCGTATACGACTAGC
This sequence comes from Begonia loranthoides, assembly GCA_022433065.1. NCBI lineage: Eukaryota > Viridiplantae > Streptophyta > Magnoliopsida > Cucurbitales > Begoniaceae > Begonia > Begonia loranthoides. The sequence goes on along the minus strand of CM039475.1, from coordinate 17,665,414 downwards.
ATCTTCTTCATTGATTAAAACAAAAATAACATACTTGGTTAACATGCTTTTTATACCAAAGCAGCGAAATCTATTACAATTCCAACTAAACTACACTAAGTTCATATACTGTAACATAAGTAAATTAAGACTAGACGTACTTACATATGCATCACAATCATGGATAGAAAATTAGTAACTCCAGGAAAACTAAAGCAACACACTTGAGTATGCTTTTCAGGAAAATCATTTACAACTAACATATTAGCTAGCAAAACACTAACATAACCATAATTCTTCCTTTTTCATTCCTTATCATTCTTGAAAGCAATTCTAGAGGAAATTTCTCATTTCTTACTATAAACATATCATGAAACGTCTAGCATTTTACAAAGGGGTATCACAATGGAAACATTTACCAAAACCAGAGGAGAAAGCATATTTCTCTGCATAAAGACCAAAACTAGAATAACAACAAGAATACACACTCACACACACACAATTTACTTGGGTGTAGGGCACAAAGCCAAGACAAACCCACTCCTTACCTGAATATCCTCCCGTAAAGCAACTCCCTTCCCACCTTCAGCAGCACCCTCCCCCACTTCAGCAAAACAAACCAGCGGGAATACATGGAGGAGGAAGAAGAGACTAAATAGGGGAGACCTTACCTAAGGAGACACAAGGGAGACATGGCGTGGCATTCTTGTGGCTACCCAGTAGCTACCAGGACTTTCATGCACTAAAATGTCGACTTTTCGCTGATTTTCTGATTTTTAAATTCTGATTTTTTGCAAATCTGCTTTAAATCGGACGATTGCGGATGCTGTACAATCGTCCACCTCGTCTGCAAGTCCACGATTACACTACAAAATGGTGTCCTAAACGCGCATCCGCCTCGTCCGCATGATGTCGTCCACGTAACCAAATTTGGACAGATTCAAACCGGACACTAAGGTGAGTCGTCCGCAGCGTCCGCGAGCATCATCCGCGAAACCGTAATAAGGCAGATTCATATCGAACGCTGATTTTCGTGTCGTCTTCGTCCGCACCTCCCCAGCCATCGGACGCTAATTTCTATGTCCTCATCGTCCGCATGCATCGACCGCGACACATTAGTTTAAGACAGATTCAAATCGGACGCTAAGGTGAGTCGTCCGCAGCGTTCGCGCTTCTCTAGCTAGCGTCCGCACTTCGTTGACAGGAAGTAAAGGACGAAAATTGGTGTTTTCCCCTTGAAAATTTCCTCCTTTACTACATATTTCCTTCTACATATCACCCAACTAAACGCCTACCAAGTTATACGTCGCAATATAACGCCCCCAGAATGATGTATTATACAAATATCATTTTCATTCCGTTTTCAAAGAAATTACATCGCTTAAATCAAAAACTTTGGATTGGGTTGCTACATCCTACCCCCGTTACAAAACTTTTGTCCTCAAAATTTAACTATTGAACAACTAGGGATACTTAGCTCTCATATCATCCTCTTTCTCCCACGTGGCTTCCTCATGGCTATGATTTTGACACAGAACTTTGACCAATGGAATATGCTTGCCCCGCAGCTCCTTCACTCTTGAATCTAGGATCTGGACTAGTCTCTCATTGTAACTTAAATTGGGCTAAACGACAACATTATTAATATCATTATCAGGTGGGGCTAATAATGTTGCATTGCCAAGGCACTTCTTGAGCATAGACACATTGAAGACGTTATGTACACCTGCCATAGAAGTTGGTAGTTGCAGGCGGTATGCAACTGGCCCTATACGTTCAGTGATCAAATAAGGTCCCACAAAACGTGGGTTGAGCTTTCCCCTCTTACTGAACCGAGCAATACCCTTGAAAGGAGATAACCTAAGAAACACTAGATCTCTTTCATTGAACTCCAAATCCCGTCGTCGATTATCGGCATAACTCTTCTGACGACTCTGGGCTGCTAACATCCTTTGCTTAATTATGGCCACCTTTCCAACCGTTGCTTGTACAATTTCAGGACCTAGAAGTTCAGCTTCACCAACCTCATCCCAATACAAAGGGGATCGACACTTCCTTCTGTATAGAGCTTCATAAGGTGTCATTCCAATAGTGGCCTGGAAACTGTTATTGTATGCAAACTCTACCAACGGTAAGAACTTCTTCCACTTAACATGAAATTCAAGAATGCAAGCATATCCTCCAGCGTCTGAATTGTCCTCTCACTTTGACCGTCAGTCTAAGGGTGAAAGGCCGTACTGAACTTCAATTATGTGCCCATAGCTCTATTTAAACTCTTCCAAAAAGTTGAAGTAAAATGTGGGTCACGGTCTGATACAATCGAAACAGGAACACCAAGAAGCCTGACGATTTCCTTAATGTACAATTCGACTAATTGGCTCAGCGTGTCAGTCATGGATATTGGCAGAAAATGTGACACCTTTGTTAATCGATCCACAATTACCCAAATTGCATCGTACCCTTTACTCGTCCTGGGCAAACAAGTGACAAAGTCCATAGTAACATGCTCCTACTTCCACTGAGGAATTGACAAAGGCTGGAGCTTTCCACCAGGCCGTTGGTCCTTGGCTTTGACACGTCGACAAATGTGACATTTCGACACAAATTCTGCAATTTCATACTTCATATTTCGCCAATAATAATGAGTCTTCAAATCTCGATACATCTTACTACTCCCTACAAGTGCCGAGAAACTGGAAGTATGGGCCTCAGTTAAAATCTTCATCTGAATTGTCACGTCATCAGTAACATACCATTGGTTCTTAAACTTAACCGTGCCATCAATAGATGTAGAGAAGTGCTGATACCTCATAAGGGTCAGATTCAACCTAAAATCCTTGCATACCTCATCGTCTTGCTAAGCTTCTTTAATTTGCTCGAGAATAGACAGTCTCAAAGTTAGCTTGGCTAGTACTACATCCAGAGGTACTGGAACCAATTGTACATCAAGCTCCTGAAGATCTTGACGAAGCTTTGCGGACATTTTTCTGCATACAATACTCATCACCGAAACCTTGCGACTAAGAGCATCAGCAACCACATTTGCTTCTCCTAGATGGTATTTAATGTCTCAATCGTAATCCTTGACGAACTCAAGCCACCGTCTTTGACGCATATTCAATTCCTTTTGAGTAAAGATGTATTTAAGACTTTTGTGGTCCGAATAAATTTCACAACGCTGACCATAAAGATAATGTCTCCATATCTTGAGAGCGAAGACCACAGCTGCAAGCTCCAGATCATGGGTAGGATAGTTCTTCTCGTGTACCTTTAGCTATCGAGAGGCATAGGCGATAACCTTTCCATGTTTCATAAAGACTCCACCTAAACCTATTTTCGATACGTCACAGAATATACAGAAGTCTCCATCCTCTGAGGGCAAGGTCAAAATCGGAGCTATAGTCAATCTGCACTTCAACTCTTGAAAACTATTTTCACATTCGCTAGACCACCAGAATCGGGTATTCTTCTTCGTCAGACTAGTGAGTGGTAAAGCGATCTTTGAAAACCCTTCAATAAAACGCCTGTAATAACCGGCCAATCTGAGAAAACTTCTTATTTCACTCACATTTTTCGGCGGTGCCCACTCGGTTACTGCTTGTATCTTTGTTGGGTCAACCGAACTGCCATCAGCAGTAATAACATGACCAAGAAAACCCACCCTGCTTAGCCAAAACTAGCATTTCGAAAACTTCGCATGTAACTGATGTTGCAGTAGAATAGTTAAGACTATTCGTAGATGCTTACAATGTTCCTCCTCTGACCGAGAATAGATTAGGATGTCATCAATAAAAACAATAACGAATTTGTCCAGATAATCTCGAAAAACACGGTTCATTAAATCCATGAAGGCTGCCGGTGCGTTGGTAAGTCCAAAAGACATAACCAAAAATTCATAATGCCCATAACGTGTGCGGAATGCCGTCTTAGGTATATCATTAGGCTTAACCTTCAACTGATAGTACCTTGATCGTACATCAATTTTGGAAAATACTTTGGCACCAGCCAGCTGATCAAACAGATCATCGATCTTGGGTAGCAGATATTTATTCTTAATTATCACCTTATTTAACTCCCGATAGTCGACACACATCCTTAGAGTTCCGTCTTTCTTTTTGACGAACAGCACAGGAGCACCCCAAGGGGAAAAACTAGGACGAATAAACCCCTTAGCAATTAATTCTTCTAGTTGCTCCTTTGATTCACGTAGCTCTGCAAGTGCCATTCGATACGGATATTTGGAAATGGGGTCCGTACCTGGCTGCACATTAATTTCAAACTCGATCCCACGTTCTGTGGGTAAACTGGGAAGATCGTCAAGGAAGACGTTCGGAAATTCTCGTACCATAGCCACATCCTCAACTTTAGCTTCTGCGATAGCGGTAGTGTCAACTATGTTAAGTAAGAATCCTTCGCAACCCCTTTTGAGTAATTTATCTGCTTTAAGTGCCGAAATAATAGCGAACTTCCTCTTTTCTTTAATTCCTCAGAAAATACGTTGGTTGCCAGTCGAAGGGTAAAAACAGACTTCTCTCTTCTTACAGTCAATGATGGCATGATGGGTAGATAGCTAATCCATACCTATAATAATATCGTAGGCTTTTAGATCCATGATGATTAAATCGACCCGAACAATACAGCCATTAATATCTAATGAGCAATCCTTGAGTACTCCATTCGAAATCATCCGATCACCAGAGGGTAGTAGTACTCGATGGGTGAGGTTTGTGCTTTTGGAGAAACAATTCACCTTCTCACAAAACTGGGTGGAAATGAATGAGTGCGTAGCACTCGAATCGAATAAGACATAAGCCTCACGCCCCTTTAGGTATATCATTCCTGCGAGAAGTTTATGAGTTACTTGTTCTAAGGTAAATGCCTATGTTACATCTACGTTATCTATGGAGGTTTCTCAAACATAATTACGTAGATAATCATTGACACGTAAATAAAGTGTACCTGTTACAACTATAGGCCGATACTCCTCGTCAGTTCCGTAGAGGGCAAAGACTCGTGGGGCGACGAGTCGAGCTGGGCATTGCCTGGCCCTGTGCCCAGGCTTCCCACATGCGTAGCATTTCTCTGAGCCAGCTAAGCATTCGCCCTTGTCAATCCTCTGACATTTAGGGCAGGCAGCTGGTTGAGGAGCATTATTCACGGGTACCACCATAGGCCTCTTGTCCAGCCTCTGCTATGGATCAACTCCCGCTGGGCGCTTAACCCCTTGAGTCAGGGAAGGACCACTCCACGACTGCGGCCCTGCACTAGATGGGCCTGCACTGGGCTTCCAAGTTCTCTGATTTGGATTAACTTCTCTGGATTTGGCCAGAGGAAACTTCACTCCCTCAACAGCAAGAGCTCTGGATACCATCTTAGGGTAGGTAACACCTTCAGTGCCAGCCCCAATAACTGATTCCTGAATTTCTCTTCTCAAACCGCATACAAAGTGTCTAACTTAGCGCTCTTCAATTGCCACTAAATGGGGAGCATAGTGTGACAAGGCCTCAAACTGCTGTGCGTACTTAGATACGGTTCCTAATTGTCGTATGTGTAAGAACTCTGTTTCTTTCTGTGTCCGGATGGTATGGTTGAAATACTTGCCATCAAACAATTCTTTGAATGCATTCCATGTAAGGATAGTCACATCTCGGGAAGCCTTAATAGTGTCCCACAAGAATCTAGTGCCATGGCTCAGATAATATGCAGCACATCAAACCTTATCAATTTCCTCAACATCAACATAAGAAAATTTATCTTCCATAGAACGAATCCATTCTTCAGCTCCAGTAATGTCCGACACATCACCATTGAAGTAAGGAGGTCTAAGCTTCTGGAATCGATCCCATCCAGATCCTCTCTGAGCCGGCTGTAATTGCAGATATCAGTGATCACCATTACCATTTCTTTGGGCCATAAGCGTCTCCATGTAGCGAGCCCGTTGCTCCATAAACTGATTTTGTCATTCGATTTGCTGTGCTTGCTGCGCTATAAGCTCAGGCATACGTTCCAAGGCCTCATCTCGTCCTTGGTTTTCATAAGGATTTGGTGCCCTGGGTGCACCTCTCAATCCCAGTAGTCGTCCTCGACCTATTCTTGCCATTTCTGATTTTTTTAGTTCCTACATATCCATAGACGAGTGAGTCTCTACAATCAAAATTTTAAGGGAGATACATTCCTATTACATTGAACGGTTGTTTTAATAAGGGATCTATTAACATAAGGAAAAATATACTACCGTTATCCATTCCTACAATATTTCTATGATTTCTACATAAAACAATCACTTCATAATTATCTCAAGTATCTCATTAGCATAAGGGAAAACACGTTACAGTTCTATACATTCTTGATTTTACTGCACTACATCAGTCATAAGCAGTCTGAAACATAATAAAAACTTACAGAGGCATTACCCGTAGAGTTTGGGTTGTCCACAATGAGACGCTTGAGTAGTAGTATTGCTTTTGTACTCTTTATACCAAGTGTATCCCAATTGGTTTTCGTCTAACTTACGTTTTCAATCGTAAGACATTTGAGCTTTTGTTTCAATTTTAAAAACCATAAAACAACCATTAAACAAATCAGTTTTTAAAATCCTTGGCTCTGATACCAATTGTAACGACCCGGATTTCTTAAACCATTTTAAGAACTTAATTAAAATCATTTTCGGTCATCAGAGTACATCAATTTCTGAATCGTTAGAAAATTTCATTCTTTCATGCTTAAAAGAAATAATTAATAAACAATTTCGGAAGCATACTTAAACGAGAAAAACAATTTTTACTAAAAACGACGTTCAAAACATGGCGGCATTAAAAACATAATTGAAGTTCAAATCCAAAATTATCGTGATTACATAGCCCAAAAACGCAAACTGAATTTTTTGTTAACCTTTCTTTTTCTTATGCCGTGCCATACCATACCATATCATACCACACTACCACTCCGCCGGCATCATTGTTGGACAAACCGCAGGCTCCACCGGATTTACCTCTTCTTTAATCTTTGGCATATATCCATCGTTACCTACACCACAAGTAAGGATGTGAGCTTATGCTCAGTAAGGAGAGGGGAAAAACAATTATGCATTTCTTTCTTTAGTTCTTGTTGGAATGGGGCCACCAATCCAACTTCTTTCATTACATTCTTGTTCTTTGTTCAATCTTTAAACTCGTACATAGAGCTTGGAGATTGGAGGTTTCCTTTGAGATGGCATAGTTGTACGGAAACTAACCCCCTGTGGACTACTAGTCCCTTTCCCGTCTTGGTAGGGGTGTATCCTAATAGCTAGGTTAGATCCGGACTGTAACAACTGGGCTTTTATGGCCCAGCCCAAATGAAAAAAAAAAAAATAATAATTAAATTGAAACTCTCCATTTCAGGGGAGTTGCTTCGTTACTAGCCGAGATATCAGGGGAGGTTCTCCCCTATTTTAGCGACTGGAAGGGGAGAAGATTATCTCCATTCATTTCATTCGAAATCTCAACTCTCTCTCCAAATCAAATCTCTGATTTCCTCTCAAATTTTTCCTCTTCATCGTCGTCGTTGGAGTCCGATTTCTTCTAGGGCTGCAAATCGTCCGTCTGAGCCGAAGTAAGTGCTATCAAATTGTGATTTTCTTCTTCCTCTTCGATATGCCCTGTTAAAGGAACGATTTCTCTTCTATTTGAAGGTTTAGCATGGATTTTGGAAGGCATTGTTGGACGAAATTTGAATAAAGGATTTTTTTCAAGCTATTCACCATCTGGGTGTCCAATAGGTGGGTTTGAGTTTTCCTTCACTTTCAGTTTGGATTAATTCATGAAGCAGTAGTTGAATTGATGGTTTTTCTTCAAAAGGTTGAGATTTACAATCATTGGACGTTGAGGCTTAAGTCGGTGGAGAAAAAAAAAAAAATTCTTCAAGGTATACAAGGATTTTTTTTTTTAGTATACAACATTGATTCCTTTGCTCTTCTGAAAATTTGTGATTTATTTTAGTGATGATACTGTCAATTGGAATAGATTGTTAAATGTTAAATTCTGAAATTTTTAGTCTTTTGGAAAACTCCAATTGTTGGCTAACAATGATTTGGCAATGAATCTACCGAGTCGTTAAGATTTGCGTCTTGGACCAAATTCTAGAGAAGAGTTCCACTTAGAAACTCACAGTCTCCTTTTTGGCAAACATTCTTCATAAGAAGTCGTCGTTGAGCTTATTAACTGGAAGTGTTCGAATACAGAACACTGTCGGGTCTTGTTCGCGAACAGAATGCCCCTGGCTGGAAACTAAGAGGCGAAAACCACACTCTGAACATTCCAGAATGTGCAGTTGGGCCTTCCTATTTGGGCCAAATTGCTGGGCCGAGAATAGGCCCTGTGAAGCTTGGATTTTTGGGCTATATTTTGGATTGAATTAGAATTATGTTATTGGGCTTAAGTTTTATTAACATGTTGGACTTTATTTTTAGAATAGTAAACTATTGGTTAAAATTTTAGTCTTTAATTTAGAGTTCAAATTCTAAAGTAATAAAATGTTATGGAGGGTTTTGGAACTTAAGAAATTATCGACTCATCTACGGTTGACAACATTGGACTTCTAATTGGGCTTGGTATTGTTAAGCCAAACTTTGAGGTAGGGGTTATTTTATATTTAACGTACCTTAATTCCTAAAATGTAAATATTAAATTTAAATCGAGCATGTCACTTTTACTTTTCAATTCATTTACATTTATTTTACATTTATTTATTTTATTGTTAACTAGAGTAATGGGACAGCTGTATGTGCCGTGTCCCTGGGCGCAAAACCCTAAATCTGATCAGGGTCTTTTTGGCTTGTGATCGCCTGAGTATCGCCTTTTGTTAATTTTTGTTATTCAATTTATTGCTCATCAGCACCTCTTTATATGTTAATCTGTTAATTTAATTAATTGAAAAGTCTGTTAAATTCATATGACATATAAGTTGAAAATAAAATAATTCCCTACTAAGTTTTGTTGACTCACCCCAAATATGACTACATTTTTCAGGAAATGAACAGAGTAGTTCCCTATTGCCACCTCAAGAGAAAATTTGGAGTTTCCTCAATTTTAATTATTTGTAGACTAAAGATATTTTAGTGAGGTTTGTAACCTAGTTATATTTTATGTTATTTCCACTAAATTTTAGACTTTGTTAAATTGGATTACATTATTGTCACTTCTGGACCTTTATTTTTGGCCCTAATCTGTAACTTGAATATTTAAGTCTTCCGCTGCTATTTATTGGATTTAAGTGAGGGTTGGACGATTTGGTTCCTTTTTGGGTTGGATCGTTTCCCGTTCTGTTTCGGGTCCCCTTTGGGGCGTGACATACCCATCTACTCCAACTCCCTAGTTCCGGCATATACCCGCCTTTTTGGGTTTGTTCTTTCTATCCCGGCATATACCCGCCTTTTTGGGTTCTTTTCTATTTTGACATATACCCTCTTTTTTGGGCTCTTTTCTATTCATAGTCTTTCTATTTTTCTCACTTATGCATGTGGATACCTTCCTGGAGGTCACCCCCTACTTGGTTTCTATTATCATGGACTCAATCTATATAACATTTTTCCTAATCAACCGAACACATAAGACAGATAATATCATGGACAAGAATGAAATGAACAACCACAGTAAAATAGTATTTAACTAATAATGGCACAATACACTTTACAGCAAGCAATCAATATCATTTCCCAAACAAACAATAGTGCATTACAACTACCACTCATCCAGATAATGTTTGCAACTAGTCTGATTATTAATGCATAGCAGAACAAAGAGAAAACATCCAAAATCCATAAAATAGAGGAGGAAATGTGCATTACCTGAGGGATCACAAGGACCCGAGAAGAAACTGTCAATCACCTCTTCTTCCTCTAATCATATTCTCTCAGCTACAGCTCTACCCCTTCATCACAGCTCTCGGTTCAACATCTCTAGGAGCATCCCTTAGGCCCTCACTCAAACTTATGATTCATAGCACCCACAAGACGTACTCTCTGCCAACTTGGAGTGTAGAGAGTATAAGCTCACACTCACACTCCATGGAGCTTCTCGTTTACTCATCCTCTCATAGTCTCCCTCGTCCCTTCTCTATAAACCCACATAAGAGGGGACACTCTCTGCCAAACCCTAGAAGGCAAAGAGCGTAGTTCCCTAGCACACCCTACATTATCTTGTGTTTCTCCTTACTTTTCCAAAAGTTGTCGTTTGTCCTCTCCCCTTTCATTCGAGTGTGATGCTAGCTGGAAGGAGTGTGCAGATTCTCCCTTGATAGTAGATGACTCAACCCGAACTGGCCAGACCAGGTTCAGACTCACCCGGGTCGCGGTCACCGTCTGCACCCTTCCGAAATCGCCCCTGCCCTTGCAAAAAAATCACCGACTTCGTCCCCTGCAACACCTCCAGCCAATGACCCACCATTAGAGAACCAAAGGAGGAGAAACCTGGTGGAACGTACCTCAGATCGACGCTGGAAATCACCACAGCAGAGGTCTGATTCATTTAGTCACTCGAACCTAAACTCATAACTTGCTTCGCCGACTGCAACCCGCCACCATGCCAGACAACGCTCCCTTCGCGAAGAAGTCACCTACGTCATCATCATCGTTGGCGCTGGATCGCTCCCCTCTCGATTTCTCCCTCAGTCAATCTCTCTCTCTCTCTCTCTCGTCTGGTCTTCATCGTGAAATGGCCAAATGCCAAGGGAGATTTCCCCCTTTTTGTTGCAACCGAGAACAATTAGCTTAAACCGGTTTATCTCTCCCCCCTCTTCATTTTAATTTAATTCAACTTAATTATTTTGTAATTTAATTTATTAAATTAATATTTATTCTAATTAGGTAATTTCCATTTAATCTTAACAAATTCTTTAAATTAAAAACTCACGTATATGTCCTTGGTAATACCCTGATAATTTTTCAATAAATCCAATTATTCCTAATTACTTTTCAATTATCCTAATTAAATTTTGATATAAAAATTCGGGGTATTACAAAGTGTGTGGAGTGAGTGTTACGTGAGTGAAGTTTTGTGAGGAGAAGCTCTGTGAGCTGCTTTGCTATTGGTTGTGTTGCCTGCTTGCTGCGTTGCTGCTGGCTACCATGAAGGTTGGAGTTAGGAAAGCTGTCCCTATTTTTAGTGGCTTCCATTTAGGTAAGGAATTAAGAGTGTGGCCTGTGGAGGCCCTACACCACGAGTAGAGTGCGTGAGTAGATTTAATTTTCCTTGAATGTTATTATGTTGTTAGAGTAGTGTTTGTTCCCTTGGATGATTTTCTGCTGTCATTTCCTTTATTGATGCTTTGTAGTATTTTCTTGAGTATATTGCTATTGTTATTGCCTTTTTAGATTTCCTTACTGTAATTGTTCTCTTTACTTGCATTAATTTCCTTTGACGATAGTGTAGATTTCCTGTATTGATAGTTGTTTTCCTTACTGCACTTGTTAGTTTTGTGATGAATGTTATCAACATGTTAATTAACTCAACTAGGGTAATTGATTAGACTTGAATATGTTTCATTAACTAAGTTAATTAAATTGCTATTTGTTCAATTAATAATTATCCGAACATGTTTAAATAGTTATTTAATTAACCATTGTTGATGACTTCATTGAGCATGCCAATTAACTAGGCAATAATTGAATTACTAGTTAAGCATGTTTAATCTACTTACTAGGCTAATACTAACATGTTAAGCGAGTTACTTATTCTTCAAGCATGATTATTAACCTAACTAGAGTTTGTAACCTATCCTAAGAATGTAATTTAATTAGGGCAACTAACTATAATAATAATTGTAATAAATCATTGAGCCTGTAAATCACCTAGGATAACTAATTAGTCACCTAAAATAATAAATGTAGGAAGCATGTAAATGGATTAGGATATTAACTAGGATCATTAGAAAATCCTTCTTGGGCATGTAAATTACCTTGGATAACTCACTAGAATAACAACGATAATCTTCCTTGAAGCATGCTAAGTAACTAAGATAAAAGCATGTAATTAACTTTTGAGCATGTTAAATTAAATTATGTTTTGTTTTGGATGCATGCCCTTCACTGTTTAATTATTCCTATATTCGTCTCCTTTGTGTACTCTGCTATGCTCTATTGGGTGTTCAATTGATATTACTTGCCTTGGGTGCGTTATTCAAATTATTGGTTGTTTACATTTTCATGCGCTTTCAATTCCTATAATTTCAATTACAGTTACTTTTATTTCATTGCGCACTTCAATTATTGTTAATGTATAAAGCATCATGCATCATGTTAGGTTGAGAATGTCTGGTCATGCATCATGTTCATAGAAATTAATAGGGAGTGTCATCTGGTGGTACTCAAGCATGCATTATCTGAGGTGAAATGTTAAGAAAATGAAAGAAGAAGGGGAATTGGGGGTGGATGGGTTGCTGCTCTAGCTGCAACTAGGCAAAGCCCCTCCCTAGTAGGGTACAGGAGTTCTAGTTGAAGGAAAAAGGTTAGGTCCAATCCAGTACGCCATTTCACAAGAAAAACTCTCCAATTCCAGCTCGAAGTACTAGTAAGGAATGAATGGATTAAAGTAATGTAAAGTAATAAATGAGTAAATGGCTTAGTGAAAGGATTGATTTGGGTGGCCCCCATTTCAAAAAGGACTAAAGAGAGACATATCATGTTGCATCTAACCCTTTTCCTTACTAAGCCTTTGGTCTTACAGTTACTTGTGGTGCAAGTGTAGGTACTTATATGCGAAAACAACGAACAGAAAAAGAACAGATAATAATGCAGAGATGAAGGATTTGCACGAGCGAGGTTAGGGTTGGCCAAGCATAACGATAGTAAAGCGAGTACGATTGTAATTAAATTGTAATTTTATTGCTTAGTTCTTTTAGTTAATTATTTACGCTTCCGCAATGTTTGAATTAAATGATTTTTAAAACGCTTTCGCATTTCATTTGATATTCGCAACAAGTTTAAAGAAATGATAGTAGCGATCCGGTTTTAGCGTCACACTCTGATTTCATTTTATAAAGGAGTCTTTTGAAAATTTTAAATTTCTCACATTTTCAAGGAATTATGAAAATCCAGGTCGTTACATTAATGACTTAAAACTTTTTTAAGTTAATGTTTTATGTGTGCTTATTTAAATAACTTTTAAACTACTGGATTGTGGTATTTCAATGTAAAAGACTTCCACATTTCATTTACTCTAAGTCTTATATAGTTAAGACTTCTGCTTTTTTTTACTCTGGTATTCCCTCACATAAGTGTTTTAAAATATCAAAAAATTTTATACGGTAAAAAAAAGTTACGAGAAGTTACACATCTAACCCGTGTTTAATGCCAAACAATGTCATATGCTTCTTTTATAGCCTAATGTCATGTTCAACATATATATTTATGCTATATATGATCAACATATTGATGAATGATCTATCTTTATGTGCGACTAACCTCATATATTTCTAGAACTAATCATATGCACTTATTCTCAATATCAAGTGCACCTAACCTCATGCACTTTTAGACTCAAAAGTGACTATGTTTACATACTTATTTTCAAAGTTTATTTAGTGTATAACTAATTAACACTACATACGAAATTAAGCCTAGCTCAATTATCTTAATTTCAATTTACATATTCCAAAGGTAGAATTATTATATATCTATCTATATGGATAAGATGATGATTATCCATACGAATAATCAATGCAACTAACTGACTATCAGATTGCATTAGTCCAGGTAGATGTTAGTGTTTATCAACTTGTATATAATGATAATTATGCATGTGCACCTTCAATGAATATATTCAATTAATTCTTGGTGCTTTATTGGCTAAAATGTAGTAGTCACATCTGATCCTCCAATCCCAAGCAAAAATAATCTAAGGATTTTGAATTTCTTGTTAATCCTTTGAATCTATCAAAGTCTACATATTCAAATCAATTCAACTTTCTAAAGCTTTAAAAACTCATTGGAACCTATAACTAAGATAAGAATTTACTTTGGAAACTTACGGAACAATCCCAAAAAATTTCTAACTTTCAAGTGTGGTCTGAACGACCTTGGACAGGGTCGATCGACCGGACTGGTCATCCTTGAAAGCAATCCAGTCGACTACTCTTTGAGTGTCTTTTCAATTGCGGACTAGGTCTTATCATCCAGAAAATTTCCCTTGTCGATTGATTCTAGTCCGGAAGTTCACTCTTTGAGTGTCATCCACTCTGCCATAAAATCTGATCAACTGGTTTTCGACCTCGATTGATTGCTACGTCATAGAAACGTCCTGACATTTTGACAAAATCACAACTTTTGACAAAATGTCAAATTTTCAAACAATCAATACATAGCAGAATATAATCTAATTTGATTTCGTGCATAAAATGACAATTCCAGTCCAAAAATCTCGACTCTAACTTGAAACCAACAATTAAATCTTTTAGAAGAAAATCTAATTCCAACAATGGATGAATGAAGTGGAACAGGTAAGGTTTGGAAGAGTTTTAGATATGTGCGCGTAGCGACCCTTTTTCCCTTATTATTTTTCATAACATATTATTACTAGTTGTCTCTATGTCATATACATATATTGTTTCAAATGTATGAAGGAAAGAGAAAGAAATAGCGGAAGCAAATCACATTTTGTTATCATATTTCACAAGATTCATTTTACACATTAAAACTCTTAAAAAATTTATAACACACTTTATACATTACATAATGTTAGCCTAATAAGGAAAACAAAAGAAATAGCAAAAGCAAATAACATTCTGTCATCATATTTCAAAAAATTCATTTTACACATTAAAACTCTTAAAAAATTTATAACACACTTTATACATCACATAATGTTAGCCTAATTAACATTAGGATATTTGTTTTGATTATGACTATTTAAATAATTAAAAAGTTGTTTATTATAATTGAGTAAATACGTTATTATTATTCATTGAAAATACCCTTAATATGAGTATTATTGCTTACTAACATGTTTGCCTAAATCCATATAGCTTATAGATTGATTATTAGGATTTAGAAGATTCAAGAAAAGCAAAAATAGACGAAGAGGTTGACTAAAGGTGCTAGAAGGTCGACCAAACTGATATGTAGCGAAGGAAACGGTCAACTGGTTGATCGACTGCAAAAAATGGAAGTTGCATAAACTTTTTGTATGAAGAAAATAGTCGACCTATGAGAAAGCGGTCAACCGCTTTGACAGATTCAAAAAAAAAAAAAATTGGACGACCAAAAACTCAACGATAACATTCCAACGGTCAGAAGACGGTCAATTGATTCGGTGGAGGTTGACCAGTTCTAAAGACAACTAAATGGTAACTTTCCAACGGTTAGGAAGAGGTTGACCAAAATAGGAGTTGTCGACCGTTTGAACCGTTTCTATAAATTGAAGCACTCCGAACTGCAAAAATAACAAGCCAAACGAAAAGAGAATCACTCCAAAATAGTCCTTGACATTCCTACTCTATCTCTTGTTATATTTGAGTGCTCACTTTAGCTTTCTCATTCCATCACTTGAGATCTTATCTTTGAGAGCTTAGGCTTGTCTTTTAATCTTTCTATCCTTGTACTCATTCCACAACATTTAGGGTGATGTGTAATACCGAAAATTAAGCTAAGACTAAGAATAATATTAATTGTGAATTATTGGAGATTTTGTACTGATTTTATGATGGAATGTAGTACCCCAATTTTTCGTAATGAGATTAGGGATAATTAAGAATTTCATTTGGATAATAATGAGTTAGAAATTATGGAAAATTATGGAACGATTTTACTATGCATATTGATACCTCGAAAATAGGTTGGTGTAATTTGTATCGATGGTTGAAATGAGGGTTGAAGATTTAGTACACGATTAAGGAGATAATTGGTTGAAATATATATATATTATTAAGTTAGAAGAATAAGAGGAGAGAGAAGAGAAGTGGTGTTTTCAGTCCTGTAAGTGGTCGGGCAGATCGACTGAAATATGTCACAGATTGCTCTAGGGTTTTTTGGTTGATAAAGTGGTCGAGTACACAGTCAAGTAGCTTGACCAAAATATATTACAGATTGTAATTTGGGTTTTCAGTCGAGTGATCGGTCGATGGAGCAGTTGAGTGTACTTGACCCGAAAACATTATAGAGACAAAAATATGAGTGGAGGTTGATGGTGAGGTTGAGCGTGAGGTCGAGTATCAAAGCATTGGAGCGGTCGACATTCTCTGTCTACTGGGGATTAGCGGTTGACATACTATCGACCGGTCCCATGGTGTTTTGCGGGAATGGGTGAGCGGCCAACGTTCTCTGTTGATCGAGAATTACCTGTTGATTGGTACATCGACCGATCCCACAGTAAAATGCGAGAACATGTTGTAGTGGCTAAAAGCCCTTCTTTGACTAAGAATTAGCGGTTGATGTGCATCGATCGCTCCCATGTGAAATTCGTTACCCGAGAAGATAGAATGAAAATCCCAAGGTGTGATCTCTTTTGTGATTTCTCCATGTTTCTTCTCTTTACAAATGGCAATTGATAAAGGGTGTTAAGAGAGATAAATTGGGATAAGTGATGTGTATGAGTAACGATAAAATGAGGCAATGAGCCTCTAGAAGAAATGGAAATGCAGGGAAGGAAAGAGAGTGTGAGGGACAAGTTCTCTAGAATGTGAGAGCTGAGGGTGAGGTCTGTGAGATGGGTCAGTGAGCTGTGAGAAACAAAGAAAGAAAAGAGAAGGGAGAAGAAGAAAATACAAAGAGAAAGGAAGAGATAAATAGAGAGAAAGGGCAGAGTGTTCTCTGGAGGGAAGAATCGTGTGTTGTGAAAGGAAAAGAAACACAAAGTGAGAGAGAGTCTAGAGAAGGAGAAGCTCGTGCTTCTGGCCTCGAGTGTTCCTCATGTAACGTTTTCTCCCTTGTTGTTGGACGATTATGATGAAGTGGTAATTTGTTGGA
The DNA here is from genome assembly GCA_022433065.1 of Begonia loranthoides. NCBI lineage: Eukaryota > Viridiplantae > Streptophyta > Magnoliopsida > Cucurbitales > Begoniaceae > Begonia > Begonia loranthoides. The sequence goes on along the minus strand of CM039475.1, from coordinate 17,648,499 downwards.
TGATAGTTTGGATGAGATATGCTCTGTGATTAGATAATGCTCTCTGTTTATTCTTTGCTGGATTATTATCAATGGCATGTTAGAATATTAGGCACTGTTATGAATTTTTAGGGAATTTATGGAAATGAATTGAATGGTCTATGCTCTGTGGTTTGAATGAATTCTCTGTTGGTTTAAGAATATCCTCTGTATTTACTGCTTCTCATTTTTTATGAATTACGTTGATGATTGTTGTTAAAAGTGGAAGAATATATGTTGTCTGTTGTGTGCAAATGTAATGATTGTTGAAGTGAAGAGAAAGGGTGGAGTTGTGAAGTAGTGGTTGGTGGGTTTATACTCTATTGGTTGGATTACACTCCCTGTGGTTATGGCTTGGGATGTGCATGTATACGGTTGTGGAGTTCTTCCCTGTTTGTTATCGTTTGATGGATGGAAAGATATTATTAAGGATAATTAATTATTAAGGGATATTGTTATGGTTTTATGGAACTCCATTAATGGTTGGTTAAGGATGGTTATTAATGATAAACATTATTGATTTGTAAAAGTATTGTGAAGGTTAATCCTTAAAGTGCTAAGCCAGCTACAAAAATGAGGTAACGGATATGTATGTGTTTTGTCGAAAGGCCTACATACAACAATTAGGAATTGTATGTTGTGTAATACATCGACTTTTTATATCAAAATTTAATAAGAATAATTGAAAAGTAATTGGAGATATTCGGATTTATTGGATAATTTTTGGAGTATTACCAAGAACGTATTTGTTAGATTATAATTTATGTGAATTTATTGGATGATAATTAGTATTAATTAAGGGGAGTAATTAATTGAAGATAAAATGGAAATTTGTGCAATTAAAATAAATGTTAATTTAATTAATCAAATTATGATGTGTGGTGATAAATAATTAGAGAGAATAATTAAAAGAAAGAATTATGAGATGAGGGAGGAGTGAACTGATTCATCTAAAAACAAATGGCTGTAGCCATTTGTTCTGGCGAACCAGAAGAGAGAATGCGAGAGAGAGAGAAAGAGAGAGATAGAGAGAGAGAGAGAGAGAGAGCAGGAAACAGAGAGAAGAGAGAACAAGAGAAAAGGAGATCGGAGATATTATGCATGCATGTTGAATTAAATTAATGCACAGTGAGATTAAAGTTAAGTGTTTTACACGATTGGATATATACTCTTTATGACTGGACGACTTTAATTGTTGTTGGACGTTGATAAGCATGGAAGTATTATGTTGCTTAGAATAAACCTGGGTAGCTATAGCTTTGATGATATGCTCTAGTGTTTTGGATTGAGTCATTCATTAGATAAACCTATGTTAGTAATTGGATTAGTTTATTGGGATAGGATATGTTTCGTTTTAGGCAGTAATGGATTCCTAAAATTTCTATGTAATTAAGGATAGTAAAATAATGAAATTAATAAGTTATGATTACTAATGAATAAATGTTTTAAGTATGAAGGTATTGAAAAGAACAAGAAGGATAAATATTAAGTATGAATATGTGTTAAAGCTTCGAGGTAAGAAATTAAGATAGAGTCGTTGGCCAGTGGAGGCCCTACACTATTAGTTGTGTCTTTACTTTAATTGTTTGTTTACGTTTCTATCATGTTGCTCTATATATCGTGCCCATGCTAATCACACGTTATTAGTTTAATTCCGAGCATGTTTAGGATATTAGCATATTGTTATTGTTTCCTTTAAATTTCCAAGCACGTCTGTATTGTTATTGCTTTCCTTAAACTACCAAGTATGTCTACATTGTTATTTCCTTTGAACTGCCCAACATGTCTAATTGTTATTGTTTCTTCTAAACTACTAGGCACGTTTTAGATCGTATTGCCAAATATAGTGTAACACCCCTATATTTTTAAGTTGGATAATTATCGGTGTATTACCGAGGGCATTTTTGAACTCTTGAGGACGACATTGCGGATGCATTATGTCATCCGCAAGAGCATTTCACGTCACCCCTAGCCTGGGGACGACTCAGGATGACGTTTCTCGGCCTAACTTCACTGAGCTGTGAAGTTGCGAACGAGGTCCCGGACGATGCGAACGAGGAAGGTGGCGTCTGCATCAAATCGATATAACTCTGGGGTCTTTCAGACGAGTGTAGGGACAGTGTGGACGAGGACAGGACTCATCTGCATCGAATCTGTCCAAGTCTAGAGACTTTCGGATGCTAGCAGACGATGGCGGACAAGAGAAGGCATCATTTGAATTGAATCTGTCCAATTCTTGGACACTTTCGGACGATGCATGCGGACGATGACGGACGCTAAATGGCTTCCAAATATCAATTCGGATGGTACAGACGAGAATGGGGATGTCATTTCTCGTACGAGGCCACAATTTGGCCTAAGACATTTGGTCTTGCGGACGAATGCGGATGATACTAGTACGTCCATACTCATCTGAACTACCACAGAATTGCGATTGCAAAGATTTAAATCAGAATAAAAAATGATGTTCAACCAAAATGAGGACGCGACCCCGACAGGAAATCTGGTTCCAGAGCACGCGAGCCGACCGTCCCTGCCCTCCAACCAGAATTTGGCCTCCTCCAGGTACGGATTC